>WBMZ01010740.1:16133-51220 GCA_013400975.1 Atrichornis clamosus | reverse complement strand
GCGGGGCCGGGCCGGGCTGGGCCCCAAGCAGGGCAAACCCGAGGCAGGGCAGAGCGCCGGGATCGGCGCCGTGACGCGGGACCCCCGCGCCGTCCCACCCCGCCGGCTCCGCACTCCCCGCTCCGGCCCCGCCGCTCGAACCGGCGCCGAGCCCCGACCAGCTACGGGCGAGAAACTCCGGGTCTCACCAGCGGAGCCGTCGGTGTCACTGCGCCGCGGCCTCCCCGGCTCGAGGAAAAGGGTTTTACTGCGCGCGGGAAGAGCTGCGGATCAACGAAGGGTTTGTTGTTGCTCGGATGTTATTTTTTTGCAGTGCTGTTGCGTAGTGCTGCACTTTGTTGTGGTCTCACTCTGCTTTCGTTTTGCTGTCAATACACTTGGTCATTTTAGTGCAGTTTGTTGTTAAAAATCTTAATGGTAACATAGTTCTGTAGATATTAAGTAGCCCAAAGGACAATATTAAGTATCCAGTAATCATAGTTGAAGGAAAAATTGTATCCTGTTTTGCAACTCTTTAGGTCTTTCAGTGACCTTTTGAGAGATGCACGGTGAATGCTTTTATTTATCAATTATTATTATGAACTGCTTGAAAAGGTTTTGCTCCAAAACCTAAGCATGTGCTTTATGAAGGTACAAAGTAAGAGTGGAGGATGGTGGTCAAAGACTGTATGTTTTGTTTTAATACAAACATATTTTGCATTTTTCAGTTTGGCAACTTTGCCTGAGTTTGAGGTGGTTCATGTGAGACACATTGTGGTTCTTGCCCTGGTTGTGATATGTGACAGCTTGTCATGACATTACAGTGTTTGGTATTGCCAGGGATCTGACTTCTGTCTTCGTGTCAGTATCAGCCCATGACTTTCCCTGAAGAACCAAAGATTTTGCTCCATGTTTCCCATTTGAATCCCACAGCTCTCAAACCAAATGAGTCTCTAAGCTCCTTTTCCAGACAAACCCCTTTTCTCTGCTGGCCAAGTTGTTTCTTTCCATAGCACCGTGGGAAATTTGTTCCAAGTCATGCCCTTATCAAACCCAGTTACAGACGTGACTGTTTTTTCTGGCATTCAAAAACCAAACACAAAAACACCTTTACAAAGGTGCACAGGGAAGCAGCCTCACCTCATGCTTTAAAGTTAGTCAAGAGGCCTCTGATTCACCGCTGGTGTCTGCCAGGAGCAACAGCTCAGTCCAGCTAGAGTCAGGAGAAATCCACAGGCTGCAGGTTTCCTGTTAAAGACTCAAGTGCAGGTGAAAACTCGGTGTTGTCTTAATGTGTATAAATAGAGCTTTGCCTGTGGGATTTGTTAAGGACGTGCAGAGCAGGATGGGACAAAGCAGATTGCACAGACTGAATGCAGGGATCAGTAGGAACAATTGTTTTATTTCTGTCTGCAGTTCATATAATTTTGACCCCCTGGGATGATGTTCCAGGTGACAAAGGTGTCCCTCTGGGTGATGTTTAACGTTACTCAAAGCAGTGGGTATGCTCAGTTCTGGGGAGGAGTGAGGTGCAGGGGTGTGTGTGAACTACAGGCTTAAGGTTTTGAGAGGTCAGGAGTGATTGCATCACTTCAAACACCCGCCCAGCCTGGCCTGTCCAGCCTGGCAGCTCTGTTTGTCTGTCTGTCAAACACCTACAGCAGTGAAAAGCCACTGAGAGCAGTTGCTGCATTGCTTGGATGCCTGAAGGGACCAGCACCAGTGCAGGTTGGATACAGAAAATGCCAGTAAACATCTGTGGGGTAAGGAGGGGTGGTAGGATGTGAGCAGAGGTTTGAATCTCTCTGATTTAGGTCTGTGTGGACAGGAATTGTGTTGATATTTGTACATAAAGATGTCCTGGAACTTCTGCTTTCGAGCCTGTTGATAGAAAGCCCAGCTCAGGGTGATGAGGCAGTGACACCATTCTGAGCACACATGACTGACTCACAGCAGTGCTTCCAGCTCCCTTAGGGAGCCAGCAGGCCGGGTCCTGTCCCACAGCAAACACTGTCCATCCATAAAACACCTTCTCTCTGACTGTGCGAACCCCATGTGGGGACTGTCAACAGAAAAGAGTGGAAAAAGGTTTTGTGGAACCTCTGTTTAAAATATGTGTGTGCTGGACTTTATCAGTAGCTGTTGTGTCTCTCCTCTTCATGACCACAGCCAGCCTCAGCCAAACCTACAGAACTCCCTGGCTGGGAGGAAGAAAAGCTGTGATCACTTGGGATTGGAATTGTTTGATAATCTGAGGTCAGTTGTTATTTAGTCTAATGCAGTGTGGAAGCAAGGTTTGAGAACTTTATCTTGTTTTCTGAGAGCAAAGTTGCAAAATACTGATGCTAAAACTGGCTTTAGGTAGGTGCTATTGTTGGTGAAAATGTGAACCCAGAGGATCCATAATTTCTGCAAAGCCTTCCTCTGACTGAGCACTCACTGTTGGAGTGGAATTGATATTTTGAGTTATGCTCAGTTGAGCTGAGAAGCTTGGGATGGGAACTGAAACAAATAGTGTTCACTTCAAAAAGAGCTCTGCTAGGCTAACCCGCCTTATCCTGTACTACTTGTATGTTTTATTTCTTTTACCTTTTCCTCTGATACTTTGTGACTCTCCCAGGGGCAATGGGAAAATATTTACTGAAGGTGTGTAGAGTCTCAGTGTTTGTAAATGGTCCTGTGTCACTGTCTGCCCTGGGAAAGAACAAGAACAGAACGGTGGACGCCCACCTTTAAAGAGGAAACTCCTTCTCTCAGTAGGAAGTTCAGTTGCAGTTTGAAGGCATTGAATTCAAGTTGTTTCATTCATTCTTGATTTCAGGTTGTTTGCAGCTGCTGTAGAGTATCCATTTCCTATAAACCTAGACATTAAACTGTTTCTTTATCTGTGCTGTTGTATCAATGCAGGATCTGTTATGGGTCATGTTTGGAAGCCAAACTGTACAGTTCACCAGAGGCTGACACGGTGGGTTAATAGAGTAATCATCACTGGTGTAGTGAGAATTTGTTCTGGAATACTTTTCTGCAAGATCAGCTGGAAATCCTGTTCCCCTGTGGTTTGGGTGGTGTAGCTCTGCAGCAGGAACTCTCTTTGGTGTCAGTGGCGTGCTCTTTGCCTTAGTGCTTGGGAGAGATGTATACAAAGTGATCCTTCCTTAGGTTTGGATGTTGAGATTCCCATGTGCTCAGGATTTGTCACTGTGTTCTGTTATTTTGGGTCACTCCAGGGCCTGTCCTCTCACTGTAATGCTGCCCAGATGCCACTTCACTGGGCAGCATCTGGGAACTGATCCACTGATGCAGAATTTTGGGGAGGAAGGAGGGTGGGAAAGTCAGGGTGTGTTAACAGGGATTGCAGTGAGAGACTGGGCAGGAAGGAGCTCTCAGTGATGCCAGTGCTGTGAGAGGACAGAGAACAGCCCCGGTGCTTTGGGACTGCTGAGAGCAGTTCCCTGGAGCCCTGACCCTGGTTCTCAACCTGCATGGTCTTACTGAGGCAGGAATTCAGGATGGGGTAGCTGTGCAGCACAGGCTGGCACTGAGGTGAGCTCCAGAAGGAATTAAAAAGTCATAACTATATTATTGAACTGGTAATTCCTAAATGCAATATAAGTAGAGTATTTTGAAGTTCATTAATCCACACTTTTGTCATGTAACAAAACAAAGCGCATTGACAGCCACCTCTGCAGCCTCTGCAGTGGCTGTGGGACTCTGCCCTTCCAGCTGTGGATGTTCCTGGAGTGCTGTCGCAGCTTCTCAGTAGTTTTTTATAAGTATTCAGAAGAAAAAAGATTGAACCTGGTTTTAGTAAAAAATAAAGCTCAGCCTCCGGTGAGAACCTACTGTTTGCTCTTCAGTTTGGCAAATGCAAAGTAACAATTTGGTGGTAACTAGTACAAACAGTCCCACTTCCTCTTCCCAGAACGGGGGCGGTTTGGGGTTTTTGACCTTGCTGTGCAATCCCATGTGCTGCTCCTCAGACCTGCATCCCCTGACAGTGACAGCTGTGTTGTTTTGGTGGCTGATGTGAAGAGCTGTGGAGGAAAGGATGTCTTCACAGCCCTGAGGTTTAAAAGTTCCTACAATGAAAGAATTCTGCTGCAGAACCTTGTGCTTTTATTACCCTGAATTGCTTAATTACAGTGACAAAAGTGCCTGAGTTGATCTCATGGGGCAGTGAAGATGAGCACAGACATCAGTTTAATCTGAGTGTGAAGATCATCTGAAAACATCCAGCACAAATCTGATCAAGTTCTTGTTCCTGTTAGAACTTCAGTTACTTTTTGCAGTCTAGGAGGAGGAAAGCTCTTGGCTAAGGTATTGAGATGCATGGCTTTGGGAGGGTGAGAATTCCATGTAGGTAGGGTTTTACCGAGATTCCCATTAGGAGAAGTGTCTGTGGGATGCATGAATGTCATTTCAAACCCAGACCAAAAGGGCACAATAACCCTCCTGTGTGCCCACACAGGCAGAACAAATATCATGGGGCCATGTTTGCTTTGGAAGGGCTGAACTAACCTTGTGGGAAGCAAACTGACGTTTCTCACCTGCAGGTCGGGTCATTATGTGTTGCTTCTTGTTGAGCATGGAGCTGCTTATGTGAATGCCAAGGCCTTCTCTGAGCCAGCACTTGAGTTTTGGAAGCCTAACTTTAATTTAGTCTGATTTGGTTGTTTTAATATGTACTGGAAAGTTGAAGGTGCATATGCCAGTACCCAACTGGAATCTCGTTCAGTGAGTAACCTCAGGGTTTGTAGATCTGTTGATGCTGAGGCTCAGAACCATGCAGTGCTTTAAGATTAAAATAGGGTGTGAGGGGGAAGAGAATAACCCTCCTCACACAACTGTTGAGAGTGAGTGCATGCAAACTGTATTTTGGTTTTCTGGGGAGGGAAGAGGTTGGGAAGCCCCATCTGAAGCATGGGCTGCAGGGCATGAACGGACTTCCCAGTGGCCGAGGTGGAATGACCCACTTGGTTTCATTGTGCTGTTGTTCAGAGCAGCCTATGGCGCAGGGCCCTGCTCGCTTAAAGGCTGCTCATGTCTCCAATTTTGGTGAGGAGGAGAAAGAGGTTTCTCTGTTGTTTGTCTTTCTGTGGTATTCCTGGCTCGTGCAGTTTGCAGTGACTGGTGTCAGGAGAACTTGGTATCTCTTAAATGCTGGAGGGTGAAATGCTGTCCAGCTGCTTTGCGTTGGAGTAACCCTTCCAAGTGCAGAACTAGGAGGGATGTAGAGAGTCCTGGGGATTTTGGTACTGTTACTCTGACTTTGTAATGCTTGGGCTCATAGTTCCTAAGCACTCATAGGTGCTTCTGATCGTTTTTTAAATGTCTCGGAAAAGAAGAAATTGGTCATATGAAAGATGTGTCAATAGCCCTTTCTAAAGGCTCAGTAACACCAGTCCTCTCTAAATCCATGCGAGGGTGGCTGCTGAATAGAGAGGGGGAAATTGGACTTGAGGTTCCTTTTATCCTCAACTGCTTAATTTGCTTAATTACTGTATTTAATTTACACTGACTTCTTATTTCCCTTCCCCTACCTCTAGGCCCTATGAGAAAAAGGGAAAGCTAAGGATGCTGGAGCAGAACAATGGATTTCTCTTTCTCTTTCATGCAAGGGATCATGGGAAACACAATTCAGCAACCACCTCAACTCATTGACTCCGCCAACATCCGCCAAGAGGAGGCCTTTGATGGCAGCAGTGACATTGCTGAGGATGGGGGCCGGACGCCGTACGAGGCAGCGCTGCAGCAAGGCTTCCAGTACCCCACGCCCACGGCGGAGGAGCTGCCCCCCATCACCAACGGGTACCCCCCGGCCATCAGCATGTACGAACCCCAAGCCAAATACCAGGCGTACGCTCAGTATCCCAATGGTTCGGCCAATGGCTTTGGAACAGTCAGGAACTTCAGTCCCCCAGAGTATTACCAAATGGAGAACTCCAACGCGAGGCCGCATGAAGTTCTGGAAAAACCTTCCCCTCCCCAGCCGCCACCTCCACCACCACCTTCAGCTCCACAAGCGGGGATTCCAAAGAAGACTGGCTCACCAGAGATCAAACTCAAAATAACCAAAACTATCCAGAATGGCAGGGAATTGTTTGAGTCCTCCCTGTGTGGGGACCTTTTGAATGAAGTCCAAGCGAGGGAGTACGCTAAGGCAAAACATGAAGGGAGGAAAGAGAAAAGGAAAAAAAGTAGCAAGCATGACTCTTCCCGATCGGAAGAGCGCAAGTCACACAAAATTCCAAAATTAGAACCAGAGGAGCAAAATGTAAGTGGAGTGGTAATTTCAGCCATCTGTACACCTGGTACTGTTGATGGAGTGCATGTCCAGCAGGGTTTGTCCTTGTTCTAACTGTTTCACGCTGAGTCACCAGGCTTTAGTTACTCATCAGAGCTTCAGAATGAGGTTGCCAGGAGCTGTGTTGGTAGGACAACACAGTGTTGGTTAAAAGACTCATATGAAAAATAAATGTTAGAAAAGGTTATATATTGTTTTCTAAATATTGTTTAGTGTTACAGCATGTTTAGAGTTTGCTATACTCTGGCCAGTGTTGGAGATGGAACTTGTGAACAAAAGCACACACATTCCCAGAATTGCCTCTCGAAATAGTGCTGGATTGTTGAGTGGAAAGTCAGGTTACTTGGGGTATTCAGCACTGAAACATTTAATTGATCTTTAAAAGATATTCTAAATACTATGATTTACAAAACCCAAGAGCTGTGTAGCAGAGGTAGAACTAGTAAAAATGAGTATTCTAAAACAGCAGGGGAATGAGAAGTACCAGCTGACTCAGCAATCTTTGTGAAGATTCAGTTTTGCTGTCTGTTCCCGTTTCTGTTAGGTTTTGTACCATGTTGTCCATATCCAGGGGATGTACATCAGGTGGTCTTAGCTGAGATTCTGGGAAGCAAAGACCCAAATTACCTTGGTACTCTCATTCTTTTTCTTTCAGTTTCATAAGCCACTCCAGTACTTCTGTTTCCTTTTCTCTTGCTTGTTCCTGCCACCTCTGTGGTGCTGGTTTCTGCCTCTCCCAGTTTGAGGGAATGGGTGGCAGAGAGGCTGGTGAGTGCCAGGAATGAGGAAGTTGCTATATCCAGCCAGGACAGAAATTACCCACTGCAGGCTGGGCTGGGCTGTTACAGAATATAGCTGAGTTTCTTGTAAGGTCTTTCAAAGCCCTTGGTGCTTGCTGCTTTCAGGAGGTTTGGGAAAAGATCCTGTTCTGCAGGGTTCAGGGTCCTGACCTACTGGAGCAGGTTCTCTGCTCCTTGGAGGTACTGTTGGAGCCCCTGTGGGGTGGGGTGGCTGTGGGAGCTGCTGTGTCCCTCTGGCACTTCCAGAGCGTCTCTCGTGCACTGGACCTGCTTTCTGGCCTCTCCTTCAGGCTCTGTCATCCCCATGTCAGGCTGTCACCAGTGTCCTGTCCTCTTACCAGTGATTCCTGCTTTACTCCTGAAGCTTCAGCTGCACCTGTCCCTCTGGCTGCTGTTACCTGCTTACCATGAGAATGGAATCTTCTGTCTTTCACAGACTGAACTAAAACCTTGCCTCTTGAATTCCGAGTTCCTAGTTGTGTGTCATCCAGAATTCACCAGAAATCTTGGTCTTGCTATTGTCCTCCTTGTAGCTTCCATTTCCCTTTCCAAAGGTGGTGTTGCAATAAATGTTTCATGTTACCCAGCCCAGTTTCAGACACAGACTGCTCTGACAGGAACAGGATTTTATGCTGGTGGTTTTCGGTATGAGTTTGCTGGGGCAGTCTCAGGTCCATCCTCCCATCATTTTGCTTTCCGCTGCATGATTTCATCTTCATGTATGTTCATCATGTACACTTTCGTCATCTTCAGTGTTTATGGTGTGAGACTTCTGACTTGGGATCATCTTCATAGGAACAAGCAACTTTTGGTACAACTGTAGTTGTTTTACAGTTTTATAGTCAGCAAGGCTATGGAAAATCAGGTGATCTGCCAGTTGTTCTTTGTTCTGACACCATAATCTCAGTGGAAACCCACTGACTGTGAGAGGATGCTCATACTGAAGAGAGTGATTTGAAGTGGAAATGTGGAAACATTGGTGAACATTAAGCTCTGAATCCTTGCTTTAAGAATCAACCTCTCTGCTTGGTAGCTGTGTTCTTTGAGGAGCTGGAAGTTTTCAGTCTGTGAACTCAGCTTGACTCTCCTGGCAGAGGGGAAGTTTTGCTAACTCTGTAGCAAAGGAAAGGCAGGAATCAGTGCTGTGCTTCCTGCTGCACAGGGAGGAAGGATTTCTGCCCAGCAAATAGCAGTGATCGGTCTGAAATGTGTACAGTCAGCTCCAAACGAGACACTGGACTGTGCCACCCCTGACCTGAGCTGCTGTGTCCCTTCCCTTGTGTCCCTGGTTCTTTGAGGCACGCATGGACTGACATGAGGTCGGTGCTTGGAGTGGCCTAGATGTGATGGGAATTGTCAGCATTATTAGTTTTTCACTGCTTGTGTCTGACTCCTCCTTTTGCTGCTCTTTGAGTCCTTTGACTTCTGACTTCTCTGCTGCAGGAAAAGCAAGTGTTTGGGGTCTGTCTCATGAGATAGTTCCCATCCCACCCTTACCTCAGCTGCTGTCCCCTCACATCTGCTGGCTTGGCCAGCCCACAACGGTGTCAGCTTCTGGTCGGAGCTGATTCTGCTCTCTATTGTGGACTTTCAATCCTCCAAATATATTTGTCAACTATATGCAATTTAACATTGATTTTACAGTGATGATGTTGTACATTTAACATAATTTATGTGCTACAGTTCTTGCAAATAACTGGTGTACAGTGAGACCACATTACTATGGACATCCTCACATGGAGTTCTCTG
Organism: Atrichornis clamosus; assembly: GCA_013400975.1. Classification (NCBI taxonomy): domain Eukaryota; kingdom Metazoa; phylum Chordata; class Aves; order Passeriformes; family Menuridae; genus Atrichornis; species Atrichornis clamosus. The sequence goes on along the minus strand of WBMZ01010740.1, from coordinate 42,388 downwards.
TTTTTTGGAAATTGTATATTATTTTAGGTGGAAAGTTATTTGAATTTGCTGTCCCTGAATGTATGTTCTTCTGTCACCTGTTACAGGAGAACATTGTTGTAGTCAGGTGTGATTGTAATGTAAATAGTGTAGGGGAAACCAGTTTTTTTTATTGTGATGTTACTATGTTAATTTGGTACAAGGAGTAGTCATATTCATGTTTTTGGGTTCATGGTTGCCTTTTGGAGAATTATTTTTTTGCCTGGTTTCACTATTATCTTCTGTTGTTTTGCTGTCCTCTTACCTTGTTTGTGTTTGTTTTCCTTTTTTCTCTTCATTGTTGCCAATTTCCTAGAGACCAAACGAGAGGCTTAGCACACTTTCTGAGAGACCAAGAGAAGATGCAGTGCTGGAGGAAGCCCCGGTTAGTACATACACCAATGAACACTATTGGAACTTTTATAGAATGTTACTATTTTTGGACTATTTCTTCCATTGATTCTTTTATTTGTCTGATAAATCAGTTGCCATTACTTTTAAACTCTTATTAATCTTATTAATCATTACTGCATCAATGCATCTCTCATTGTACTGGATTTATTGCTTTATTTTATCCTAAAAGCAGTATTCTTAATCAACTTAGGAAGCAGAAACGTTTTTGGAGTGGAAGTGGGAGTTGCTCTTTTATATCTTGGTTTGTCAGTGACTTTGTTATGTAAATCCGAGCTGTGTGCAGCTCCTTTCTGTCATGTGTCTAAAATGTTTTTCTTGTGTTGGATTATCAAACCTCAGGGATACCTGAGAACAACAGCAAGTCCCTGTGGATGGTGTGTGCATCTCTGAGTGCTCTAAATCCTCTCCCATGGCTTTAATCTGGCATTTCCTTTGCAGGTCCAGCAGCTCTTGCCATCCCTTCCAATGCAAGTCACCCACGATGTCAAGTTCCAGGTTGGGGATCTGGTTTGGTCCAAGGTGGGGACGTACCCGTGGTGGCCTTGCATGGTGTCATGTGATCCACAGCTTGACGTGCATACCAAAATTAATACAAGAGGTAAGAGAGGAAGCTCTTTGACAGAATGTCAGGTGTCCGTAGCTGTTCCTTTATCAAAAATACCTTAATTCTGAACTGCCTTTGCGGGGGTGAGTTCTGCTCTGTGTGTGCTGAACAGGACGGTCCTGACATGCACAGAAAACTAGTACCTGCTACATGTCCTCTGCTTTTCTGAAGTCAGTGTGAGAGTGTTCAGTAGGGCAGGGTGTACTGAGCTTCCATCTTAAGCTGTTCGGGATCTGACCTGTTGTATTTCTGCTCTTGAGCCAGGTACTTCCGCTTGCCGGAATGGAGCGCTGGGGAGGAGGAAAGCGTAAGCTGAATGAGCAGAGCAGTGTTGATACAACTGCTGACTGGTATTTTCCCTTTCAGGTGCCCGGGAATATCACGTCCAGTTCTTCAGCAACCAGCCCGAGCGGGCATGGGTGCACGAGAAGCGCGTGAGGGAGTACCAAGGGCACAAACAGTATGAGCAGTTACTGGCCGAGGCAGCCAAGCAAGCCAGCAACCACTCTGAGAAGCAGAAGGTACAGGGGGCACTGGCTGGGAGGGAGGGGGAATCATCTCTGTAAGGGAAATGCTTTGGGGCAGGTCTGGAACTCTGCAGTGATTTACTCTGAGAATGGCTGGCTGCCTGTCACTGACAGGAGTGTTTCTCACAAAGATCATGAAAATGTTTCCATACTCAGATGATTCTCATGTGAAAAGGCCATTGCTTTGTTGGCTCCTCATGATGGAATGATCCTGGGCATTGGAGATAATCTTCCATCTGTATTAGCACATCAAATAAAAACAAGGCCTGTGTGTTCACTATACACCTGTGCTTTGGAAAATAGTTTTTAGAGGACATTCTTCCAGTCTCTAATACTAGTGTATATGTTCCTTTTCCATTGTTGTATTGGAAAGGAAGTGTTAGCTAGAGGAATTACTTACTGTATAGATTAACTATTTCAGTCAGTATTTATGCTGATCAAAATACTGATGCAGAAAGAAAGAGTGTTTATAGAAAATAAGGAGGATTTTAAAAGTATCTAAGTTAGGATGAATTCTCTGTCTCATAAAGGAATTATGGACCAAATAGTGCCCATGCCTGGCTCTGGTGAAGTTGTACCTCAGTTGTGTTGGTCACAGTTACAACTCAGTTGTAACTTAATTGTGATAGTCTTGTGATCCAGCTTGAGTGTCTGCTTGTATTCTGAGCAGGGAATTCAGTGTCCACCTGTCAAAAATGCCCTGTAAATGGAGAGCAACTTCAGTCTGCTGCCTGAGAGATGTAGAGACCCTCAGGACTGCATTTTAAGTGCTGTATTGGTAAAATCTCCAGTGTAATTGGCTGCATGTCTTTGTCCCTTAAGATTCGCAAGCCCCGGCCACAGAGGGAGCGAGCGCAGTGGGACATTGGCATTGCCCACGCCGAGAAGGCACTGAAAATGACCCGGGAGGAGAGGATAGAACAGTACACCTTCATTTACATAGACCAAGAGCCAGAGGAGGCGTTGGCCAAAGCCAAAAAGACTGCTGCTTCCAAATCGGAGGCCAAGAAGAACCGCCGGCCGAAGCCAGCGCTGAACACGCAGCCGGAACACGCCAACGTGGTGGCGGGATCTTCACCTTCCAACGCCGAGGCGCGGAGACAGGGCCAGCGGAGGCGGTCCAGCGTGGAGGAGGAGGAGGCACCTCCCGTCAAAATCGCATGGAAAACAGCTGCAGCTAGGAAATCCCTACCAGCTTCAATAACCATGCACAACTTGGATCTGCAAAAGTGTAACATGTCTCCAGTTGTTAAAATTGAACAGGTTTTTGCCCTTCAGAATGCTGCTGGGGATGGAAAACTCATCGATCAGTTTGTTTATTCCACCAAGGTATGTGCTTGGTGCAGTGACCCCTGTTTTCTTCTGAATTATCCTGAGCCTGCCTAACTGGGGAGCTTGAACTGTGTCCACCAAACTTTCACCATCCATGTTCCTTTCATTGGAGAGATGAATAGACAGATGTGACATCAGAATCTTTCAGTGCAGCTCTGGCAGTAACTGTTTTGCTCGTGGCAGAGCAGCTCCCTACAGATGGTCATATTTTTGTTCGTAACACATTCAAAATATTAAAGCTGTTTTACTCCAGCTTCCTAGTTGAAATAATCCAGAAATTCTTGATAAAATCCATGGTTTTGTGGGAAACTAATGAGATGACAAAACTGTTAATGATGTACTAAAAAATAATAACTACATTTTGTGTAACAGACTTTTAAATCGAGTTCTGCCTCTGAGCTTCCTTCAGGTGCACAGCAGCTTCCCACAGTCAGTGTAAGGAAAAGGCTTAGGACTATTTCTCTGCCTCCTTCTTCTGCCTCTCTACCTGGAGAGTGTTTATTTCATCCTAAGCCCTATAGAGAAGGTAATGTTTAGAAAAGTCACTGGAATTGTTTTTACCTTGCGTGTAAGGGGAGATCGAGAGGGGTGGAAAGTTCTGCAAGGAAGCAACTCCATAGTAGATTTATCCTGTGTATGTGTTGGGTTGGAGAGCATTGATTGTTTCTGTTCTGAGCTTCAGGGGCAGATCTATTATCTGTAGCAAGACACCTTTATAAACAGGGGAAGACAATCTTTTCCTTTTTTCTTTTTAAGGGAGTTGGTAACAAAACAGAAATAAGCGTCAAAGGACAAGAGAAACTTAATTCTTCATCAGCTCAGAGAAGTGAAAAAGCAGCGGTGCAAAACGTGTCCTCTCCTGAAACAACTTCTGGGGCAGCAGGTAGGGAAACTGCAGAGTCCTGGTCTGAACCTGAGCCCTCAGCATGGAAATTCAAATATCAAACTCAGCATTTTCTCATTATTTAAAAATTATTAACATCTTTCTGTTTCCACAGTAATTGTAATGAGCATGGCTAATGTCACACATAGTGAGCCCAGACACACACACAGCATGACTGTGGGGTGGGATTGGTGGTTTGGCCTCTGAACTTTGTCTGCAGCTTCCAGCCTGAGTAAATATCCTCGAGGGTTGATCTCCTGTGCAGAGCAGATGGCACAATGGGTTAAAAGACAATATAGAGGATGTGTGTTAGCAGGGTGTTGCCACGGTTTTGGCCCCAAATGTAAAATACAAGAGCTGACATGGAAAGAAGAGACTTGGGAAGTGGCACAGTTTAGTAGGCAATGTCTGATTCAGGATGGAGACTCCCGAGGCTTTGTTGTTGAGTTCCTGCATGACCTGTTACAGAACAGGGATTTTTTTTTAAACTGCTTCAACTAACTCCATCAGCCAAATGAGGCAGCACTTGCCTTCTGAAGGCATCTCAGGGGCCCTATAATAAAGCAGTGAGTTTTGAAGTATCGGGTCTGAGGGAGAAGAATCACTGAAGCAAGTAATGGAACTTGGGTCTGATTATTTCTCCCTTTCCAAACATGAAATAAATGAGATCCAGAGTCAGAAATCTCAGTGGTCAGCATCCAGGATTCTTCTGCAAACACGTCAGGTTCTGGCCATGTGTAGTTTTTAGGCAGAGTTATTTGATACACACTGGTTTATGGGCCGTGTTTGGGACTGCACAGCACAGGACGGGTACTCCATCCAGATTTCCTGATGTGAGTGGGGTTTTCCCTGCTGTTGTTGACAGTGGTGGTTCTTTCCAGCTATGGTTGCTGTGCTGCTTGAACTGTCTTGCAGCAGGAGAGGCTGTTGTTGTTCTCCTTCTCTCACCTGGGATCTAAAACTTCACCTTCCCAATGGCTCCTCAGATGTAGGGGGTGAGAATTCTGAGCCTCTCTTTTTTCATTTTCTTAGGAGTTTTGGATACGTAACACTCCACCTGCTATAACACCCTGTAAGTGCCTGAGCTTTCCTGCAGTGCACACTCCAAACAGTCACTCTCAAAGCCATTTCCAAAGTCCAGTTATTGGTCCCCTCGTGTGGAACATAACTGCCAAGTCCCTTTTTCAAATGTAAGGTCCCTGGAACTTCAGAATCCCTTTACGGTAAAGTATTTCCCAGACTGACTCTGAGAGTCCTTATTGATAACCTGCAGTTAGATACACAGAATTCAATCATGCTGGGAAGATAATTCTGTTACTTGAAATCTACTGAAAGAGAGGAGTCCTGAGAATCCCTGGTGCCTCTGGTCTGCACAGATACCGAACCAGGATTTATCTCCAGCGAGGCAGAGGGCTGCTCCAACATCTGTCCTGAAACTCTGGTTCAAAATATGCCTGAAGGTGGGATAGGAGCATTGTGGAGGTGATGACTGGATCCTTGGACAGCGGGAAGAGGAGAAAGTGCCCATTGCATTGATCACTGTTGATCAAAGCGACAAAAGATGTTCCCCAGCTCTGGTGTGGAGACCCACTGCAGCTGTGGGAGTACCTCGAGGGTTGGGGCCCACTGGAGCCAGAAGTTACGTGGACGAGCACGACGGATGTTGACCTGAGTCATTTCTAAATTATAAATAACTAATTGCTATTATTAATTAGTTAATATGCTGTATTAATTAGTTAATATGCTGCTTCAAGTTTTTTCCCTTGAAGAAAAGCAATTTTTTCCCTCAGAAATCCAATTATTGTAACACAATAACTTTTCCAACTGGATAGTTTAGTTACTGAGACAATCCTGAGCCATGCAGCCACGGGAAAAATGCTCATCCAATGGATCAAGAGGAATTTTCTTTTTTTTTCTCTGGAGTTCCTTTGCAAGGCTGTCTTTCAGTCTGGTTCAAGCCTGTGTGTGTCTCTATATACTTGATCTCCTGACAAGACCAGGCAGGTTTACAACTCCTAACAGTGTATCTGTCTGGCACAGTTGGCTCCCAAGAGTTTGCAGTTTTTCTTGGAAAAAGCCAAAGTTTTTCACAGTTGTGTCTTCTTTGCTTGAAAGTTCCCCCAAACTGAAAACCAAGAATAATGCTTCCCCAGCAACTCATTGTTCATCCTCAAATGCCAGTTTTCTGTCAGCTCCAAGTGTGTGCTTCTTCCCACAGCTGCCCGTGGTCTTGAGAGTCGTATCCGTGGTTCTCCATGTGCCCTTTTGGGAGGTGCTGGAGCACAGAAAAATCTTTTGATTTTGCCAGCCTTAGTTGCCAAAAACCCAGCAGCTTCCTCTTCATCTGTTGAAATGTCACAATAACCTTCATTGATCAGAGTTTGTTTTCTATGGTAATATTTTTTAAAACTTGTTTTTCACATTCATTTATGATGATAACACATGGTGGTTGCTGCTTCTGTTTGTGCTGAGTTTTTCTTCACCTTGAAACCTTCAGGTGAGCGTTGAGGTTTGGTGTGGCTGCAGGTGGTACATCGGGGGGCTGGCTGTAGTTTGTTGTGTGACAGAGGCTGTCACCCCACAGAGGGTTTTTTGGGGGAAAACCTGAAGCTGGGCTTTGCATCAAATTTCTAGTTTGTTTTCGTTCAAGAAGTTGGTTGTGGCTACCTTCCCAAAACACCAAAGATGGACTGTTTGGTTCAATATGAGCCAAGTGAAGACTGTGCCTGAGAGGTGTATTATGGAAATTTGTTTGCCCTAAGATGGATTCCAGCTTTTTGTTCTGCTCTTTTACTGGTGTCTGTTTTCTGAAGCTGAACTGTCTCTGGAATCAGAACATGTGTCTGCAGCCACAGCACCAACTGGCCAATAGCTTGGAACTGAATTTAAAAATAAAACATTCAAAAGAGGACAAAGTCTTGGTTTCGTTCCTTTACCTGTTGATTTGGTGTTGCACATCTTGCTGTACCTCAGAAATACAAGGAATCATATAATGGAAACCTTTTTCCTTCTTCAGGTTCTGTAGAAAAGAAGCAACAGAGAAGATCGATTCGAACCCGCTCCGAGTCTGAGAAATCCACTGAAGTTGTGCCAAAGAAGAAGATCAAAAAGGAGCAGGTTGGCTTCCTCCATGTAGAGAGTTAAAATATATCGTATTCATAAATGTTGTGGCTTATATTGGTGCCTTTTTATTTTTCTCCATTTTTCCCCATCGGGTTTCGGTTTGGACTATCCTCCATGAAATCCCCCTGTCAATGCCATTGCTGTGACTCTGCTACTGGCATCTTCTCAGTATCAGTCAGGCTATGGAAGTGGGAACGCAGTGATGGATGACTCCTAATGAACCTGCCATGTTTCCTTTGAGATTTCTGTTCTGAGCAAAATGGGTTTGTTTCAGTGATTTCTCTTGGATGGAATTGCCACCAGGTTCCTTCCTTTGGCTCTTGATTTAGCTGCTGGTTTGTGTGGAGATTTTGTTTTTCAAATGAAGTTAGAGTGATTAATTTGACCACTTCTGAAAATGGACATTAAGAATGATTTCGCTTACAGATGAATAGTCAGACTTTCATGTTGGCAGACATCAGCAGAACAGTTCTGGGATATACCTTTTTTTTCCTGAAATAGCTCTAACGTGTACAGGGCATTCCTTTAATCTGGATGTCAGATAGAAAAATGTTGTTGCTTTTAAAAAAATGATAAAAAATTTCGTCATGGAAATGAGTAGGAGAGTGCAGTGGATGGACAGAAATATTAAAACATGAATACACTTTTAACAAGTTTGTCAAAGTTGTTGGTTCTTTTCCTTACATGGTTGATTTTTCCCTCTTCAAGGGCCGCTGTCTGGAAGCTGAGAATTTTATATAAATGTTTCATAGTTTAGCTTCTCCCAGTGAGAATTTTTAAAAAGACACAGTCAGGATGAAGATTTATATGGGAAGGGGAAAAAATGTTTTTATCTCTTTAATTTATTCTTTGCCCTTTGCGCTTTGTTTTGCACTTCCTTCACTTCAGAGACTGAAAGTGAACCCAGTTGCTTTTTTTTGTTTTTTCCTTATTTTTCCTTTGGTGCTGCAGCATTCTGCACTGCTGTGCAGCAGGGGAGCGCTCCAGCTCGAGACAGTTTCTTGCTGAAACTTTAAAGCAGTTTAGATGTTGGGTGTATGACACCTAATGTGGTCCCTGGAGCCTCTTGGAACGAGGTGTTGCAGCCTCCCCCTTTCAGAGGAATTATTTTATGTTTGTAAATGTTTCTTAATTTAACAAAAGTATAAGAACCAACAAGATGAACTTCATGGATCCCAGGTAGCTTCGTGTGCTTCTCTCACCTGGCTAACTCAGTCTATGGACATTAATTAAAGTGCTTTTCTCAGGAGAAGTATCTAACTAAAGTGAAATCCAGGGGCACTGTAATGCGCAAAACCTTGAATGTATTAAGTTATATTTTAAAAAAAAATCTTACTAACTTCTTGCAATTATGCAACAATATTTGTTACCCAAACTCAAGTTTTCTTGCAACTGATTCCCCAGTTAGTCTGCAACAACTTGGTATAAAATTATAACTGGAACGAGTACAATTAATGGGAAAAACAAAATGTTGATGCTACTGTTACAGTGACTAGTGGAGAAATAAAAGTGATTGTTTAGTTTTTATATTTGTATTATAAAATGTATCCTATACAAATCCTTCTACTGTATGTTTTTACCTATTGTACAACAAAATAAAATATTTTTTAAAAAAATTATAGAATAATCCTTAAATATTTACTAAATGTGTTTCTCCATGCATATGTAACCACATTGCAAAGAAATAACATGTAATTCTTAACCTTAAAAACAGGATTTTAGGTAACAGCTTTCTTCTGTAATTATTATCCAGTCACCAAATTCCCACATCTTCCATGTATGTTGGCAGAACAGTTCCTAAACTTCTCCGTAGGGTCGAGGACTTGCAAGTGCTTTTGCAAGATTGTAAACTTGTGCATTTGTCTGCTGCAGTGTTTGTGCCCTCGAGTTCCAGCTGTGTAGAGCCCTGCACCAGGGCACCCGGCCGGGCCCGTGCAGAGCTCTAGACGGGGCGGAAGGGCTCCAGGAGCTCCAGGGAATGCTGGTGGGAGCACCCGAGTGGCCCCCATTGTGTCTCGCTAGCCCAGTGCCACCCCTGCCCAGGGGAACGTGTGCTCACACAGGTGTGGGGTTTTACACAGCATCAGGGGTGGCTGCCCAAAGGCCCGCGCTCCTGCCTGCTGGACACGGATACAGCGTTCCTGTCACCTTCATGCCCAAAGGGAGAGAGTGAAAGGACCTGGCTAGTGACCTGTGGCTGCCGTGGCTCCGGGCACCAGCGTAGGCAGGAGTGAATCCAGCGGGACATGGAGGCTCGGGCTGAGGAGGGATGGCAGCCCCCACCCGAATTCTAACCCCTTGAGCTGACCTGTTTGCTTTTTGGTACTAGGGAGACACATTCCTATGGTTTTAATTGTGGATTTTCCTATTCAAACAGGTTGAAACGGTCCCACTGGCAGCAGTGAAGACGGGGTTGCAGAAAGGTGAGTTATAGGTGAAAATAAACTCGATTGAGCTTTGTGGCTCATCACCCTTGGGCAGTGGCTCTGCTCTGTGTAAGCCACAGTGTTGATGCTCTGTGGGGCTGAGCTTGACTTTTTTGGAGGTGGGGTGTGTTTGGAGTTCTGGTACCTGTGCATTGCTGGGGGAAGGATGGTGTTTGGTCATGTGCTGTAAGCACCTAAGTCCTTCTTCTGGACATTTCTCAAAAGTCTCTGCTTGGCCAAAACTAAAGATAGATGATGAAGAGGAAATCTCCTAAGGATTTATCCTCCGTTAGGGACAATTTAGTACCTTCCTCCACTTGTTAGCATGTTCAGAAGTTTGTCAAAGGCTCTGCCTAAGCTGGTTTTCACTTAATGAGATTTTCATGGAGAATTCAAGTATTAACAAAATTGCAAACTGAAAATTAAGCAAATAATGTAATCCAGGCTCTCATCTTTCTTTTTCCTTTATTAATTTTAAGCAAAAAGTTGAGAACATATATTAAAACTAATTTTAGTGTGTTGTATTAAGGTGCCAGTGAGATTTCAGACTCCTGTAAACCCTTAAAGAAGAGAAGTCGTGCCTCCACAGACATGGAGCTGACCAGCTCAGCCTACAGGGACACGTCTGACTCTGATTCCAGAGGACTCAATGATTTACAGGTAAACGTGTGTTGGTTCTCACAGGGACCTGATCAAGCTGTGACTGTGTAAGAGGCTTTTCAGTTGATTATTGCTAAATATGTAAACATTATTTTCTACAAATTTCAAGTCTTTTATTGTCTGAAAATGTAAAGCGTGTTCAGTTTCCTTCTAATCCCCTCCATTGGTTTGATATAAAAATGCAATCTTTATTTACAAATTTTCCTACTACTTTGTCAAAGCATTGGTTTAGGTCATGGTTTGCTCTGTGGAAGGTTTGAAGTTTGAGAATTGGGAGATGCTGCTGTATCTGATGTAAATCCGAGGGGGTTCTGGAAAAGTAAGAGAACTCTTTATGGTGTTTGGCTTGAACAGGTGAAATACAAGAAGGCAGTAGTTGTGTTATCCTGGTGAAGTTCAGCACCTTTCCAGGACCTTTGTGTCTCTTGACATACTAAATTGTCTTTTGTTCAACAGTGACAGAAATCTTTTTCCCAGTGTGGTTGTCCTTTGGAATTGTCCGGTTTGAGTGCCGTGGGTTTTTCCTCTCTGTAGGGCAGTTTTGGGAAGCGCTCAGACAGCCCGTCAGCCACTGCGGATGCCGATGCCTCGGATGTGCAGTCAGTGGACTCCAGCTTATCCAGGAGAGGAACTGGAACAAGTAAAAAAGACACTGTTTGTCAGGTAACTGGTGGTACTGGGAAGTGATGGATACTAAGTATGTATCCCCTATTTCTGATAGTTTTCATATTGTACTGCTTTATTTTAACCATGTCTCTTAATTCAATCTCTCAGATAAAGTATCCAGGCTTTGAAGAGTTTTAATGCTCTAGAAATGATTCATATTAAATTACTCCTAAGGCCTCCTGCAGGCCAGAAGGCTCAGCAGCTGGAAAGTGGTGTCTTACCTGCCAGCATCAGTAAAAAAAGTAGATGCTATTTTCTTCTCCATTTGAAGATTCCAAAGGGTTGATCAGGATAGGGCAGAATGAGAATTTTTCAGTAGTATTTTGAAAAGAAAATCCTTATGGCCAGTTTCCTGGTCATTAGTAAAGGACCTGAAGAGCAAGAGCAGCTTGTTCCCTGAAAAACGGAGGAGTGCAGGTGTATCATGGAGTGCCTCTCCTGTCTCTGTCCTGTTGTTACCACCTGGCAGTCACTGGCATTTCAGGGTGTCGGGTGCCCTGCTCCCCGCTGAGCTCTCTGCTCATTCCAGATCTGCGAGAGCTCTGGCGAGTCACTGCTGGCCTGCGAGGGCGAGTGCTGCAGCATGTTCCACCTGGAGTGCCTCGGCCTGAAGGCCATGCCCGAGGAAAAGTTCATCTGCACCGAGTGTAAGAATGGTGAGTGTGCTCCTGTGCCTGAAAAACTGGGGGGGATTTGCTCAGGGGCCACATTCTGGTCAGAGCAAACCAAGAAGGTGCGTTTCAAGGGTTTGGGAGTAAGTTTGAGTTACTCCACTACTTTTTTAATCTCTGAGACGAGATTCTCATTTTCCACTTCGCAAGTACCTCATAAACAAAAAAAATATTTTTAATTTTAGGGTTATATATTGGGGTTTTACTTGGAATAAGACACTTGTATGTGAGCAGCACCTCCAATGTTATTGTAGGTCACAGTAACCAACATCCCTGTTGGTCAGGAAGGATCCTGTGTTGCACACACTGTTAACTTCAGAATTTGTTTGAACAGTATCTGTATCTCAGAGTTGGTTGTTACAGTTGGGCTTCCTTATTCCTTCTCTTACAAGGAGAGCACACGTGCTTTTCCTGCAAGCTGCCTGGCAAGGACGTGAAGCGCTGCTCCGTCAGCACCTGCGGGAAGTTCTACCACGAGGCCTGTGTGCGCAAGTTTGCCACAGCCCTCTTCGAGTCCCGCGGCTTCCGCTGCCCGCAGCACTGCTGCACGGCCTGCTCCATGGACAAGGACATGCACAAAGCCAGCAAAGGTGAGGGAGGAGGTTCAACTGCATCATCACAGCAGCAATTCTTCCAGTTCCACTGCCTATAATGCAGCGTGCAGCAAGGAACGAGGGTTTTCTCCTCAGTGAGGTCGTTAACTGAAGTATCCCGTGGGTGGGAAGCAGCTGGCAGCCTGACACTGTGGGAAGCGTACCTGGATCCACACACCTGGTCAGCTCTTGGTGCTGGGTTTAAAGGAAGCCAAGGGTTTGTAGTGCGAGGTCGAGGAATGTTGGTTTTTAAAGACAGTTTGTAGTGCCCTTGTAACAATTATTTTTCAAGGAAAAAAAATGCTTTTAGAAATGAACCAAAATGTGTAAACCAATAGACTCTAGCATGATGAAAGTTTTTCTTAACAGTTTTAAAATGAATGTTACGGGTTAATATTTGTGAAACTTTTTTAAAAAAGAGATGCAGCTGTTTCTTTTTAACCTAGTACTGGCCTTGGAATAGACCTAGCCTTGCCTTTGCCTGTGGGGAAGTCTGCCCTATCTTGACTTGAGCATTGGCTGTCTTTGATGGTCTTGGAGGTCTTTTCCAACCTGAAAGATGTGTGCCCCCAGCTGACCAGTGCCTTTCGCTGTGTTTGTTGGACAGGTCGCATGGCGAGATGTCTGCGATGCCCCGTTGCCTATCACTCTGGAGACGGCTGCATCGCTGCAGGAAGCTTGTTTGTGTCATCCCACATCCTCATCTGTAGTAACCATTCCAAAAGGACTCACTCCTCATCAGCTGTAAATGTAGGCTTTTGTTTCGTTTGTGCAAGAGGTGAGACACTTGGTTTTTCCCTGTTTTATACTTCCGTTGTCACTTCTGCAGTTTAGTGATAAAAATACAGTGTGTCATGAGGAACTCCTCCCGTAGGGCTTGCTGGGGTTAAATGCTGCCTGGGATTTTTAATTTAATTTTATTTTGATCAAAAGTTCTTATGAGATTCCACTTGCTGTGCTGATCCATAACATTTGCTAGTCAGAAGCAGCTGTAGGCACTTGGGCCAACTTGTTTTGACAGAAGGGAACAGTGGATCCCAATCCCCCGGTTCCAGCCATTGCATGCTGAGAATGGCTGCTGTGTTATTAATCACTGAATTAAGCAGAAAGGGATTTTTTCACTACTCATAAACTTAAAACTGTTAAACTTTTAGGGCTAAAAGATAGGATTTATTCATGAAGTAGAAGACCTCATTTTAATTTATAACTGCCATCACATTTGAGAACTTTGAAAGAAAACCTTTTGCAGTACTACATGAGCAAGTTTCATGCTGGGCTTTTCCATATGTCAAAGTTCTCTTTTTTTTTTTTTCTTTTTAATTTTTTTTCTGTCACCTGTTAACTTTTATGGCTCTTCAGTCACCAGGGTTCTGCCAGAGTGCAGCTTAAAAAATGTCAGTGTGGCAGTTGCTTTGGTCTCAAAATTCAAAAGTACCATTATTCTTAGGTGTTGGAATAATACTAATATGTACCTTCTGCAGAATCTCAGCAGTTTATAGTGCATGTGTTCTCTTCAGCAACTTTGAGAGTCTCTCATAGGGAAGTGAAAGTGAGCTGGATCCTGAAGTTTTTTTCGCTTGTGTTCTTTCAGGTGGAGGTTTAGTTTGCCTTGACTTTGCAAGAGCAGAGTAATAATTACAGATCTCTGAATGGCAAGAAGTGCAGAAGCAAATCTTCATGCTTTTCATTTTATATTTTTTCCATTTTACGTGTTTAGTAATTGTCTTTATGCCTGAATCTGGCTCCATCAGAGATGAAACTGCATAAGCCTGTGTTTCCTCCTGGCAATCTAAATAACTTCTGAGCCCTGGCAGATGGAATTCCCTGTCCTGTGTATTCCCCAGGTCTTAATTAGGAGAACTTGAACAGTTATAAACCACTGCCACTGCCTCTGTCTTCCAGCAACTCTGTACTTGTTCTTCTAGAGCATTCTTGTGGGGTTGGTTTCCACTAGGCCTGGCTGGAATCAGAAGCCAGAGCGCTGAGGGCAGGAGCAGTACCTGGGGCAGGAGCACTGAGCACCTGCTCAGAAAGAAATGGGAAGGTGAATGCTTTAGAAATCCTTGGGCACCTCTATGAGAATGGTAATTTAATTAGTGTTAGTTGCTATCAGAGCCAGAGACTTTGTATTTAGATGCAGTTACTGAAGTGAGAAATGCAGATGTGAGAATCTATAAAATATACAAACTTGCTTATAGTGAGGTACTTGAACTATAAGGTATTTAAAGACTTCTTACTCACTGCCCTGCAACATCCTCCATTCAACATGTTGCAGTTCACCTGATTGCATGTGTAGGTCACCCTTGTTTTAGGAATCCTCCCGAGGATGTGTGTCCAGATGGGCTGACACCATTCTTCTTACAGCAGTGTTTTAGGCACCATCCAAGAGCTTCTCTGCAGCCCTCAGCTGCAGGGAAAGAACTGGAGGCTCTCTTGGTAGCTCATCTTTCCTGTTTCTTTGGGGCTCAGTTGCTCTGCTCTTCCCATGAGTTACTGGCCAAACGCTTCTGCTTCATAGCTCTGAGCTATCACCTGGGCTGCCTGACTCTTTGGAGTTACTAGGGAAAATTCTTCTTGATGGAGAAGGACAGAGAATTGCAAAGGCCTGGTTTGGAATGGAGTTACGTAGGGAACAGAGTGCTCGACTGTTCTGGAGCAGCCCTGGGAGGGCAGGGTGGGGCAGCTTCACCACCCCGGCCTAGGGCAGAACCTCCATCTGTGCTTCCCCCTTGGTGCCTTGCAGATCACTGACCCCCTCATTGTTTTCCAGCACAGCTATAGAGGCAAAACTCTTGCATAGGCAAGATCTCGGGAACAGATTTGTAGTGAGTGGGACAGTGAGTTCTCGTTCCCAGCATCTGTTCTGTTTGTAGCCCCAGCTCAGAGCACCACCCTGCTGCAGTGAGAGTCACCCCCCACTGCAGAGGAGATTCCTTTTGCCCTGTGGGAGGGAGAGGGAATCCCACAGATTCAAACTTCGTTGCTTTCCTTGTGCTTGTCTATAAATGCACAAATGAAGAGCAAAAAACCAGCTGAAACTCCGCTGAGAAGCAGCTTATTCAAGATTTTCCACTTAAATTTGAGTCTCTCCAGCACAACCTCTTTGTTAGTGAAGAAACTTTGTCAGACTTTTCCTTTTTCTTCATTTTATCCTTTTTTCATTCCCACATAACGCATTAGAGGTGTTCATTGGGTTTATTTGATTTTTTCCTTCACGGAATCATGGGTAGTTTCATTGCAACTCATCTCTTTCTGTTTGTTTCGTATAGGGCTGGTAGTGCAGGACCATTCAGACCCCCTGTTCAGTTCCTATGCCTATAAGTCCCACTACCTACTGAATGAGTCAAATCGTGCTGAGTTGATGAAATTACCTATGATTCCTCCTCCTTCGTCAGCTTCCAAAAAGAAATGTGAGAAAGGTAACCAAAATAGTTTCTTTCTCTTTAATTTACTTTCGCTTTTTCTATTTTTTCTCTCTAAATCAACAGAGAAATGTCTGCTTGTCCCCACACTGACTGCTTTCAGTGACCTTCACTCATGGTTATTGTGAGCCTGTGTTCATGTTGTTGGCAATTTTTTTTTTTTTTAATTACAAAAGGGCTTAAAATAATTGCTGTCACTAAATTCTCCTTGGAGGAGGTTCAGTCACTCTCTGTTGGGCCTGGGCTGTCCAGGTTCAGGGAGCTGTTTGCACAGCATTGTGAAGAGGAGGCAGACAGATCTCGATATTGTTGCAGTTCAGTATTTACCTTGATCATAAAAAACCGCTTCTTAAATTGATTGGAAGTAGAGGGGGATGTGCTGTTTCGGATCTTGTGCAGACCCTGGGAGAGGAGAGGACGTCTGGGGCTGGACGAGGGTGGGTGCCGTGTCCATCCAGAGGGTGCCAGAGGGAGAAGGCAACGAGGTTTGGCCTGTGTGTGTCCCCACTAGTCCCTGGGCCTCGTGTCCCACCTCCACCACTGAGATAGCAGTGTCCCTTCTCCATCCCCTCCCCATGGGATGGGTCCTTGCCACAGCCGGGCTCTGACCCCGCAGGGACCCCGCAGCGTCGGACAGGGGTCACCTCCTGCTGCTGGGGAGGCTGAGCCTCTCCGGAACCCCCCGGGGCATTCCTGCTGTCTGTGTCCAATGCTCAGATGTAATATTTCATTCCCCGCAGACATTTGGTTTCCCGGGAGCGTTCAGAGCCGGTGCCCCATTACCCAGCCCAAGTTAGGTCGCTTGCAGCGTTGTGAGATCGATGGCTTGCAGTAGTCCTGTAATTCCTGAAAACAAGAATTATTTTGAGCCCTGTGCTTAGCTTGAGCCATATCTGCCTAATGCATCCTGAGAGCAATGTTGGGGTTTTTCTTGCTTAGCATTGACAGTTTTGTGTTTGATTTTGATTTTTGCATCTCTTGGCATTTTCTCATCTTGGGTAATGTTTCAGTAATTTGTCTGTATTTCCTCTGAAATTGCATTTGCAAAAAATACTGAAAAATTTCATTTTGGATTTGGGGAGCTCTGGAGGATTCCTATGACTGGATTTTACTGGTTTTAGCAGAGGAAATACAGTGTTGGTCATGCAACTGGATTGTTTAAGGAATGCTCATTGTAACATGCAATGATCAATTAATGCAATTATATTTTGGGAAGTCTATAGGTGAACAAGATTTTCTGATAAAGGTTTGAAAGTGACTATTTACACTTCTTTTGATATTGTGATTGAAAATTGCTTTGAATACTCTCACGTCTCTCCCAGGCTTTCCATCTGGGACACAAAAACTTGTTAATTTTAAAATATATATACATATAAAAATGTATATGTATTTTATATACCTATATGTATAAAATGTTATAGTATGTGTAATGTATCAAGTCATCTTTTATGAGCTGCTTTGCTGAGGTTGGCTTAGAGATGTGCTGTGGCTCTCCACATATAATACCTTGTCCAAAATGTGAGCCAACCAAAATAACTTTTGCCCAAATAAGTGTAAACTTCAGAAATTCACATGAACCCTCTGTGCACCAGGAACTTTTGGGATGGGGACAACTCGTGTGTGTCTCATACTGCTTTATGTGCTGGGCTCTTCCTGGTAAACTTGTTTTTATGGAATAAACACACTTATTACAATTCTTGTTCCAGTCCTTGCAGCAGAAAAGTATTGATCAACCTATAGGCTGTGGGGTCGGTGCTCGCTAATGATTGCTGGGGATTCAGTCAGAACAATGTTGATTGAAAAAGGATTCTTTAAAAATGTGAGGGTTTGTCATTGTTTTGGCCATCACCAAAGAACTGAGAGCTGGCAGCACTGCTCCCAGCTGCACTGCTTCCCTCGGGAATGGTGCTTCTCCTGCCGCCTCACCTTGTGTTTAAGTCCTTAGTTGCTTTTTTGTGTATCCGATGCAGTTGAGTCCCAGCTTGCCCTTAGATTAAGCACTGCACAGTCCTTTTTAACCAACATTGTTAAGTTTGACTTGATCCCTTTCTTTTGCCCTTATTCTGTGGGGCAATGGGACTGTAGAGCGGATGAATTAAAGTGAATGTCAATTGCTGTGCACGGGGGAAGCAAATCCTGACTTCTACAAACCAAGCAGGGCTTCTTTGTTTCAAGGTGGCAAACTGTTGTGCTGTGAGTCCTGCCCAGCTTCCTTCCACCCCGAGTGTCTCAGCATAGAAATGCCTGAGGGATGCTGGAATTGCAATGACTGTAAAGCTGGGAAGAAGCTGCGGTACAAGCAGATCGTTTGGGTCAAGCTTGGGAATTACAGGCAAGTTCACCATTTGGGGGCTTTAATGCTTTGGATGTTTTCATGTACTCTGGAATTGCAGGAAGGTAAAGCAGCTCAGTCATCATGAAAAAGAGCTAGAAATACAGTCATTCATCTGCTTTGAGTCAGACATGGATGTCACCTTTGCAATGCAATTCTGCTTTTCCCAGGCAGTGACAGACTCTGGATTGCAGACGCCTTTGCTCTGTAGAGCATGATCACCATGTGGGAAAACAGGGGCTGACTCGGAGCCCAGCTGTCCTTGCTAGTGTTTGCTTTAGTCACCTGCAGCAATACAGGTGTTTACAGGTGATCCTAGAAACCCACTCTCAGGCCACAGACGTTCTTAGAAGGCCTTTCCAAAATTTGGAGTAAGAACTTTGCTTATGTTTTGCATGGAGCTTCCCAGGCATTGCCAGCAGGAGCCTTGGCTGTGTGAGGAAGGAGTTCATTTCCTTAAGATAGGAAAAACTGGCTTTGATTTCTCAATCCCATTAGGCAAACTGGGAAGCTCTGGGAAGATCAGTGAATTTATATTCTTCTTTTTTCTCCTACTCTGCAGGTGGTGGCCAGCAGAGATCTGCAATCCCAGGTCTGTGCCTCTCAACATACAGGGCCTCAAACATGATATCGGGGACTTCCCAGTATTTTTCTTTGGTTCACATGACTACTATTGGGTACACCAGGGCAGAGTTTTCCCTTATGTTGAAGGAGATAAAAGCTTTGCTGAGGGGCAAACTAGTATTAACAAGACCTTCAAGAAAGGTAAAATCAAACAAAGTTTATAGTGGTTTATGACAAAAATTCCACGTGTTTGTGTCTCCATCACCACTTAACCTGCATGGGAATATTATGTGACTAGTGTTCTGTGTTCATGTGAAATCCAAGCATTGTGTCGATCCCTTGACTGCAGATAAAAATGTGTTTCTTTAAGTGCCTACTCATTGTGTGTTGTTGTGGGCTAGTTCAGTTCTTCCATAGACTGGGAAATGTTAAGATGGAGCTCGGGCCCTGCTGCATGGGGTCATTGTTCAGTATCTTGGTACCTGCTGAAAGTACGTGATGATAAATTCATTATAAACCGCAATAACTAATTTTTAGCTTGTCTTTTTGTTAATAGAGTTCTGTTCCTAGCCTTAAAAACAATAAATTTAAATAGATACATGTAGATGTACATGTTTGGTTAGCAGCTGCTGGGGCTAATTGCTTTCTGTTCTGAACTCCTTGCACAGCACTTGAAGAAGCAGCAAAGCGCTTCCAGGAGCTGAAAGCACAAAGAGAAAGCAAAGAGGCATTGGAAATTGAAAGGAATTCAAGGAAGCCTCCACCCTATAAACACATAAAAGTGAGTTGGCTTCTTTCTCTTTTATTTTTATCCTATGTATGAGGAAGTTGCCCTATGCATGAGTCAGGTGTGGCTCCACACCTGGAGAAGGTGTGGCTGCCCCATCTCTGGCAGTGTTCAAGGCCGGGCTGGACAGGGATTGGAACAACGTGGTCTAGTGGAAGGTGTCCCTGCCCATAGCAAGGTTTGGGACTGGATAGTCTTTAAGGTCCCTTCCAACCCAAACCATTCTGTGATTCTAAGTTACGTACTTACACCCATGTTTTCAACAATTGAAGCTTAAAGAAATGCCCATAAATCATTTTGCTGTTCCTTTCACGAATCTCTTGCTCTATTTTATAGTACCGTAAAACACAGGATGAAATCATTACTTTCTTGCCTTTTCGTGTCAGTTGTTGACGCTGTGTTCCCAGTGCATTGTCTTCATCCTCTGTTCTCCTCCCCTGTCCCCCAGTCCAACAAGGTGATCGGGAAGGTTCAGATCCAGGTGGCCGACCTGTCGGAGATTCCCCGGTGTAACTGCAAGCCGTCGGACGAGAACCCGTGCGGGCTGGAGTCAGAGTGCCTGAACAGGATGCTGCAGTACGAGTGCCACCCCCAGGTGTGCCCGGCGGGGGAGCGCTGCCAGAACCAGTGCTTCACCAAGAGGCTCTACCCCGACGCCGAGATCATCAAAACCGAGCGCCGCGGGTGGGGCCTCAGGACCAAAAGGAGCATTAAAAAGGTAGAGTGACCCAGGACAAGGCTGTGACAGCTACCAGGGCTGGGTCTAGGTGAAAACATTGCTCTCTGTACCTCCAGTGAATGCACTGTAAGTGTTTTAACCCCTCAGCAGCTGTATGGCAGCAGAGAGTGATGCCCAGTGCAGTGTTGACTCCTTGTATCAAGGTATCGGTCACATCCCAGCTCTTCTGAGCTTCCTCAGAACACAATGTTGGCCTAGAGGGCTACTTTTAAACATTAATTTTATTAAATTTACATTTTTTTAATCAGTGTTTCTTGAAAACTATGTTACTGCAAGTGTTCTGAGTTTATTAACTATGAAAGCCCTAATAAAAGTGAAGTATGTAGTAAAAATACTTACTGTAACAGTTCCACTTTCCAGAAAAGTCCATTAATATTGTCACATTGTCCTTTTTAGAAGAAAGCAGGAAAGGTGAAAGGGTTTTAGAGATCTGCCAACTCTCTTGTGTAGTGAATGCAGGAACAGGGCTGCCTTTTATTCTGAGTGGGTTTATTGCTTGGACATCAAGTACCTGGTGCGTGTATTCACATCCTGCCTGCTCGACCAGTAAAGTGTAACACTTTTTGTGATGATTATAGAGTTTTTTTAATAGGAAATTCTTCTTTTTGTACTGCTTCCCTTTATCATCATGAGTAGGATGCATGGATTTCTTATTTTTGTTCTCCTTTCCTTTGCAGGGTGAATTTGTGAATGAATATGTTGGGGAGCTGATTGACGAGGAGGAGTGCAGGTTGCGGATCAAACGTGCACACGAGAATAGTGTCACCAATTTTTACATGTTAACTGTAACCAAGGTGAATATTATGTCTTGTTTGATATCAAATGTCCCTCAGCAGCAGGGTAAGTTTTTTCTTTGTAAGTACTAAACACATCTTTGTCTTTCTCCTTGAAGGACCGAATAATAGATGCTGGCCCAAAGGGGAACTACTCTCGTTTTATGAACCATAGTTGTAACCCAAACTGTGAAACACAGAAGTGGACAGTGAATGGTGACATCAGAGTTGGACTGTTTGCTCTTTGTGACATTCCTGCAGGTAAAAAGGATGGCATTATTTGGCATGTGTGCTTTTGTCTTGCAATGGCAAAGTTCCTCACTTGGAATCATGGTTTTTTCATTGAAGTTATTAATACTAAAGTTTAGGAACTTTGTCATTCATTGGAGTGGAGATGATATTGAAGATTCCAGTTTTAGCAGGGGTCTTACGGTTACAAATGCTAACGAAATGTCACCGTCACAGACCTGTCTTCCCTCAGTGTCCACGTGGGTGAATTGTTTCTCTTTACATTTTAGGAATGGAGTTAACGTTCAATTACAACCTGGATTGCCTGGGCAATGGCAGGACCGAGTGTCACTGTGGAGCAGAAAACTGCAGCGGCTTCCTGGGCGTGCGTCCAAAGGTACATGGATGAAACTGAAGCTTCTCCTCCCAAATCCAGAAATTTTGTAAACCCCCTCACAGAGGGGGTTTTGATTTATTTCACTCTTTAGCCTAGCTATACTTTATACCTTTGATACTTTATACCTTTGAAAGTCTCTAAAGATTTTATAGTGTGCCCTACAGTGCTGTTGTGTGCAGAGGGGAGGTTAATTCAGAAACATCTGAATGAGCACCTCTGGCTTTTAGAGCATAGAAACTATTTTAAATGGATCTAATTTAAGAAGAGTTCATGCAAATGATAACCCAAAATTGATTTTAATGCCAGGGGTTTATAAGTGACTGTGTGCTGTGATTTTGTCCTTGTTAGACAGCATTTGCAACGGCAAATGAAGAGAAGGTGAAAAATGCAAAATTAAAGCAGAAGAAACGGAAAATAAAAACAGAACAGAAGCAGATGCACGAAGATAACTGTTTCCAGTGTGGAGATGGGGGAGAGCTGGTCATGTGTGATAAGAAGGACTGTCCCAAAGCGTACCACCTCCTATGCCTTAACCTGACTCAACCACCTTTCGGTAAGAGCAGTCGCATGGCTCCTTCTGTTCATCTTTTCCTGCCTGCTGCAAAACAATGTTTGATCTGAAATGCAGCATTCATGTCCATAAAATATTGTGTTCATTTACATTAAATGCGTGAAATGGAGTGTTCACTTGCACTAAATGCAAAATTTTCTTTTGTAATATCAGTCACTTTTAGCAGTACGTCAGGTGAGTGTTCCTGTATAGAACTGGTGGGTAAAGGTCTTGGTTTTTAATGTTCTTGTTTCATCTCCTACTTGAATCAAACTTCTTCCTCTTATTTTGATTGAAACACGAGCATCATCTTGGTGTCCAGGGTCACCAAGCACAAGTCAAATGACAGTTCAAACACTGCCAAAGCCAGCAGAATGTGTAGGGCTGAACTAAAGCTTCCTTTGGAGGTACCCTCTGAGCAGGACAGTGTCCAGGGCAATGAGAGATGCTCACAACTCAGGAAAATGTACAAAACAAACTCCGTCTTGCAAGGACATTTGGTGCCTTGATGCCCAAGGGGTAGGTCTGACTGTTTTAAACTCTGGTTATGCGTGCAGCAATGTTTTGGGCCGAGAGAGGCCTAAAAAATTGCAAAATAGAACTATGTTAAGTCAGATTATTGTATGTGAGAAGCAGAAGTAGCAGGTGATTTGTCTAAACTTTCTTTGTGTTCATCTGAGCAATTCCAACATGGAGTAAGGGTTAAAGGCCAGTGCTGTCCCCAAAGTGCACTAATTCTGGCTTCCTTTCTCTGTCTCCTCCTATCCTCAGGAAAGTGGGAATGTCCGTGGCATCAGTGCGACATCTGTAGCAATCCTGCCGTTTCCTTCTGTGAGTTTTGTCCCCATTCCTTCTGTAAGGATCACGAGAAGGGAGCCCTGGTGCCGTCGGCGCTGGACGGCCGCCTCTGCTGCTCCGCTCACGACCCCAAATCTCCTGTGGCACCCGAGTACTGGAGCAAGATCAGGTGCAAATTGGAAGCACAGAATGCTGTGGAAGAGGCAAAGGAGTGAATTAGGTTAAAAACAAACGCGCGAGGGGAGAAGGGGGGCAACAGGCGACGAACTCGGAGAGACTGCGATGCCACACTCGGTCTTTGTCCTCGGAGCTGTCGCGTGTGAGCTGGAATGGGACCATTGACCTGAGCGAGCACAACCAGGCAGTGGTGTTTGGTTTTTATTGTTTGGTCTTTCTTTTACCCTTGAATGTGCTACAGCAGCTCTTACTGTTGGAAACCAGGAGCGTCTTGGCCTTTGAAGAAAACCGTAGACCTTTTGACAGTGAAAAGAATATTCTGTTTAAAATAATGTTCTTTGAGTGTAGAAAGCAAAGCATAGCCACATATTTATTTATTTAATTTTGAAAGGGTGTTGAAGATCTGGCTTTGATCAGTCAATGTGTCTTTAAAAACAAAACAGCGAAGCCAACGTAACTTTTGTGTCTAGTTTATGGAAAGAGCAGAGCCTCCCCCCTCTGTAACACTGAGATGCCAAACAGACAGGTGTGGGCGTCAGATCAGGTGACTCTGAAATGCCTCTGTTCCAGTACTTATTGTTAAAGGCATTGGAGAAGGTAGGTTGTCTCTCATGTTTACTTATGAATATGATTGTGAAGCTTTTCCTGTGAGAAATCAGGTGTGTGACTTCTGGGAAGTGCTTGTAACACAAGGTCTGGCAGTGTTTGAGAAGGGAAGAAATGGTGGTTCCTTGCTCCAGAGCTGTCTTGGGTGTTTGCAGGCAGGTGGAAATTCAGAGTTTAATCTCACAGGGGTCGTTTCTTTATTCCACTAATTTGGAAACCCTTTCCAGGCAGAAGAGCTCCCAGCCTCACTCAGAGCTGAAGTCAGTCCTGCCAGTGGGTTTGTCATCTGCCACATCTGCACTGGTTTGGTGGCAGTTACTGAGTGTGATTCTTCAGTCCTGCCTTCTCAGGCTCCCCTTGGCTTCAGGGAAGACTTGGGCACATGAGGGACCTGACCCATGTGCGTGTTGGTTTTGATTGAATGTTAAGATTTTTTTGTTGTTGTTGTTACTGTTGAGATAGATTTTCTAACTTTAATCTTCATTGCTAATGGAGCTGAGGAACATTTCAGCACTTCCTCAATGAACAGGGTATTTTGTGTCTGGGTAATGGGCCATATCCCAGCAGTCAGCTGGAGCCTCAGGAGATGGTTGTCTCTTGGATTTCCTCTGTTAATCAGAGGGACAGACTCCTTCAGTGAGGCCTGGAAGTGGCTTAGGTTGGCTCTTGCTCCAGATTTTCTTTAGAAAGCCTATCTTCCTCCATTTTTTTGTGCAAGGAGCCATGGGGCACTGGTGTCCCCAGGCTGGAGCTGGTTTTGGTGACTCTCCTCCCCCAGCCCATGATCTCACTGAGCACTGTGTGTCGCCCCTGCCCTGGTACAATGAGTACTTCTGACTTGTGTACTGGTAATAGCTACTCCCTGCCAGCCTTTGCTCATGGGTACTGAAAATAATCAAGTGTTGCTGGCATCTGGCTAAATTGAGCCTTGGAATTAAGAACCTTGTCTCTGGAAAACTGCTTGCACAAACCTATGGGAACACAAAGACTTCTCAGATCAAGGAAGTAAGCTGAAAATGTCCTTGTGGAATTTAGAACGTCTTGCCTCTGCCTAGTGTCCTTCTTATCTTCAAATATATGTACAAGGGGAGTTTTTTTGTGTGTGCAATTGTAGAGTGACAGATACACTACAGTCCCTGACCAGCTGCTGTGCCACAGACTTGGTTCACACCTCTCTGGAGTGGCAGAACCTGCAGGTGTCTGGGGCAGTCCTGGGGCAGTGGCTCTTGGGATCTCTAAAGCACTTCCTGCCATGGGCCGTGCTCCGGCGAGGGTCTGACACTAACCCTGCTGGAAAGCAGTGCTGGATTTTGGTATTAAAAAAAAAAAAAACTACAAAAAGAATTTTATTTTTCTTAACATTTTATGTGAGAAATGTCTCTTTTTAAGCTCTTACTGAGGATGTTTAACCTTCTCAGAAATTCCAAACACAGCTCTTGCTACCACATCTGTAGGGCCTGAGATGTTCCCTTTATATTTAATTAGGCTTGATAATGCTCATCGGTTTTCTCTTGGGAAGTCAGAGCATTCTGATATTGCAGATATCAGCTGATATATTGTGTATACATATATCAGATATGTTCTTGATACCCTGCTGCTGTGTGAGCTCACCGACCTGCTCCATTCATTCCGTGTCCATGGAGACGTGCTGAGCAGAGGGAGGTGGTGTGGCAGCACCAGGACACCTCGGGAGCATTGGACAGGAGCCACGGACCATCAGTGGCCACCTTGGCTGTGCCACAGTGCTATGCCAGGGCACAGGACATGGGGAGGGCACAGAAGGCGCAAAACTTGGCAAGTGCTGCGATAGAGGCTGCTGCTCCTCCTGTGCCCTTTGATGTCTTGGTTCACTTTGTGTTCAGACTTCTTACAGGTGCTTCTTTTTTCCACCAAAAAGTGATTCCTAGCAGCCAGCAGCTGGGCTTGGACACAGAAGGGAAAACAGGAGATGGTTTGTGAGGTTGTGCAGTTTGTGAACAAAACTCTAAACTGGAGAGAAGGTGAATCTTTCGAAAAGCTTTAACACTGTAAGATGAGAAAAGGCCAGTTGAGAGGATCTTGGTGACTGGAGGGGCTGTTCTGAATGCCAGACTCAGATGTTCAAATGCACATTTTAACCATGTCTTTGCAAACAGAGTAATCAGAATGTCGTTCCTTAGTGCCGTTCCTTTGTAAGGAAAAGATCCACAGCTGTTCTGATGAATTGGCTTCAATTCAGAGGGGGAGGCAGCTGCTGAGTTAATTTTTCTGGGCTCCAAAATAAGGAATCTTGGATAGTTTGGTCGTTTCATGCTGAGGCCTGGAGGAATTCCACGGAACTGGTGATTTTGGTGGAGAACTGCAATGTACTGTTCCAGCACATTGTTGTTCCTTCATGGGAGCACACTAGCACACTTTTCCCTTGCTTTTGTGTTAAATTTTTGGGGTAGCCCCACGCTTCTGGTGACCTCCTGCCTCCAGCACTGGCACCTGGGCAGAGCCTGAGCTGCTCTGCCCAGGGAACAGGGTTTGTGGTTTACTGAAGCTTTTCCTCTGCAGCTGCGCCTGAGCACAGTGCAAGCCTCCTGCAGCCCATGGCCAGATGAGTCTAGAAGCTGGAATTCCATGATTCTGTGATTCCAGTAGTGCAGAGACTGGTTCCACTATTCCTGAACATGTGGTGCAAGCATTAGCTGTTGTAGCTGTCAGATTATTGTATAGACTTGTCCTGTCCGTAGACTGTTGAAGGCATTTGCAGCTCAGGAAGGCAATCTTGTGGGCAAGTCATCTTCTCTGGTCACCACGTGGTCTTGGAGAATCTGTTCAAATGGAGTAATAGGGCTGGAATGTGGATTTTTGGCCTTTCTTCTAAAAAAACCCTTCTTTTTTCTTAACTTCAGGATAGAATGAGAAAGACACAATTGCTAGACATAATTATCAATGAGCATAAAATCTGTATATATTGAAACTTTACAGAATTATGTGG
>WBMZ01010740.1:0-16100 GCA_013400975.1 Atrichornis clamosus | reverse complement strand
GGGGAGGGTGGGGGGTGGGGGGGGGGGGATGGGTGTGTCTGACGCTGGTACGGAGAAGTCACTTTAACATGGAAACCTCTGCCTCATTGAATTCAGGGTTTAATGTACTTGAAGCTCTGCGGTTCCTTTTACAGCTTTTTTATTTATACATAATTTTTTGTATACTGCATTGAAAATGTCCTTGACTTCCCCCAAGTTCCTTCCTGCTCCCGCTGTACAGTGGATCCATGGCAAATGGGAGGGTTTGGAAGCAGCTGTCTCGGAGGTGTTTGTTCGCCAGGTGTTGCGTGGGAGACGGCAACCTTGGAGCAATGCTGTCCCTTTGCTTCCCGTTCCCATCAGCTTTCCCCACCGTTTCTTTGTGTAGCAAAAACATTTGCACTTATGATACACTCCTACACGTTGGATGTATTCCCAGTGTTGTTCTGAGGGAAAAAGAAAAGGTGAAAAAGAAAGAAAAGAAAAGCTGTTCCCTGTGAAACTGTATTTCTGAGTGAGCAGCTCAGGTCTGTGTTCCCCTGGGAGAGGTCTCGCTGCTCCAGAGCAGGAGGTAGGGAGCTGGAACTGTGCTTTGTGTAGGGGATTTCTGTGATTAATGTGAATAAAAAAGGGAAAACATGTATGAATTTGCCAAAGCCATTCATCACTCCCTGTTCCCCAGGGCTGTGCCCTCCCTACACCACCACCAGCTCTGGGGGGCAGGTGGCTGCCTGGGGTCCCTCTGCAGATCCCAACGGTGTGGGGTCCCTGGGAGCCCTCCACTGTGCAGTTCTCTCACTTTTGGGTCCTAAACAGACTGGATGAACCCCCACTCTCCCTATTCCCAGGTGGATCTGTATCTCATTTCTGGTGTCACTTTTCCTTTTCCAATGAGCTGACGGAGTTGCCACAGCCCACGGGGGGATCACGTCCCGTTTGAGCCTGGTGGTCGGAGGGTTGGGGGCTTTGCATCTGGGGGGCTGTGAGGACCCCAACCCGTTTGTCTCCACGCGAGTGATGTTGCACAACACAGATCCCCGCGGATCCGTCTCCATCCCCACGTGCTCTGTAAGATGGACCTTTGTAGAGTCGTTATTTCTGTAGACTTTGTTTATCTGTAACAAACTTTGTAGATTCTGTGAAATGTTATTTTAATGAAATCACTCGAGTCTTTAATAGCAAAGCATTGATATTCACCGAAGTTAATATCGAAGAGTTTTTGGACGCTGATGCAGCCCTGACACTAACGAGGAGTGTCTGATTCCACGGGGCATTACTGTATCATGACTTGATGTTGCTGCATAGACTTCGAGATATCCGATATTTTGGGGGGTTTGTGTTGGCCTCTGTCCTCTTGCATAGTGTGAAGCCTGTAAAGCTGGTTCCTGTACATAGATAGCTCCTGTCCTCTAGGTAGAGCGTATCGAGACTTGCCTGTAATATTTTAGCTTCTTACTGACTGTGTGTGATGGTAGAACATATAATTTTTGTACATTCTATTTACTGAGATGTTGCCTTTTTAAAAGATTTTATTTTACAAGTACTCTGGAATTCAGATGTGCTTTTTTTGTTTTCGATTTGCTTTTTTGGTTTTTCTTTCTCTCTTTTTTTTCTTTTTTTTTTTTTTTTCCTTTTCCGTGAGGATTCCTTTGGAAAGGTTTTTAATGACATTCCACTGATCTGAAATTTTTGCTTGAGGTTGACTTCAATAAATCGTTCTGAATGTTCCAATGAGAGATGACTCAGTTCCGTGGCGGGGCGGGGCGGGGGGATAACGGGACTCCCGGCTGCGGGGTCCCTCCTCCGGGAAGGGCGCGGAGGCTGCGCTCGCTCCGCCCCGGCGGCTCCGCGGGCGGGCAGTGGCCATGCGGCGAGCGGAGCTGGCGGCCGAGACGGCGCTGCGGGCCCTGCTCCTCGCCACCTTCGGGTGAGTGCGAGACCCCCGCCCGCCGCCCTCCCGCGCCCGCCCCAGGGCTCATTTGCTTGTCTCGTTCCAGGATCATGGAGTTCCTGCCGCCCTTCCAGCGTGTGGTACAGCCCGAGGAGATGTGGCTCTACAAGAACCCTTACGTTGAAGTGGACCATGTTCCCACGGTCCTCATGTTTGTAAGTTCAGTGGGTTCATGGAGCGGTTTGGGTTGGAAGGGACCTTAGAGATCATTTCATCCCTCCTGCTATGGGAGATGCCCCCCTTCCACTAGACCAAGCCCTACCCAACCTGGCTGTGAATAATTCTGGGTGGGGCATCCACAGCTTCTCTGGGCAGCCTCTGCCAGTGTACCCTGCATTTACTTTGTTTTATTCTTAAATTATGAGCTCTCCTTTTAAAGCAAAGCTTCTGGCTAAAGGCTTGTACTGCAGTACCTGCAGCTCCTAGTGCACGTTGCTGAAAGTGCAGGATCTCGTATCCATGTGGATAAATAGCTGAAGAGAGGGGTTGGTAGGATGGAGCCAGGCTCTGCTCAGTGGGGCCAGAGGCACAAACTGGAACACAGGGATTTCCACCTGAGCACGAGGAAGAACTTTCCCGTGTGGGTGACTGAGCACTGATGCAGGCTGCCCAGACAGTGCAGAGTCTCCTTACCTGGAGATACTCAAATCCATCTGTACTCAATCCTGAGTGATGTGGTCTGAGGACTCTGAGCAAGGGGGTTGGACTGGATGGTCCCCAAAGGTCCCTTCCTACCCATCCTGTGAGACTAGTACAAACTAGGCCAGACTTCTGTAATTTCTGTCATATTTTGAGGCTTTATCATCCAGGGTTGTCTCCGGGAGTTGAAGTTTATAAACTAGTGGGGACTTTGCACTGTTGTCTATAATCCGTTCCACGTCTAGATTACTGGGAGCACAGAAGATAGCACAGCTCTCACTATCGGGAAATGTTTTCCTTGCAAGCAGCTATTTTTAGCAGAGTTTTATTATCATTGTATTGTCAAATGTGTTCCTGAGGGCTCCAGGCTTGGTTAGAAGAGTTTGACATAACTGTGTTGGATTTCCTGAAGACAGCAGCATGTCGGAGGGATTGGCTCCCTCTGGAGTAGGTGTGAGGTGAGGGGCTGTGGCTCCTGAGGTGGGTGAGCCCCCACTCCTGGCAAATGGCACTTGGGATATTCTGCAAGAGGTGGCCACTAAACATTAAGGACAAAACCTTGGGGTAGCATTTGGAACAGGAAGTGTAAAGCAGGACATATGCCAAAATTCAGGTGGGAGCAGGCTCCTTGGGAGCCTGGCAGCCACTGCATAGATGTCCCAGGGTGAAATCCCCCAGGACTGAGATGGGAATGATGATAGCTGATTGCTCTGAATCAGCAGCTCCTGTGGTTTTGCTGACAGAGCACGGGTGCTGCTGACAGAGCGCTATTGCTGCAGCTTGCAGGGAGGGGAAAGTGAGGTGCTGTGGCTGGGGACACCCCCAATGACCAACCAGAGCAGAGCTCTCTGCCAGAAGAGCTGTCTGAGAACCCAAGGATGTGCTGGGCTGATCAGGGCCTGCTGCAGATCCAGCTGGTGATGGTTGTGTTCTAATGAAAGTGCAATGATGGGAGAGGACAGATTGCTGCTCAGCTTTGGGAAAGGGAAGTGTACATAGAGTCTTCTTGAGAATTGCTGGTGTGTTCTGGTGAGAGCTTAAATCTGCTTCATGGACACCTAAAATTCTCCCTGTTTTGTGCAGTTCATCGCATTTCTGTCTCCCTTGTTGCTCATCATCCTGGCGAGGCTGTTCATGAGCGCCGACCGTGAGGACACGCGGGAAGCCTGCCTTGGTGAGCTCCTCCTTGTCCCAGAGGACGGCACTTTGAACCCCTCGAAGCTGCACTTTCAGGTGGGGACGATGCTGATGTGACCCTTCTGCTCTCTCCCAGCTGCCAGCCTTGCTCTCGCCCTGAACGGGGTTTTCACAAATGCCCTGAAGCTCGTTGTGGGGAGGTGAGAACTGGCTGGTTCCCAGCTGTGCCGTGCGGAGAGGGCAGGGGAGGCAGATCTACAGTAGCTGGAGCAGGGCCAGGAACTGAACTTAGACATAGCCTGGAAAGAATGTGGTTTTCTCTAGCTGTAAAGACAATTCAGTATTAGAACAAACACTGGGGACCTGCTGTCTCTGGTCATCGTTCAGATGGGCTCATGGGCCCATGCTGGGGAGGATTGCGCTGGCATGGGCACAGGGAGTGGATGTGGGCACTCCATGGGTGGGCTGGGTGCTCCGTGGGTGCAGGGAGTGCCCACACTTGAAGGTCCTGAGCTTCATTTCCCTGTCCCAGGCCACGGCCCGACTTCTTTTACCGCTGCTTCCCGGACGGCCGAGCCAACGCGGAGCTGGTGTGCACAGGTGACCCCCGCAGGGTGACAGAGGGACGCAAAAGCTTCCCCAGCGGACACGCTTCCTGTGAGTCCGCGTCTCCTTCCTGCTACAGCCCTGGGCAGCAAGCTGTGGGGAGCAGGACCCATGGGGAGGGCAGCTCGGATTTGCTTTCCTATACCCCACAGCTTTGCCTGCATTCATTGACCTGATCAGGGGCCTCCGGTTTGCCTCTGCAAAGCAATGGGGTGAGAAATGTGGTCCAAAGCTGTCTGTAACTCTTGAGAGGAGAGATGTGTGCCAGGTACCAGCTTCTGGGATCCATCACTCCCAGCTGGTGCTTCCCTTGGCTTGCAGGGGCAGGACAGTCACCTCTCACAGCCCTTCCACTACAGCAGGAGAGGCCAAGGGTCTGGCTGCAGGCCCGCAGCAGAGTCTGGAGCTGTTTTGAACTGACACTCTTCTGTTCTCTTCCAGTTGCCTTTGCTGGCCTCGCCTTCTCTGCCTTCTACCTGGCAGGGAAGCTGCACAGCTTCGTTCCGGGCCGGGGGGGCCGGGCCCTGCGCCTCTGTGCCTTCCTCCTGCCGCTCTTCCTCGCCACCCTCATCGCCGTGTCCCGCACCTGCGACTACAAGCACCACTGGCAAGGTGGGTCGGCATCTGCACCTGGATGGGGCTGGGTGGGTGCCCTGAGCAGGGGCACTGTGGGCACAGGGGGCTGTGGTGCCACAGACGTGTTCAGAGACCCCAACAGCAACTTGGGGTTTTGCTCACTCATCCAGTAGCAATTTTGGTGCCTCCTGCAGCAGGGAGCTGATGCCTCTCTCTGTTTTTGAAATACAGACTGAGCTTGGGTTTACAGCCGAGGGGATAGGTTGTGGATCCAGCAGAAAAGCTGCTGCTGGAGAATTCCCACAAGGCTTGGGAGGGTGATGGGACATTAAATCTCCTCTGGTCTCACCCACAGATGTGTTGGTTGGCTCAGCCATGGGCTTGGTGCTTGCATACCTGTGCTACAGGCAGTACTACCCTCGCCTGACAGACTCCATGTGCCACAAACCGTCGCTGTCCAAGCCCAAACCGCTGCCAGCACACGAGGAGAAGCCTCCAGCTCCCAGCTTCCACCTGAACATCTAGTGATGGGCTCTGTCCTGCTGGTCCCTGGATGCCAGGGGAGGGCAAGGTTTTGGGGCGACTGGTCAGAAGTGGCTCTGATGAGGATGAACCCTTGGGCAGGTGTTCCCTGCAGTGCTGGTGAGTTTCCTGCCCAGGCCCTTGTGTAGCTTCATTCAGTTGAATTTTGTAGGCTACCCCCTCTCCAAGCCCGCCGTGAAGTGAGGGAGGCACTCGAGCTGCCATCCTGTGGGAAGACAGTCTGGGTATGAAGGTTCTGAAGCAAGAACTGGGAAAATGTGACAACCCAGTGTGCCCAGTCTGGTGGGAGTTCTTGTGTCCAGTCCAGGAAGCACCACTGGTCACTTCCCTGCAGTCCAGCTGAGCTGTCCGGCCCTTCTCCTGGGAAATGAAGTGCAGGACCTGCCAGCCTTGAGTTTTTTCTAGTTTGCCAAATAAAGGAGTTTAATTTTTTAATGAGCTGTGGTACTAAAACTTCACTTCAAGGCTTGGGTTGTTGCTTTTATAACCCTTTTCCTCTGGTGTCGGCAGGGCTTTCTGCTGGGTGCTCATTTTGTATCCGTTTCCTTGCAGCTTTAGTGTAGTTACAAGGAGATGACAGCAGAAAATGAAACAGTGTCTGAGCGCATCCCTGCACAGGTGCTCATTTCCCTGCCCATGGTTTGTCTCTCAGACAAGGATCCAGGGCCAGCTGCCCAGGACTCTGTGTGCAGTTACTTGTCACTGGTCCCTCCATACACAGGTGTAGTTTCAAGTGTCTGTACATGCAAACAGGTGAGGCTGTAGCAGAGTGAGGCAGGTGAGTCATTAATGAAACTCCACCCCATCAGCTGTAGTTCAGGCCCTATATGACTCTGCAGCTTCAACAGAAATAGCTTCACTTTCCCCTAAAACTGCAATTGTGAATTCTCGATCCCTTCCCTCTCCCCCCAGACATGCATACACCACAGTCATCTACTTATTTATTTTGGCTTTTACTGGAAAAGACATTAAATAACACTTAAAATGTATTTAACTTTTTTTTTTAACAAAGTGCATAACTTAAAAAGCTGATCATTAGTGTCCCATGTTAAGACTGTCCCTTTTCCTGCTCCCATAGGAGACTTTAGCCAGCAGTAGTTCAGGTGCCGACCGAGCAGCTCGGCTGTTCCTGCAGTCGGGTAAAGAACAGCTTCTGTTCCTTGGGAGGGGAGGAGGGATGGAGGCTGCAAACAAAACCCTTCCAATAGTGCAAATAAGAGACAATGGAGGAAAAACAAACCAACAGACTCTGGGGAAAAAAGGCTCCTTACCCCATGCAGGGTGAAAGTCAGCAGGAGGGAAAGTGGTTTGGCTGTTCCAAAGGCTGCACAGCAACACCTCACAGCACTGGAGCCCCAGCCCAGCCACTGAGCCAACCCAGGGGCTTTGGTGGCCAGGGAGGGATCACGGAGGCTCTCCAGCCCTGTCCCCCTCGGAGCAGAGCTCCAAGGCAGCTGCAGACTGAGCTGCCTGATAGAACTGGTGTCATTCCTGCAGTGTCCAGACCCTACAGATCTGGGCTCCAACTTTGCTGGCTGCATTTTGTATATTTAAAGCTAAAAACGACTGGAGTGTGGCGGGCACAAGATCCCCGTCACCACCCGCCAGCCCCGGGGACGGCAGCGCTGCTCCGTGTCCCTGCAGGGCACGGAGGGTCACACTGCCCAGACACTGCCAGGGGCAGCTGCTGTGCCCCAGGCTGGCTGGAGCTGGATGTGGAGGTGAGGCTTTCCTCGGAGCAGGTCCAGCTGGGCACCGACTCGGTCAGTGCCGTAGGGAGGCCCCTGGTTATCCAACACGGGCTGGGTGAGGGTACTGAGACGTCACTACCAACACAGCACAGCAGGGAGGAGCACGAACATGCCGCTCTCACGAGGTGCTTTATGGGGCACCTGCCTGGCACGGCCCAGGGGTGCACAAACATGCAGCAGCAGTGCAGGGACATGAGGGTGGCTGGTGGACAGACCCTGCTGGCTCAGCAGCAGCCTGGTCCCTGGTTCCACCTCCCGGGCCCACAGTCCTGGCACGGGTGTCAGCAGTCAGCAATCTCCCTCGCTCCAAGGCTGCTGCAGCTCTCTCCGCGCTGCGTGTTTAAGGCTTTTTCTCCTCAAGGTCCCAGGCTGTGAGTGTCCTCACTGAGCCAGGAGCAGGGTCAGGACCTCGGTAGTTCTGAGCTCAGCTCATCTGCTGCAGTGGAGGAGCTGGTGTGGGGACTCACAGGGTGGAGGGTTAGAAGTACCCATTGCCACAGGGAGTCACTGTACAGGTGCTGTGTGTGTTCAAGCAGAAGTGTTTTCCCTTGACAGTTTTTCCCCCCGCGCCCCTACCCAAAATGGAGGAAAATCCATCCTTATCTCCAGGTAGCAGCAAATAGTTGGGAAGCAGCATGCAGGACACGGCAGCAGAGAGAGGAAGGCAGAGAAGAGATCTGGACTTTCCTGGTGAGTACTCAGTGGAATTGGATCTAAGAAAGCAAAAGGAGAACACAGGAATAGTTGCAGTGAGGCAGCCAGAATCCACCCAGCACAGCCTCCTGGACCCTCCTTGGTTCTCTCCTTGTGTCTGGTTGTGCTTATGTGCATGGAAAAGGAAAGAAGCCAAAGGTGCTGACAGGCCAGAGAAAAGGTCTGACACAAGCTCCCTGTCTTAGACAACAGATATTATTTCCTCAAACAAACCAGATCTCCTCTAAGGTGTGCTACGAAATCTAGAAGGGGTTTAGGCAAAGGTGACTTACAGTCAGAACAGCACAGGTTGGTCACTGGCTTCCTGGTAAAGGTTGATCCAGTGTGATGCCTTGTGTCTGGTAAATCTCCTTCAGAACTAGCAGAACGGTGTCCTCTGACTCCCTGGAGAAGGAGGACATGGGGATTAGTGGGGGACACTTCCCTTGGACATGAGAATCAGAGGGGGACACTTCCCTGCACTCTTATCAGGACATCTGTGTTGTTAGGGGTAGATGTGGTGCTCTGCAGGTGCAGGCAGCACGAGCAAGGAGAACCACAGCAGTCTCCTTCCTCTGTCCCTGCCCACCCTCTGTGTGTCACAGGCAGGAGATGCTCTTGTTCCCTCAGTTAAGGCTTTTCTTACTACACTGGCTTTGAAACTGATGCCATTGTGCTTCCCTCACATGTGAATTTGAAGTTCTGAGGATTAGAGACCCTTACCAATAGCAGAGATGCCCCTGGAGTGCAAACAAATACTCGTTAAAGCTCTCTATGGGCTTCTCCTGCAGCACGTAGTCGATGCGGTTCCCTCCATTCAGCCTCCCCACGTTGATGAGGGGGGTCTCTTCCCTCACTCCTGCAGGGGCTTCCTCTGGCTTTGTGTCTGGAGGAAGGAAGAGCAGTGTGGCACCAGCAGCCACAACAATACAACAGCAGGGCTGTGCCCTCCCTTTGCCCCACTGCGGGAGGAGGTGCTTGGAAACAGCAGGGCTGGGGACAGCCAAAGGAGGGGGACAGGCTTACAACAGGGTGTGCTTCAAATCCCTTCATTAGGCACTAACAGGGAAAGGCCACAGCATTTGGGGAAAGCCAGGTGCATTCCCAGCCCAAAGGTGATCCCTTTGCTGGGCACAGATGACAGCCAGTGTGGCTGCCAGAGCACGCTGCTCCATGGGCAGCTCCCGAGGCTGCATCCCTGGCTCCCCCCTGCCCCATGCACCCACCACCGACCTGGCTGCTTCTCCGTGCCGGCCTCTGCCTCCGCTTCAGCCTCGGTGCTCCCAGCCTCCAGGGCCGGCACCGGGGCGCGGGTGAAGGACTGCCAGGCCACCCGCAGCGACCCCAGCAAGTTGTTCTTTAGGTCCACACTCATGCGTGTCAGCCCTTCCTTCAGCTCTGCAAGGCAGGATGGCAGTGAGTGTGGGGCTGGGGGCTGCAGCAGTGGCCGTGGGCTGGGGGACAGGGGCTGCCTGTGCCATACCAAGGTGCATCCTCTTCCTGCCCTTGTGGTGGGGCAGCAGCATTGGCTCGAACTCCAGGTCTGGGACAATCATGGGCTCAATCCGATATGCCACGGGGTCAAACTGCACAGAGGAGGGGGACAGTGGCCAGGGCTTGTGCTCCACGCGTCTCACGCAGGACAGCTCTGGTTCTTATACCTACGGGGTGGAAGATGTTGAAGAAGCCTTTGCAGGTGGGCAGGCTGTAGTTGGGGTCGATCCGCTTCACTCCTCGCACTGTGAGAAACATTCCGATGGGAGAGCCAAAGGCAAAGAAGATGGTGGGCTTGTAGTTCAGCTGGGGGTAGTTTGCCGAGACCTGGGAGAGAGGGAGGTTCAGGTGTGTTCATGAGACAATCTCTGTGCTGGTGTTACGAGGGTCTCGTGGGTGCAGCTCAGCCGTTACCTGTCCTAAGCCAATGTCCCGGTATTGGCAATTCCTGCCATCGCCGGTGCTGTCCCCGTGCTGGGAAGGGGACCTTGGCTCAGCTCCACACTCCTCACTGTGCCCAGGAGCTGCTGAGCTCTGATCCTGCAGCAGCACAAAGGGGTCCTTGTGTCAGAGGGGTGGGATGTGATGGGATGAGCACAAGGCGTGCAGAAAACAAACCTTCATCTCTGCCTTGGAGCTGATGTAATGGAGTATCTTCATTCTTGGTCCTAAAGGAATTCCCATTTCTTTAAGGTTTTTCTCTGTGCACAAAAACTGGAAAATAAGCAAGGCAGGTGTTAGTCCAGGAGCAGAGGTGGGATGAGGTGTCTCTTCTGCCATTTCATAGGTGACTCAGTACCAGAAGATGTGCAGTGATGGGATGATGGGGAAGAGAACTAAGAAGAGCCACAAGAGCCAGTAAAACAGGGGACTTCCTCACCAGTGCTTGCCTGTCCATTTTCTCCTCCTCAAAAACATCACAATACTCAGACAGCTCCAGCTTCTTCAGGATTTCTTTTACTTCCTCAGTACCCTCAGTGATTGAGGTTGTCCTGGACTCCTGTGAACAGATCCATGGTTTTTGCTCACCAATTTGCTCCTATGCACGTTGGGGTCCCTCCCCCATCCCCACACAGCCACAGGAGCAAGGGGTCAGTGGCCTCCTGTACCTGTGTCCAGTGCTTGTCCTCCTCAGGATCAGCCTTCTGGTTTGTCAGGAGATCAAACAAAATGAGAGACCCTAGAAACCAGGCAAAGGCAGAGGCTCAGCATCTGGCAGGGAAGAGCCCCAGCCACCTCCTTTCTGGGACGGAAGAGCAGCACCCTGGACTTTTTATACAGGCAGACAGTGACAGAACAAGGGGCAACGGCTTTAAACTGACAGGACAGGAAGATGTCAGGAAGAAATTCTTTACTCAGTGGTGAAGCACTGTCACAGGCTGCCCAGAGAAGCTGGAGGGGCTTGGAGCAGTGGAAGGTGCCCGTTCCAACCCAAACCGTTCCGTGATTGCAGAGGAGCCCTTACCCAGGCTGTGCCCTGCGATGGACACGCCCCCCTTGAAGAGCGGGTTCCTCTGCAGGAAGAGCCGGTGCAGGCGGTTCATCTCGGAGGCCACCGTGTCCACGATGGTCTGGCAATAGGTGGAGCTGTTGTAGAAGAACACGTCCAGGATGGTGTCGTTGATGAAGTGACGCAGGCGGTTGATGCTGGGCAGCGTGATCCGCTCCAGGTCACTGCGGGGAAAGGGGAGAGGGGATTGCAGCTAGGGGAGCCAGGGAACCCTAGCATGCTTCTAAAGCAAAATGTAAATTCAGAGGAGGATTGACACTGTCTGCAAGGAGGTATGTTGTAATCCAGATCCTCAGCTCATGCCCAGACGGAAGGCAGAGCACAGTCTGTGCTCTTACATTCCAAGGATAAAGAGCCCGCCCTTTGTTCCCCAGAAGCCTGGCCTGCTCTCTGCCCTTCCCGGGGCACTGCAGAGCAGTGCTGGAGTGCAGGAACTGAGGTCTCAGCTCCTGAGGCCTTTAGCAAGGTGTGGATCAGACAGGGAAAGGCAGAAGCCTCTGCTCCCTGGATGCTGATCAGAGCAGGTGCCGCTGCACACGGCAGAACGGATGTAATGGGAGGGGGTGTGCAGGGGGTCTGGCACAGAGATGCTCTGGGGTTCCCTGTCTGTCCTCACCCCTACCCTAAACGCTCACAGCTTTCCCTTTGCTTTTCCAACAGAAAACGTGGAGTTTCCTGGTGAGGAGGCTGCCTGTGCACCTTGCCATCCGCACACCCCTGCAGCAGGCAGCCGTCGAACACTTACACATCCACGCCAGTGGAGTGGAGGGAGCTGTGCCAGTTCACAGGCAGGAACTCCACCCGGCCGACCTGCTGCTGCTCCTGGGCCTTCCTGAAGTGTGCCTGCAGCATGCTCAGGGAGACGTTCCTGAAGTCATTCACTGGAAAAGAGAAGAACCCTTACAGAGATCCACCGCGCTCCGGGGCCAGCCCACAGCACCAACAACACTGAATACGACAAAAGATCATTACAGGAAAATCCCACCAGGGCCTTTAATCTGCTGCTGCTCCCCTAAATCCCTGAATCTTCAACTAGAGATCAGGGGAGGCTCCATGTCCTGCCACGTGTGTTTACTGGATTTCGCTGCCCATCTGTACCTCCTTCACATGGGCAGGGCTTTAGTCTGGCAGTCAGGATAAGGTACTTTTAGAAATTTATAAAAAATAACTCTGTTGTGAAGCAAAATTGATGAACGGTAGT
The DNA here is from genome assembly GCA_013400975.1 of Atrichornis clamosus. Taxonomy (NCBI): domain Eukaryota; kingdom Metazoa; phylum Chordata; class Aves; order Passeriformes; family Menuridae; genus Atrichornis; species Atrichornis clamosus. Next base: position 4,020 of record WBMZ01010740.1, on the reverse strand, counting down.
TGCCCAAACCTTTCCAGAAGGTGGGATTTGGTGGGTCAGTGAACACCCCATTCACACTCCCCACAGTGAGCAGGTCTGGCCGTGCAGCCTGCCAGTGTGTCGGGATGGTTTGATGCACCCTGGCAGTGTTTCCCGTTGTCCAGGATGAGGTTTTTCCCGGCCGGAGCCCCGCCGGGCTCGCCGCTCTCGCACCTACCGCACTGCACGATGCTGCGGAAGCGGATGTCGCAGGCGGGGCCGATCCCGTGCACCACGAACACCAGGTGGTCGATCTGCTGCGGCTCTCCTGGGGAGGGAAGGGGAGCTCAGAACACAGGTGCTGCAGAGGCAGCACCTAACAGGGAACAGACCCGCTGGAAGAATTTGCTGTGCAGGATAGGAGCCTCCCACCCTCAGCTCAGCCCATGAAACCCCTTGTTAGTGCCTGGATTTGCACCTCAAGGGTGGTGGGATTTCTCATGTTTCTGAACTCTTCGTCCTGCTAAATTCAGCCACCTGCCCTGGGATGCATCTGGACCAATGGGACCGTAGAGGAAGGCGTGGTGGCTCGTCCCCATTCTGTCACCACACCTGCTCCAGCGGCAGTGGGTGCTCCTGGCAATTCACCCCTGCCCGGCCGTGGGGATCGTTCAGCACAGGGAAGGGCAGAACCAGAAGGTTTTGGTCCAGCTGCCCTGTGCCCAGCCCACTCTGATGAGCCACCCCAGCCCCATGGAGCTGCATCTCCCAGGTAGGCCCCAGGTGGAGTCAGAGCTTGTTCTCTACTTCCCACACACCTTAGTTTGCATATGTGCCTTCCTGAGGGCAAGCAGGCATGGAAAATGGAACTAACTGCCTGACCTCCCCATGGAGACAAGTCCTGAGGCCTGACTGGGAGCTCAGGGCAGCTGGGAGGGGACAGAGCTGACACTTGGCTGCAGAGATGGGGGGAGCACATGCCCCAGAGAGTCACCAGCACGCAGGTAAGTGATAAAGCCCTGCGTCCCTACCAGGGAAAGAAACTCTTCTCCTGTACAAACACACAATCAAGACCTCAGGGGTAATTTCAGGCACTGCAGAGCTCCCAATAGCTCTGTCTCCATGCAGGAGCTGGAAGCTCACCACCCTGCCCTGGACTGGCAGCTCTGCACGTTCACTGATGCTGCAGCTCGCTGAAGCTGAGGAGGTTTCAGAAACCATTCAGTTCCTTTTGGCACTAAATGTTTTGACGTGCACTTCACTTAAGGGATCATGGGAGTTTCCGCCAATCTTTTCTAGTGAACAGGTTGGAAAACACTCCGCCGTGTTTCGGATGGTGGAAGGGAAGCGAGCTCACCACTGGGGATCTCGACAGCGATGTTCTCCACTCCTCTCTTCACAGTCCGGGGCCGACCTTGTTCCGTGGGAGTGGAGACCCAATCGTCGGAGGTGGCGACGGGATGGTAGTGAACCATCAGCTTGGAAACAAGAAGAGCCTGTCAGTGACCCGAGAGCAGAGACAGCTCTGGCCACAGCAGCTGCTGGGTGACACGGTACCAGACTGTGCTGGGCTGAGCCCTTTGCACAAAGAGGTTTTGAAAAGAAATGTGAAGCTGTTGGCAGACTCAGCTGCCATTGCCCTCTCCTCTGGCCCAGGCAGGTGAGGGCAGTGCTATTGGGACAAACCCATTTGAAGGGAACAGCACAAAGCCAGGCCTGTAGAGACCTGAGGGGATGTTCTCGCTGGTCAGCACAGAGATCACCAGGCCCTGCTCACCTTTGGGTTGTGCAGGATAATGACTTCTCTGTTGGGGGACTCCAGCTTCTTCTTCCACTCATCCAGGGTCACAGCAATCATGTAAGCTTCCTACAGAAGAGAATACCCTCTGTGAGTCAGTTGGAAGTATTCCCGTGAATGTTCAACCTCTTGGGAAATTCCCCACTCAGTTTTCAGAATCTCTTATCAACACTTCACAAAAGAGGCAGAGAAATAAGCTGGAGGAACAGCAGGGTCATCCCAGGATCACCTGCTGAGGGTGGTCAAGAATTCCCTACTTTGACAGCAGCAGCATCAGATGACCCCATCAACTTAGAACTGTATTTTCGATACATCAGAATAGAGATTATTGCAAAGATGTGTATTTTTATACGTCTATCTACGTATCTCTACATTTGCATCTTCCCATAGGAAAGCCTGGCACTTTAAGCTGTCGTGGAAGGATGCGCTGAGGCCGGATGAGGGCAGGGGAAGGGGAGGCCACAGCAGTGCTCCCAGTTACATCAAGCAGCTGCGGGGACGCCGTGCCAAAGCCTCTTTGAAGTTCATGTCCTCAGGCCTGACTGTGGTGCCATGGCCCCAGACGGGGTTTGGGACATCAGGGCCAGTATGTGACAAGGAGAAGCTGAGACGGAAAACAACAGGAAAGGTGTGTTTACCTCTAGTTCCTCGCTGAAGGACTCTGAGTAGGGGATATACTTATTGTCCTTGTCCCCCTTGTAAAACCAGGTGCAGCGACGCACTTCAGACACCTCCTCCTCCCAGTACACGGCCACGCGCTGCCGCGTCCGCAGGTGCACGTCGTACCTGCCCCCTGACGTCGGGACAACCACATCATCCTGGTCTTTCCCTGTGGGAACCGAGGCCTGGAATTAATCATGAGAGGCCCAGAATGATGAGTTCCCAGAGGGATGAGGCTGGACCGTCTCCTTGGGCAGCACACTGGAGCAGGTCTGAGCCACAGCAGCAGATGCCGATGTTCTCTGTACCCAAGCTCAGAGAGCAGTGTCGGGGCATCCCAGGGGAGATGCCCCAAGTCAGACTTCCCGCAGAGGCGGAAGGTAAGGTGAAACATTAAGCTGCACTGTCCTTCTCTCTAGTATAGGCATATGCCTACACGGCCTTTTCCTGCCTTGCTTGGAGGGTAAAAGTGCATCTGTGGCCCTGGGAAGCGCGTTGTGTAACAGTGGGGGTGCACCAGGGCCTCCTGCCATTCCTCTCCAAAACAGAGAACTCCCTACAGACCACAATACAGACCTCAGATTCTGTGAATTTTTCTGCCTTTTGGGTCCGCCCATGGGCTGGGCTGGTGGCACAGCACCCCGTGCCAGGTTGGGCCAGGCAGTGGCTCTGGGGATGGGCAGCACAGCCTCTAATCCGAAACTTCCTGGGCGAGGGAGGACGGGAGCCAACCCTTGGGCAATCGGAGCTCTGCCTGTGGCAGCAGCAGGTGGCACAGGTGGTGACATTTGGCACGCAAGGGCCTCAGAATAGGGCTCGGAGTCAACCCCCAATCCCTGCTCCCGTAGCTCGCACAGCTCCGTGCTTCTGCACGAGGGGAATCTCCCAGTGGAATTCCTGCCATTCTGCCAGCACTCTCCCAGCCTCACCAGAGGATGCTTTGCAGTATGATTATATATAATTTAGAGCAGTATCAGTTGAATGGGGTCAGACCATTTGATGCATCCAAACAGCTCGGTTATTGGGAGCAGGCACATGGCCAAAAAGAGTCCCAATTTAAAATTCCTCGAGAGAAAATCTGGCATCCCAGGTGGAAGCCATGGCTGTGTCCAGGGAATTTTTCCCTGGTACCCCAGACAGTGCTTCCCTCAAGCACACACCTGATGCTCCCCGGTCAACCTCACCAGGCCCATTCCTTATGGTGATTTAAGAGCAGGGACGTGGGATGTAAATCCAAAGGGCGACTGATAAATAGCGGTGGTGGGAGCTGGAGGCCGGCGGTGCCGTGGGACCCCTCCCGTGGCGGACGGGCTCTGTCCGCGCTCCCACCCGGCCCATCCCGCCCTACCTGCGCCGTGCGCCTCCTCCAGCCGCTCCGAGTCCTGCGCGCTGAAGGGAACCCACCGCTCCCGCGTGTCCGTGACCTTGCAGTAGAACCAGTGCGGAACCACCGCCTCGTACCGACCGCCGGGCTCCGGCTCCGGGGGCTCGGCGGCGGCCGGGGGCGGCCGAGGCGGCTCCTGCGCCGACATGGAGCTGCTGCGGGGGCGAGCGCGGGGACCCCCGAGCGCCGATTCTGCCGCCACCGGGGGCTCCGCGGGTCG
>WBMZ01010737.1:0-14687 GCA_013400975.1 Atrichornis clamosus | reverse complement strand
CCACAGCTTCCCTGGAAAACCTGACTAATCCAGGTATTAATCAGGATGGCAGAACGTATCCTCCATCCTTACCCACAGGATGGACAGAACAAGGAGTCTGGGCTGCCCCCAAAGCCATTTTTCATGGCAGCCCTGACCCCCAGTTGTCCTTGGAACCCTCAGCAGCTCCCACCTTCACCACCCACACCTCTGGGACCCCCAACAAGCACCAGCCCTGGGAAATGGAAAAATAATCCAGCCTGGATAAGAAATATAGGACCTTTCTGACCTTGGCTGAGACGAGTGCCTCAAAACCACTTTCTTTTTGCGTTTTTATTTCCAATAACCAAGCAAATCCTGTCTTCAAGAAAAAAACCCTCTACTTTCTTCCCGTGTTTTCCTTTCAAATAACAAGGAAAACATTTTCTTCAAAGCCTCCCCTTCCCAAAACATCCTGTTCCTCTCCACAACGCTGCTCTTTGGTGCTTTAAAAGTAAAATTTAAATGAGTGGCACGTTTTGAGACACAGGTGACAGAAAGGGAATTTTGATAGAAACTGCTTGGAAATGAAATTTCCATTCAGCTCCAGCTGAAGCTTTGTAAATTCTGAATTTACTGAAGCAACAAAACCCCCAAAATGACATATGGAAAATATGGGAAGCAACTCCCAGGACGGGAGGAGCTGGAATAATTACTCAGAGAACTTTCATATCAACATTTCCCAGGATTAAACACCAAGATTAATGGGCGCATGTTTGTCTGGGAAGAGGTAAATTGCAGCATTCACTGGAACGAGCAATAGAAGCACAAAGTCAAATGGAATTAGGAGGTAATTGGCTGTGGGTCAAAATTAATAATTGTTTGAATGAGCACATGGTAAACACAATGTATAATCAAACGCAGAGGACATTATTTAGCAGGAAAAAACATCTTTGAAACATTAATCCTGACTCGACTGTGAAGTTAATCTTTCTCAATTCCATTTTTTTTAGTGCAACGGGGGGTTGTGAAATGTGTGTTTGGGTTGGCTTTTTTTAATTATAAAGAGATGGAATTGCTGAGGACTCCTCATCTGTATTTAGCCAAGTGGAAATTGTTTAAATTGTGTAAATTTTGGAAACAACCATTCTGTAAACAACATTTTCTTTCATTAAGAGCTCCTGATCACCACATCAGCTGGGGTGAAAACAGTGGAGAAATGTCCAAGGGAAAGGAAGCCAGGAAGGGTTTGTTCTCCTGCTGTTTTTTCCCCCTTTTCCCACATTCCAGACACTGCCGAATCCGCCGGGATTTTTCCTGAATTGGGACTTTTGGGGCTCATTCATTCCATGAGAACCAAGCCCAGGGCACAGCTCACCACCGTCCAAGGACTAAATGAAACAAATGAAACACCTCCGCCTAAAACCTGGAAAACTGATCCTTGCCATCCCTAATGCATCTTCCCTATTTATCAAGGATGGCAGGATTCCTTCTGGAAAGAATTTATTCCATTAGGAGGAGCGAAGTGCTGCATCATCACTTGCCGCACGCACAGAGAGGGGAAATGGGAGCACAGACCTGCAGGTGAGGAGCCCTCCGTGCCCACCCCGTGCACTCGGGACTTCCAGACCCACATTCCTGCTCTGCCCGCACCTCCCAGTCCCCCTCTGGAGGTGACATTGAGCTCCAGGAGCAATTTTATCCAAAGGTCAGCAGATCTGCCTGACGATTCCTCCTACATTAAGGCACTGCAGGTTCTAATTTTTATTTGGAGAGAGTGCTGTTGTCATTTTTCAGATGACGCAAGGAAACAAATCAGCCTGGTGCGTCTCCAGAGGGAAAAAATCCTGTAATTTAGCTGCTTTTGCACATCCTGCTTTAATTGTCTGAAGTGGCTCACCCTGACTGGGAGCATCTGTGGATCCCGTGGAAATCACTCTGGAGTTTTCAGCAATCCTCAAACCAAAGAGGATCTTGTCTGAATCCACCTCCTGGAATTGTGCAGAGCTGCGGGGCGATCACAGGATGCAGCTGGAGTGCTCAGCATCCCACATTTCCCAAGCAGGATCTGTCCCTCCCCTGCACAAGCCTAGAACTTCCCAACCCCAGCCCGCCTTGATGCCCAGAAGCAGGAAAATTGTGTTTTAACCTTCTGATGGGGGAATCACCCGATTAATTGGAGAGAGACGGCAAAGCAGATTTACCACAGGATGCAACCAGGAGCATCCCAGAACAATATTTAGTTAGAGGAGTTTAACGAGGACTAATGCATGATTAATGAGGCTGGATGCTGCCTTTGGGCTGCGCCGGGATGGTTTCTGGATCAGATAACAAATCACCTGCTAAGGACACGGCCCCACAGCACAGGACGCCGAGGGTGACTCTGCTTTTCCTGCTCATCAGCAGATCTGCCCCTGCAGCTTTGGCTCCTCATGCATTTTTAAAAGCTTCCTTCCTTCCCCTTCTGTGCTCTGGAATTGCTTTGCAAACGCAATTATCACGTGCATTAATTAAATCGTTATTATGACTACAGATACATATATATATATTTTTTTTTTTTCTGAATGCTTGCTCAGGCCTGCAAAACCAGCAGGATTTTTGGGGGCCCTGCAGCAGCACCTCAGGTCTGTGCCCTGCTCCCACCTCCCCACCCTGACCCTTGCAGAGCAAAGAGGGGGAACGAGAAATTCCAGCTCTTTGTTCCAAGCCAACACCATTCCGGCTTGTTTTATCTCTCTCTGAGATCATTCCCAGCCCTAAAGATCGTTCATTTCTTCTTCTGATTTACAGTACTGGCTGCAAAAGCAGAAATGCACCCAAAAAATGGTTCAAATTCTGCAACAGCTACTCTGGCCTTAAACAGGGGCAATTTTCCTGCCACATCCATGGTAGTCTCCTCTGGGGATAAAAGGGATCATTTCCTCCAGGATCTGAAGGCAGGAAATCTTTTGGTGGAGACAACCCAGGTCCTCAAGTGGGACAGCTCCAAACTGCAGGTACCAAAAAATGATCTTTTTTTTTGGAAAGAACTCCTTTCGCTCGCCTCGATTTAGGTATTTTCCCACCGTTTGAGCAACTCAAGGCGCTGCAAAGGAAAATCCAGCTTGACTTGGGCACTCAGTGGGACACAAAGTCAAGCTCAGGTGGCTGGATTGAGCCAGGTCTCAAAGCTGCACCGTTTCCCCCTGCAGACGCTGTGGGGAGCAAGGAAAGAACTCATTTCCCCAAGTCCTCCCTCCTTTTGGTCTGAAACGAAAAGTTTCTCTCTTTAATTAAAGAAAAGAAGAGCAGTTTGCAGCTGCCTTGCAAGATCACACAGCTCGGATGTTCTCACCTTTGATTTTCCCTTTTTCCCTTTGCCAGACAGCAGAATATTCAGGATTAAGTTACATCCCTTGTTGCTGACACACTCCAGGCTTTAAAACACAAAATCAATCCACAGCCACGCTTCACCCTTCCTCAGGGCATTGCAAAAGCATTGGGCAGGTTGTAATCAATTCTGCTTTTTGGATTGCCCAGGAGAGAAGGGGGAGAAATGAAAAAAGAAAAAAAAAATAAATAAAATCACAGGTTATTGAAGAGCACAATGCACTTCATAATGAATTCTCCCGACTTACAGGAGTTTATCAAGGATTTCCTTCCCTGCTGCTCATGGCACAGGTGCTCAAGTTAACTGGGGCAGGATCCACGTCCCTGCAAATCCCAATCCCAGCGGCAGGTACCCACCGGGCATCCTGAAAAAAACCCGGGACATCCCCGCCTGCCCTCTTCCCTTGATCACGAACCATGTGGCGGAGCGCGGCTGGATTATTGATTTCCAGGAGTTTTGGGCCAGCTGTGAGCCAGCTGTGAGCCAGATGTGCTCTCCTGCCCTGCTGGGCGGGGCAAGCCTTTAATGGAGCAAATTAACCCCTCCACAGCCCTGCATTCCCGGCCAATTCCCAGGGCTTGGCTGGACAAAAACCACGGCAGGAGCTGCTGCAGCGTCCTCAGGGCAGCCAGGGGCAGGATCCAGCGACAAACTGCGATTTGGGAAGGGGACAAGGACTCCCGGAGCTCCTTCACCAGGGTGGTGAGGATTTGCCCTTTGCCGGGCTCTCGTCCTTCCCAACCCACGGCAAAAAGAGCCTGGCACAGCTGCAGAGGCTGCAACCAGAAGTCTTTAAGCACAGCTTATCTTTAAGCCAACGAGGGGTCCCAGTGCAAAGCCAGCGTGTAGCACAGAGCTGGAGAACTCTCTGAATCCCGAACTTTGCTCTTTTTTTTTTTCTTTCTTTTTTTTTTTTAAACTCGATTGTTGTATTTGAGGGCTTTTTTTGCAAGCCGGTCTCTCAAGTCTGTGTTCTCCCCCCAGATCCGTGACAAAAAACCTGAACTCTGCTCCCTGTGCGTAAAGCTGGAGTGACAGATGGGGGAGCAGGAGGCTGGAATTGCCACTTGGAGCTGTAAAGTCACATTTATTTTCAGCTGACTCCGACCTCCCTGCAATTAAACCTCCTTTTTTTTTTTTTTTCTTTCGCCCCATTTTTAATACTCAGCGGCTGAGCTTTTATTATCAATAATGCAAAAGGTGTGAGCAAAGCAGGAGCTGGCCAAGAGCTGATGAAGGAAATGTGCAGATTTGTTGCCCCTCGGACACTCACCCATCACCTTTTACAAATATTTTGTGGGAATAGGTAAAAAAAAATAGATATAAAAAGTTGTTCTCAAGTCGAATCCAGCGGAAGGTGGATTGAAGATGCACAAAGCAAACTAAATTTGGAATAATTAGAATAATTGAACTGTTAATGTTCAAAAAGACCTTTAAAACCGTTGAGTGCAACCAAATAAGCAGGAAAGTGGACAGGACTGGAGCTTCACTCAGCATCATTCCCAAGTCCATCTCTTAAAATGCTGGGAATAACTCTTTGCCCACATCCATTCAGGGATAACTCTGTTGTTGCATTCAAATCCCATCTTGCTCCAGGATAACTTCATCCCAAGCTCCTGGGATGTTTCTTTACCAAAAATGGACACATTTTCCATTAAAATATGGGAAATTAGGATTTCCTGCTGTCCAAGGAAAATTCTCCCCTTTAAGAAGAGGATTCCAGACTGACAGCACGGGGAAAGGTGACTATAAATCAGTTTTTAACTGCAGCTGTGCACATGCAGCAGCCCCTGCCCGCTCAGATTCGCCTCAAAAATGTTTTTATAGAACTTTGGGAGCTCCACATTTCCCACCAGGAGCTAACCCTTCCCTAGAAAAGGGGGGTGTTCTCCACTTCCCACCGAGTCCTGTCTCCCCAAAACCCACAAAATCACCCACTCAGGGCAGCTCCCTGATCCCCGTTCCCTCCCAGAGGTCACCACATCCCAGACAAGGCAACCGAAACTCGATCCAGCTCCGCACCAAATATTCCCGGAGTGTTACAGGACCCTCCTGGAAGTGCTGGGGAGGGAAAGCAGCTCGGAAAGTGCTGATAAAACACCGGGCACATCGCTGCCACCCTGTCCCTGAAGGTCGCTGTCACTCAGGGACAAAGCTGCTGTTCCCATTAACTAAATTCCCTTCCCTGGGCCAGATGATTGCAGATGATCTCCTTCCAGAGCAGACTTTGGCTTGATTTCTCCGACTTCCTGCAGTTTTTTCACCTCCCAGAGGCATTTTCCCTGGCTGCCCCTTGAGGCTGTGCAAATGAGATCCAAACAAAGTGACAAACCCCCCCGCAAACCTCCTCTCCCCTCCCAGGAAGAAATGTTTTGCTGGTGCCAGTTTGCCTCAGCTGAGGGATCTTTGCAAGTCACTCTTTGAGCCCTCAGGGAATCCCTGATATTTCGCCCAGCTTCTTATCAAAAGCATCTTCTCGACAGAGAAAATAAAATAATATTTACAATTTTAACCGGTTACCTGAAATCTCTGAAATGCAGCTGGGGAAAAGAGATTTCTGCCGCCTGTAGCATTCCCACAAGGAAACAACAGCCTGGGACCAACCCCATTGCCAGAAATAATTATTTGAAATTCCCTCAAGAACGCCTTTTCTAGGCAACAAATGAAAACTCAGTGCAAAGACACGACTGGAAACCTCTTTTTTTAGAGTTTTACAGGATGCAACAAGAATTCCACTTGAACCAATCATGAATCCCATTTATTATCAGCTTTTCCTCTACCCATAACAGCGATGCTGAGCTGGTGTTTTTGGAGATCAAACAGAGCTGATGAATCCATCCCACCTCCCAATCCACCACAGAGTTTTTCAGTTCCACGTCTCCGTGGCTGGGAATAAATCCAGGAGAAGCACAGGAAAGAGGTTTGGATGTAAAACACACCCAGAGAGGGTTGTACAAGATGTAAAAGCGCATTTTGGGGATTGATGGGGGGTGAAAAAAAAACCCAACAACAAAAGGAAAGTCATTAATGATGGGCTGAAGGGAGGCTTCAGAGGGGAGGGAGATGGAATGTATTTTATGTGGACAAAGGAAAAATAGAGGCTTTATTTATTCTAAGGGAAGCCAACCAACAGAATGGGACAAAGGGCAGGAATCTTCTTGAACCAGCACAATGCAAATCTCAAGGAGAACATCCCGCAGCAACTCCGCCTCTCCCAGGGGTGGGGGAGAGTGTGTGGGAGTGCTGTGGGAACCACAGCCCCTGTCCAGAGCTGGGATTTAAGTCCCTGGCAGAGCCCGGAGGTGCAAAGGCTCCCGTGAGCCCGAGGAGCTCAGTCCTGGGACTGGTGCCCTGCAAGGCGGCCCCCGGTTGTGTCAGCCAGGGGAGGGCAGGCACAGCAGAGCCTGGGCAGCCCCCAGAGCCCACCGCACCCCTTTCCCGTCACCTGCACCCCTTTTCCAACACCTGCACCCTATTCCCAGCCCTGCACCCCTTTTCCATCACCTGCACCCCTTTTCTACCACCTGCACCCCTATCCCTGCATTTCCACCCCTTTCCCAGCATCTCCACCCCTTTCCCATCACCTGCACCCCTTTCCCAGCGTCTCCACCCCTTTTCCATCACCTGCACCCCTCTTCCAGCACCTCCACCCCTTTTCCATTACCTGCACCCCTTTTCCAACACCTGCACCCTATTCCCAGCACCTGCACCCCTCTTCATCACCTGCACCCCTTTCCCAGCATCTCCACCCCTTTCCCAGCACCTCCACCCCTTTTCCATTACCTGCACCCCTTTTCCAACACCTGCACCCCTTTCCCATCACCTGCACACCTTTTCCAGCACTTGCACCCCTCTCTCAGCATCTCCACCCCTCTCCCAACACCTGCACCCCTTTCCCAACACCTGCACCCCTCTTCTATCACCTGCACCCCTCTCTCAGCATCTCCACCCCTTTCCCAGCACCTCCACCCCTTTTCCACCACCTGCACCCATTTCCCAGCACCTGCACCCCTCTGCTATCACCTGCACCCCTTTCCCAGTGTCTCCACTCCTTTCCCATCACCTCCACCCCTTTTCCACCTCCTGCACCCCTTTTCTACCACCTGCACTCCTCTCCCAGCATTTCCACCCCTTTCCCAACACTTCCACCCCTTTTCCACCACCGTCACCCCTCTCCCAGCACCTGCACCCCCGTTTGTGTCTCCAGCTCCCTCCAGGCCCAGCCGGGGCTGAGCGGGATTGAGACAGTGCCACCTACTGCCACCAGCTCTGCTCTTCCTCCAGCTGAAGGGACAAGCTGAAAGAAAACTGGGAGAGCCCCAGAGCAGGAACAAACCGGGCTGGGGGAGCTCCAGCAGTGCAGGAGCCAGCTCAGCACAGAGGGGACAGCGTTCCCTGAGGAACTCCAGTAAAACTGGGGGAAGAGCGAAGCAAAAGCAGTTTTTGTGGTGTGGAGGCTGAAAAATGGAAATTTGTGGAGTGCTGGTTTGCGGCAGGAGGAATCTGGATGTCCCAAATCCAGCTGATTTGGGGTTTCTATCAACCCGAAGTTCACCAGGCCGGGGGCTGTCCGCACCTTCCACTATCCCAGCTTGCTCCAAGCCCCATCCGACCCGGACACTCGATCTGATTTTCACGCACTCGGGGCCGGCTTCCCGAAGGTTTATTCCGCGTTTTTGAGGATGGCACGGGAAAACCAGCAGAGGCCAGGGCCGGGTTTTGTGCAGACAGCCTGTGCCAGGCACTTGTAGAGCTCCCTGTGCCGTCTGGGGCCCGCAGAGCAGCCGAAGTTGTGCTTCATCTCCTCCCCGCGCCGGGCCCTGCCTTCACCTCCCGCGCCCCCGCGCAGGGCCAGCCCAGGGGAGCGCTTCGGTCGCGGGCGGTGAAGCAGCAGGGCGGTGATGAGCCAGCTCACCGAAAATGGCCCTCCTGGCCCAAAATGAACCGTGCCAGCTCGGAGGGGACGGCAGGCCAGGCGTGCTCCCGCTAGCGCTGCTCCCTGTCCTGCTGCGTGGAATCCGAGCAGGCCTGGAGGGTTCTCTGCTGCTAGGATCTCCCCCAAAATAACCTGCAAAAGGCACAGAAAAGGCTCTGAGCGCAGAGGTCACCACTTTCACTGCTTAATTCCTGGTATAACTCCCAGGAAAACAGGATTATCTGCTGCGGGTGTGGAAGAAGCCACACCAGCAGCACATTCGGCACCCTCCTCCCACGGCCTAAGAGAGAGAAAACAGGGTTAAGGTGCCCAGAGCTCTGAGAAGCCTGACTGGGAACCTGGCTTGAATTCTGGATATCGATTTGTGCATTAATATGCCATTATCCCCACAATATATGGCAGCTGAAATCCAGACAACGGTCAAATTTATTGCTGCCTCTCTTCTTTTTTTTTCATCTTGTTAAATCACTTTTATTGTTTCTTCCATCTCCAGAGATGCCTAATGAACAACCTTCAAGTCAGACATTAAGACTTCCAGGCAGGAAAAACGTTAAGTGTGCAAAAAGCACATTTATATATATATCATAACGTTATACATCTTCATAATCTTAAATGTTTTTGATCTTCAGGGTCCTTTACCATTAATTCCAGTTTGGCTTGGAAATGTTCAAGAATTGCGAAGGAGCTGCAGCTCTAAGGAAACCATGGGATGTTTTTTTCCTTCTTCCGGAAGTGGCATTTTGGAAATATCACTGTCACGACTGACCAGTGACCCACAAGAAAAACGTAAAGACTTAAAATCCAAAGAGGAAATTTCAAATGCTTCGAGTGAAATGTAGGAGTGACTTGCACCCCCTTGGGATATTCCCCCTTGTGCTGTAGATCCAGATTATCTGTAAGATTTTCCAATATTGCAATATTTTCGCCCTCGGCATTGACAACAGCACTTGGAAAACTTCAGAAAACCCCAAATCTCTTAAATGAGCCTAATTTATTCCAGATGCATCCACCTGCAACTCACCCAGCCTTTGGCACAGGGAGTCAGCGTCGGTCAGGGCCTTGCTTTGATGAGTCTTTCCTACTTTTCCAGCCTCCTGTAGGATTTGGGTTGATCCTTTTAAAGCAAAACTTTCTTTACACGAAATAAAGTGAGTTTTTTAAAGGGCACCACGTTTTGGAAGCAGCAGTGCTTGGATTTCCTTACCTAGACTTGAAAACCTGTTCATGAGCAGCCCCCAAATTGTTCATTTATTCAGAGAAAGGGACCCGAAGGAGGGCCAGGATGAGAAGGGACAAGACCTGCCAAAATCCTGCCTGCTCTTCCTGCAGTTTGACAGAGATCTGAGCACAGCCACGTCCCTTCTGACAAACAAACACTGCCTGGGAGGTCGGGAAAAACACCCACCGTGTGTCCAAAAATCTCAAATATTGGTGTAGGGAAAGGAGTTGTTCCTTTTTACACCCAAGAGTCCTTTGGCATCATCTGTTTTTATCTCTTCTTTTTTTTTTTTTCTTCTGCACTACAAAATAATCAAATCCATTAAATGCTGAGGCACATGATGGACTGTGACCACTTAGGAAAGAGGAATCTTTCAAAACCCAGGAAATCTGGCACAAATTCCATGACCCTGGAGACCCAGCCTTTACCTGCCCACATGCATTGAGCTTTCTGGGATTAAAAGCCTTAAAAATCTTAAAAATAATTGCGTTTTCTGGGCTTCAAAAAAACCACAAAAACCTTAAAAACCCTCCCACAGCTGAACAGTGTCTCCTCGGAGCTGCTGCAATTTGCAATGAGCTCAGCACAAAAAGTTTTTTTTGGGGTTAAGAAGCGCCGCCTTTGGTTTTCCCGGAGCTCAGCACTCCAAGGGTTACAGGGAATGCAGCACCTGGGTGGTGAGGCTGCATCTCTGCACAGGCCACGGGAACGGTGCCAAAAAAAAAAGGGAAAAAAAAAAAAAAAAGGGGCTGCACAAACTACTGATGCATTGCAGATAAAATGTAGACGGGGACAGCTGCCCTGGCAGGAGCTGGAGCAGGGACAGAGTCCTGGCTCCCGGCTGGGGACACACATGTCCCTCCTTCTCCTTTCCCTGTCCCAGGGAAGAGGCTCATTTATTTATTTTTTTTTTTTTTAAATCGCAAAAATTAGCTTTAAAAAGTACAGGCCTTCAATAATCCCGTAAAAAACCTCACAGATCCCAGCGGTTTTGGCCGTTCCATCCAGCTTTGCTCTCCTATTAATGTACGTAATCAGTGTTCAGAAGTGATAGAATCATTTAATTAGGCAGCACTCCTGTATCATTACATTAATTGTTCATTTTGCCGTTTAAATAGCAGCTAATTGTACTCTGTACTTTAATTGTGCACCGTAATTCCAGGATTCTGCCTCAGGAAAAGGCATAAAATGATCTTTGCACACAAGGGAAAGGCCAAGGGACACCAGAGGCCCCAGACACAGCCTGGCCCTGCTCTCACTCAATCCAGAGGCAACATTTATGGAATAAGGTGATAGGAAATGGGTGAAAGAGCAGGCAACACCCCACACTTTTCCATAAAAACCTCTGGATCACATCCCCCGCATCCCCAGCTGGGGTGGGGCCACTCAATAAAGAAGAGAAAAACACAGATTTAGCTTTTCCAGGGAGCCGGACTTGACACGAGGACAAATTCCAGCACCCCTTGGGATCCCTTCCTGCGGCTCCCAGCTCCACTTCCACTCCCCCAAACCCACCCCAGCAGTTTATCCCACATTTCCCTGGCCCAGGGTCATTCCTGCCCATTCGCTTCCCTCACTCCAGGGCCCGAGCAGGCCTTGAAAATTTAATTCCAAAGGTTTCTCTCCACCGTTTCCTCCCTAATTTTGCAACTCCCGAAAGATCCAAATATTCCAAGTGCTGTTGCTTTGAAAGGACAGCGATGCCCATCAGGCCTGAATTCACACCTGGGGCAGGGGGGAGATTTTCATGCTGTTGAAATGTTTCACTTTAGCATTTTACCCTTTTCTCTCTTTTTTTTGTTCCCACTTCTGCCTCACGTGCGATTTTCCCCACTTTTCTTGGTCAGAAAAGCACAAGAAACCTCAGACATCCTGCAAGAGCTAAAGAAAATTTTATTTTTGCCTGGAAAATATCAAGGTTTGCTACTGTTTTTTAGTTAATTCAGTGAAATTCCAAATCCAGACCCACATCCAGAAGTCAGCTCTCCATTTCACATGGAGCCCCACAGTGCTGAAACAAAATTGACGATCTGAAAATAGAAATATTTTTTATTTACAGTCAGAAATATCTTCTCAGAGAAAAAAAAGAAAAAAATAGTAATTTCCTCACTTTCTACTTGCACTTTTATCTTGTGATTTTTCCATTTATCGAAATTCTGAGCTCCATTCTGCATGCAGACGATTTGCAGTGGTTCCTATGAACGCAAGTCAAAAATTAAAAGAAATTAAAAGAAAATTAATGATGAAATAACAACAAAAATACAATTATTCCTCCTGCTTTTGCGCCCCTAAGAGCTCAGAGGCAGCCTGGGCTGATGAAAGCCTCAGGATCCAGCTCCTCCCTGTGCTCCCAGGATCGCTTTGCTCCGTGGATTTGATTCTCTCTGTGTGATGTTCTCACTCAAGTTCACTTTGAAAACGCAAAATTTGCAACGTCAACCCTTCTGCCTTTTATTTTTCTCCAGCAGCCTGGGCAGTTCTTTGTGCCAGACCTCCTCACCTGCTGTCAGAAAGAAAACTTCCAGCCTTCTTTTTGTGAATTCCTTGATGCCACCAACCCCACCCGAAGGTTTCTTGCAGCAGACAGAGCTCAGATTTAAGGCGGGGGGTGGGGGGAAAAGAAAATCCCCACGGATCAGCAAAATGAGCCTTCTTTGAAATCACTTTGGGCTGGCTGCACTTCGCTTTGCTGCAGCAGCAATCAATAAATCCCTATCTCCGAGCTCTGGCATCCACAGGGCAGTAAAATGTTGGGATCAGCAGAGGGATGCAGCAGAACTGTGGAGTCATGCTGCTGCAAGGCATTAATTACACAGCTCACACGGCTCCTCTCCAAAAACTCCTTTTCCCACAAAAATCCTCCCTATCCAGGGCGTGAAAAATTCACCTCCCAACTGCACGGATCCGACAAGATCCCCACTTCTGGGTAATTTCAGCTGCCGAGCCCTGGGGTGATGCTGAGGGGAGCAGCAGTGCCTGCACTCTGGGGCACTGGCGAATAAATTCTGGTCACAAAGGAGGGGTTTTCACTGCTCAGCTGCTGGGAAAAGCCCCCCGATCCGTAGGAACGACTGTTCTCCCAAGGGAAAGCCAGGTTTGACAGGTCAGGGAGTCACAGGTGTGACGGGGAATGGTGGAACATCCTGGGGGTGATCTTACAGATAAATTGAGTGCAGAAGGACTAAATATGGGACTAACTATAAATAGGAATAAAGCTCAGCCACAAAAATCCTTTGGCTCTGAACTCTTGATCCCTTGAGTGTGAAAACAAAGGAGTTCGCCCCCCAAAATATAAAACTCCACAATCCAAATAAAAGCCAGAAAGACTAAAACCTCTTGGGGTCAGTTTATAAATTTAGATTTAAGTTGCTCAGGATCCCAAAGGAAGTTTCCAGCAGAGCTGACACCCAGTGCTTAATTCCACTGCTGCCTCTTTTAAGGGCTTGATGGACTCCAAACATTTGCTTTGTCACCAGAAAAACCCCAATTCCTGATGATGCCTGGATAAAAAACACAAGTCCAGCCCTCAGAAATGGACCTCAGTCCTGTGCAAAGACAGAGTCCCCTGATGTGCAGGGAACTTCAGGGAAAGCTGGCATTTATCCCTGGGGAAGTGACACGGATAATACTGCTAGAAAAGGGATATTTCACAAGGACTCACAGCAACCAAGGTGGGATGGGAGGAGTTAAATCAAATTTTGGAAGTTTTTTTCAGTTCTCACATGTCCCTCTCGCCCTCTCCACCTCTCCAGGTGTGCTCTCCCTCCTCTGGAGCTCCCTTTCAGCCTCTCTGTGGCTCGTGTCCAGGGAGGATTCCAGCTGCGGGAGACGCTGTGTCCCCAGGGCCGGGGGTGCTCAGCCCCAGGAGCACCCCCCACGCCCCAAAACCAGCCCTCCATCCCTGCGCCCCGGGAACACAGGGAAAGGACCGGCTGGGAACATTTCTTTCCGTCTGGAAAGATTTCCAGAGCCAGAGCAGCTCTCCCCACGCGTCCAGGGGTCTGGTTTTATTCTCCTGGCTGCCCAAATTAACCTCCTGCCCCGGCGCTGGGGAACATCACAGCTCCCACCTGAGAGCTGAGGGGTCACTTGTGACAAGGAGGGGACACAAAAGGGACCAGGGGTTGGCACCTTTTGCATCCCGTCCAATATTTGCTGGCCAGGGCAGGAATTCAGCACAGACAAAAGAGCTGCAGCCCCTTCCTGGCGTTTCCATCGTTGGAATTAATCAGCATTAAATTCCTATTCCCCTTCCAGGAGAAAGCCATGAGTGCAGGACAAGTGGGAGTGGCTTTAAACTGAAAGGGATCAGGTTCAGACGGGATTTTGGGAAGAAATCCTTCCCTCTGAAGGTGGGGAGGGGCTGGGATGGAATTCCCGGAGGAGCTGTGGCTGCCCCGGGATCCCGGGGAGTGTCCAAGGCCAGGCTGGAGCAGCCTGGGATAGTGGGAGGTGTCCCTGTCCATGGCAGGGAGTGGAACTGGATGGGATTTAAATCCCTTCCCAACCAAACCATTCCGGGATTGTGTGACATTGATTCCAGTGGATCCACCCCATTTTTGATGGCCCAGGAATGGGTTCATTGACCTCAAACCACTGAAAGCCAGCCCTGCTTCCCTGAGGAGATGGTTCTTGCTTTGCACCAGCTGAGGATTCTCCCCAGGGAGCCACATGGGATGGGAGCAGCTGGTGAATACCTGGGCCTATTTACACTGCTGGAAATCGAAAATATCCCTAATCAATAACAACGAGTCTTCCTTACCAGTGACTGAACACACAATAGAGAATAAACCCCAGAGTTTTGTGTTTGTAAAAACCACTTTCAGCCCTGAATGAAAGAGCAATTTTCCTCCTAAGATTCCCTCCTTTCCTCCCCACTCTGGAGAAAAATTCCTGTTTTGGTCACTTTTCCAAACGCCACAATTTCCATTGCCGTGTTTTCTGTTCACACGGGATTTCTGGCTGCCGGGAGCACCTCAGCAGAGCACACGTGCAGCTGGGAATCTGATTTCTGAATTACACAGCTCAGCTTATTTCATCAGCCTCCTTTCCCAGCACTAACACATTCTGCCCACAACCTCCCAAAGGTATTAGAGGGCCAAATCAGTTTAACAGAGTCCTGCCAGCTCCTTCAGGGAAAAGCAGGGTCTTTAAGAGCCCTGCTGGACTTTAGTACCATCATTTTGTGGGGGAAAACCTCTTCT
>WBMZ01010736.1:0-66587 GCA_013400975.1 Atrichornis clamosus | reverse complement strand
GGCGGCGGCGGCGGGAGGGGCCGGGGCAGGCGGGGGCCATGGCCGGGCAGGAGGCCGCAGGTGCGGCCGCAGCCGCCGAGGGGGGCGAAGCCGGGAATGGCGGCCGCGATGATTACGACGGGAAGTGCGTGTTCTGCAGGATCGCCCGCCGGGAGGAGCCGGGCACGGCGCTGCTCCCCTGCGAGGTGGGTGAGGGCCGCCGGCCCTCCCGCCCTCACGGGCTGGCCGAGGGTCGCCTCTAAAGGTTGGGCGGGGGCGCGGCGGCTCTGAGGGCCCGCTGCTCTTACGGGGGCATTGTAGGAGATCGGATGGAAAATACCGTGCCTGCCGTAAATGCTGGCACAACAACCGGAAGCCTTACAGTTGGCGCCGAGGAATCCCGACTGCAGAAGGTCAGCAGCGGACACGCACCGTGCTTGTAGGCTGCCTCCAGAACCCTCACCTTGGGTTGCTAGTTGCTCCAACTGTGATGTTAGGTGTCGCAGTGTTATGGGGAGTATGGACATTGTTACTTACTCTTTGCCAGTATCGTCGTCCTAATCCTTTTTAATACGTTCGCATCCTTTATTAGGATGAAGACCTCGTTTGCTTCAAAGATAGGAAACCTGGTGCCCCCCACCACTACCTGGTGGTGCCCGTGAAGCACATGGGAAACTGCAAAACCCTGAAGACAGAGGACATACCTCTAGGTAAGGCTG
Organism: Atrichornis clamosus; assembly: GCA_013400975.1. Lineage (NCBI taxonomy): Eukaryota > Metazoa > Chordata > Aves > Passeriformes > Menuridae > Atrichornis > Atrichornis clamosus. Next base: position 65,889 of record WBMZ01010736.1, on the reverse strand, counting down.
TGCGTGTGTGCTTAACCTGCAGGAAAATCATTTTTCACAGCCTGACATAGGATGTTGTCAAGTAAATTACTCCTTTGGACACCCTTTGTAAACATGGAAATGGTTGATGTTAGTGAGTGTAGGTAGGGACTTACCCTTCCTGGAAATTTCTATGTGCTGTTCTAGAATGGCACTTTTTTTTTGTGCAGTTCTGGAAAAACATTGCACTAGTGCATCAAATCTCTTCTGTTTGCATGGAGTATAGATGCCTCTGCACTTTGTTGGAAGTGCAGCTTTATTTTTAAAGCATTTATTTGCTGCTTCATTGTGTTTTCTTAGATATGTCTGCAATTTTAAATTTAAAGCTTACAGAAGACTTTTTAAAAATATATACTTTCAAGTAAGTGCTATATTATTTTTCGGGACAAAAGGGACAGATGAAAACAGAAAATAATGTTCCAGTAAATGTAAAAATTTTTTAAAAAGTAAAATTATAAAATATTGAAGCCATGATTTATTGTTGCTAGGCTTGGTGTTTTTTTGCTTAGGAAGACATTGTCGTGGAATTTGTTTCACAAGATATGCCTAGCTAAGTGTGTTGAGTAACAGAAGAAACTGCAACCATGAAGAGATTCCACTTCAGGGAAATTTGCAGGTCATGCATAAAAAGAATTATAGTTGCATTTTGCAAATCTTGCATCACTGTATTTCCCTTCTAAATGTAGGATGGTTTTCTCCAGAAAAGACTTCTGTATATGTTTAGCTTCAAGACAATTTCTTTGACTTTTGCCTTGAGTTTTTTTATTAGGGTTGCTGCATTTTTCAGTGATAGAGTAATGAAACTTTGTCCTAGTAATAAGTAGGACTGACAATTTTAATGTACGTACCATCTCTGAAACTTACACCAGGCTTCACAGGACCTGGAGATCAAAGTCCTCTAGCAGTGTAGAGCTACAACACTGGAATTAGTGTAAACGTCATCGTTCTGACCAATCAGTACTTTCTGGTTTTTTTAATAAGGATGTGGTGATAGCATGGCTTTGGCCAAAGTTCTTAGAATAATATCACACTGAAAAGCATTGCAAGCATGGATGTTGGTATCAGTGGCAATTTTCAAGTAAATTATTGCACACACTCTCTTGAGTGTCTTTGTTTGATTAGGAGTAGTTACAGTGTTTACATCTTGAAAAACCCATGTCTATGATCTCAGTGTAATCAGTCTGTTGAAGTTAATATTCTGAAGAATACCTTTCTTAAATGAAATTCATTTGTGTTTTAATAGTGAGGAGAATGATGGAAGTTGGAAAAGCTGTTCTTCAGAAAAACAATTTTAGTGACTTGAATGATGTAAGGTATGTAACAGAGACTTTCTGTCTGTTGAGTGTGTTTTTTACTTTTCAGAATGTTACTTGAGAGATGGGGGCAAAACCTGCAATACAATTCATTGACGAAATCTGGTCTACATTCACTTACTGCATGACTTCTCAAGTAGACTCTGCTGGCATTGAATAGAAATGTTTTTTTCTGATAAAGTTTGGCACAAATTGCATTCCAGCTCTGAGATTCTTTCTTGACCGCATCTTGGAATAGGGAGGGCACTTCAAACAACTTACCTAAAAGGCTGATCTTCCATTATGTGCTGGAAGTATGCTCTAAATCCTAGATGCCAGAAGAGAGGTAAACCTGCTATTGAAGAAAGACACTACATTGTATTTCAGTCATACCAGCATTCACTTGATTTCGGTGCTCAATGCTTTAGTTTAAGGCAGTGCTAGGCTTGGTGTAAATAAACTGGCTGAAATAAACTGTACCATAATTTAAAGTGGAGAGAAGTAGAGAGCTAGGCCTTCATGATTAAAATTGATAGTTGACTTTCCAGCTGAAAACTAGATAGGATACATATAAGATACTTTTCCTTTTAACTCATTTTTTAAAAAATGTGTCTTAAATACAGAGATGTGAGAGAGGGGATTAATGGGCTTTTGAAAAGCTTTTTTTGCGATATAATGGAAGGGCATATTTCTGTTCTTGCTTTTATGTACAAGGAAAACGTGATGAGTTGTTAGTTCAGTTGATCCTGTTAAATAACCTGCGATGTTCCCTTTCTTCCCGAATTAACATCATCAGTATCTTGTACTTCTTTTCCTTTTCTAAAGAATGGGTTTTCACTGGCCTCCGTTCTGCTCGATAGCCCACTTGCATCTTCACGTCCTGGCCCCGGCCAGTCAGCTGGGGTTCTTATCCAGGCTCTACTACAGAATCAATTCCTACTGGTTTATCACGGTACGTGTAATGCAGATGAGCTTTTTAGTAGGTTTTCAGTTGTGAGCTGAAAATGTGCTGTCTTTCTAACCTTTTAACTGTGTCCAAAAATTCTTTGACCAGTTATTTTTTGTTGTTACTTTAATTCTTGATGATGGATGTTTTACATGAACTGTTTGAGAAAAGACAATGGTAAAAACCTTAATGTTTATGCTTATCAAGGGGAATGGAGTGCAAATAACCAACAGCAAACAGTAGAGTAGTTCTGGATCTTGCATGGAGCTCAGGTTCTGTGATGTGCTTCTGTGGACACTTTGTAAATATTTGGGTTTTAATTTAAAAGGATAAATTCAAATATGATGGACTGTTTTGTACATATCCTGGTTAATCCAGGGTGGTGAAGACATACCCACCTAATGATTGCATTTATTACTTCATGTGGTTTTTCTCATCATCTTGAGACTAAAACCGTATTGAAAGGTATTTTGCCCTGTTGTCAAGCCGGAAAATGTTCTTGGCTTGGTGCTGGTTTTGGTGGGGGTTTTTTTAATTATAGTGTCTTAAATGTGGTACTTGTTTAAGAATGCAAAACAGGATTCAGATAATGTCATTTTCAGTTGTTCTGCACTTTATGTTGCTTTATTTGCAAATAAACTGCAGTAACTACCGAAGTCCTGCCAAGTTGTTCCTACCCTAAGTAGCTGATTGCATTTTTACTGTCTGTATTTAAAATATGCCAAACTTAAGCCTTTTTTCACCTTTTAGGGTAGTTCCTTTGGAGATCTCAATAAAACCTCAACCACTAGCTCAAAAGATTAATTCAAGGGGACTGGCAAAAAAAGAAGAGGCTGAGAGTAAACTGATCTGTTTCAGAAGTGCCCATGTTAGCCTCCACCTGCCCCATCTGGCCTGCTTGTTGGCACACTTCCTTCTGCCCTGAGCCTTCCTGAGGGCTCTGTGAGCTGGTGCTGTTACATGTGCAAAATACAGCTGTTCTGGTTCCACACCAGATGCATAAATAGCCACGTATGATGACAAAAATACATATGAGTGCAGTGATGTAACCAAAGGATGATGCAACGGCTCGTGACATGAGCGCACACATGAATTCCCTCCGTCCCTCAGCAACAGACGTAGCTGGTGGTGCAGCTGGTTGGGTGATGAGAGCTCACAGCACTCTGTTCTGGAGTGTGGTTGTTCTGAGCACTGCTGTCTTCTGAGGTCTCTAAAAGTGCTTTCATAGATCTGATGTTCATTTGCTGAGATGTCCTCCTACTTCCATGGGTTGTGTTTCCTGTTCTGATCACCTCGCGAGTGTTTGGTGGAAACCGGGAGATTGCTGTTGAAAGCAATTGTTGTATTCTGCTTCTCTTGTACACTTTGTCTGTAAAAGTGAAAAGTAAATGCTCTGTTAGTGTCACTGTTTTTAAAATGGAATTTTCAGTAAACTGAAGGCCCACGGTGTAGTTAATGCATGGCTTTCTCTCTTTCACAGGCCGAACAACTGATCGAGAGACTGCAGACTGAAAATGCTGCCAGCTGAAAGCTCGTGTCGGTAGCCAGTTTGGTCGTTGAGCTCTGATTTAAGGTTGCACAGTTGGATGTTGCCAGTAATATCCCAGGATAAAAAAAGCTTTAGTTCCTTATGAGGAAATACACACAGAATTTATAGCTACCAACCTAATTCTTTCATTTGGATACTGCAGTCTGTATACTTCTCTGGCAACAGCGTGATGTATTTTGCTTATAATTTTATATTTGTGTATATACGTACATAATACACACACACATGCACACAGGGGGAGAACTTTTCCTGGTAAAAGGCAAAGTATACCAGTGGAATGTATTGCAACCAAGGCAACAAGTTACAACCAACAGCACGTGTATAGTACCAAAGGGAGTATTTGTTGCAGAATCAAACTTCAATTTTCAAGATGCTGTGTTGTGGGATGGCAGGTAACATTTAAAAATTTGTTTCCATCTGCATTTGTATGATATGTTACTTATGCCTAGTGATTAATAGGTACATTGCTGAAAGTGCAGTACTACCTTTGTGGTGCTAAACCACTTCAATTTTACCTGCCTTGTTTGCATCCCAGTGACATACTAAATGTCACCACAGTATGTGCCCAAGATGTGATAATGCTGTGTAACACAGAATATAGTGTATGTGTAAATGGACTTAGAGATTTTTTCCCTCTTACGTGCACAATATTTGAAATTAGTTATTGTATGTTTACAAAAAAAGTGAAGAATTCAGAAGAATGGATTTAATATACTGCTCTTGTGCGTGGCAGTGGATAGCAAAAGCCAGATTTTCTGATACTGTTCTCACTGAAAGTCCCTTGGAGATTACTAATGCCTTGGATGAATTTGAATTCTAAATGAAGTCATAAGAGAAACATGTCTCTAGTGAACTGAGTGTGTGGCAGACTTACATAAGAGCGATGTGGTTTGACTTTGGGATAGCAGGGACTCAGCCCAAAATTGGAACATGTCAAGTTGCTTAAGGAACCTGCTGAACATTTGCCTTTGCTGCATGACTCTGATCAGGAATGCTAGCACTTGTTTTTCAATACCATAATAAGGCAGACTGTTGGGAAAGTTCAAACTCCAGACAACATGGAGTGGATTTTCTTTGTTCTCAGAGCATGCCTCGGTGCCAAACTAACCATGTGCCCTTGCTTGATGCATTTAGATGCAGCTGAGGTGATGATGTCCGTTGCACCTCCAGGCTTCCCTGAACATCATATTCTGTGTTTTCCACTGATTCAGCACCTGTTGCCTTAGTGATACAATATACTGTAATATTCTTACCCTTCTGGAGAACAGCATTTTCTACCTGGAAGAGTTTACACCTTCATCTATAAGATCTTCCTAATGTCTTGTTATTCTTATTAGTGGGCAGTCACATGTCATTTGCAGCCCTTTAGGGTTTCAATTTGTAACATATGGAAGGAAAAGCGTCACTTAAAGCCACCCAACTTTGTGCAATAGATGAGATTGGAGCTGCCTCTTGCTTTGTGAAATACCTGAACATTAAGGACTTTCAAGAGTTAATACTGTGTATGTGTTCTGATTTGTAATTAATTTATGTAACTGTACTTAACTGTGACATGTAATGTAATATTTAAAATACAACATGAACTTTTGTCAGAAAGGATTAATAAGCAGAATAAATGCTTATCTTAGAATGATTTTCCAGTGCAATGGAACAGTTGACTGTGGGGATTGACCCTTGATAGCCCTTTGCTCACTCTTGACCCCTTACCCCAGTAGGATGGGAGAATAAAAAGACCAGAATGAGAAAACTCACGGGTTGAGATAAAGACAGTTTAATATGTGAAGGAAAGAGCAAGAAACAAGCCAAGGTATGGAATGCAAAGATAATCACTCATGACCTCCCATTAGCAGGCCAGTAGAAATGGCCCCACCCCCAAAAACAAAGCCCTCTCCTCAGCTTTTATCGCTGAGCAGACCTCATATGCCATGGAATATCCCTGCTGGTCCATCTGTGTCAGGTGTGCAGGTTGTGCCCCCTCCGAGCTTTCTTCCTGCTGGAGGGGCGGAGCAGGAAACAGAGGCGGCCTTGATCCTGTGCTTGCGCTGTTCAGCAGGACTGCTGTGCCACCAACACTGCTCCAGTCACACACAAAACCTGGGATGCTCGAAAGGAAATGACCATCCCAGCCACACTTAGCATGTTGCCAAATGTACACGAAAGCACAAAGGTCAACTTTTATATCTTAACTTTTGAGGAGGATCCCACTAACGACAATAAAACTGGAAAGGTAAAAAAACCTGGGTATAATCCAGCTTCCAGTTTTGCTGATGAGCAAGATGGGGAATTCCTCCACAGCAATAGATAGGCCTCAAAAAGGCTGAAACAACATTAAACAGAGGCACACTAATTACTGAGAGGAATGCTCACTCTCTCATTAGTGTTTTTCAGCACAGAACTGTGTTCTGTTTTCCTTCTGCATTGACAAGCATTCTTGGACTCTGCGGATGACTTTAATTAGGCAAAGAAATATTTTCTGAAACGCCTATCCTAATATTTGGAATACGTTTCTGAATTACTGGCTAGCCCTGGAATAGGCAGTGGGCAGATCCCATTAACTATGTCACTGTCTTCTACTGAAGCTTTAGTAATTCTTAAACCTCAAAAATCATCTGTAAAGCTTTCCAAGGAGTAAAGATCAATAACGAAACTGAGCTTAGGAGCTCTTACTCTCCAAGAGCCTGGAGAAGCAAAGGAAAGTTGTTTAGCCACAGCTGCTGGCTCTGTTCTTTGATCCAGTATTAGCAGTCCTGAGAAAAGCTGCTTTTTTGACCTCATGTTTAGGAATGACAAAGCTTTATTTGTACTGTTTTGCTCAACTGTTTTACATAAACTCCCCACCTAATGCGAACCCAGAGAACAGTGCTTTTATGCTGAAGCACTAAATGCACCCTCTGAAAGGATGAAACAGATACACACGCAATGCTGTTAAATGAAAAATAAAAAGAAATTGTGTTTAAATCGGTAATAGCTCCTCAAACTATCCCAAAGCCTTTTTAAGTGTGAGTTGTAAATGAAAGCATAAAAATGGAAGCAAACCAGTGAAAATTGTATTTGAAATTTGACAAACTTGGAAACAATAAAATGCTGCGTAAAAAGTCTCATTTCAAACTGATGTGCAACGTTTATTGAAATGGTGAAAGTGCCAGTGTCTGACAAGACAAACCACAGGTAATCCCCATATGATGTACAGTCCAAAACAGATGCAGAGTTTACAGGCTTCAAGTGGAAGGAGAGGAAAGACCACTGAAGGAGCCTGTCACAAAGTGAAGTTTAGGAAAGATCTGAAGAGCTGAAAGACACTTAGTAGTGCAAGAACACCTTTTAGAAGGTTGGAGTTTATTTACTACTACAAATAATCTGTAATACTAAAACCCCTCACATGCTACAATTTTTGCAAAAATAATTTAATACATTCTGTTCCATTTACTTTAATGGGAGCCTGCTGCAAAAAAGGGAAAAAGGTTGCCTGTTGAAAAGTTTAAATTCCTGTTTCATCTGGACGTGTTAATCTAATCACATCACAGATGAAGAAGCACAATTTTGTAAAAACTTGTAAACTAGTAGCTAAACTGAGTCATGTGCATTAGATATGATGCATTCATGACTATACAGGCTTCAGGAGTAATTTTATTCTGGAGTGTACCAGTAGGCAAGCTGACCAATTCTATTATCTATTAGTCTTTTTTTTAAATACTGGCTATTGCTGGAAGCACGAGACTGGATTTGTCAGATTTATCAACCTGTGTGCTGACCCAGTTTGGCAGCTCGGTGTTTATAATCATTGCATGGGCACATAGAAGGATTTCAGTCACTCTTTCAAGAATGTTCATCTAAAGGTGGCCCTATAATTGTTTAAAAAACCTCATCCCTCTATAAATAATAGTCCTTGGTTTTATTCAAAATATAATGATAGAACAGGCTTTTAGTTGCTTACAAAGTAGGTAAGACCATGTCATTAAGGGGTTGCTCTGCTTCTGTTTTGATCAGAGGTGTTCTTAAAGCTCTTGAAGATGTACTCAAGCATCTAGCACTAACTGCTCACATGGCAGTGAGAGCCTAGATTACTGATATTTAACTATTTGAGCCAGCCTTAATTTAAAACTATTACATTCACATGAGCTGGACTTGCATCTTATGGTGCTCAGGCTACATGCTGCCTCACCTGTGTCTTGCATTGACTTATTTGTACCACGTCTAGCAACGTATTATTTTTCCTGATATTACCATCCTGTTAGTCAGCTGGTTAACACCTGAAGCGCCTGATGCTGCTTCCTGCAAGTTATCAACTAGCACTACTGCAGAATTGACTGGATTTCAGAATTGTTAGAGTTAAAGAAAACTCATTCCACAATTGCATTATAAAAGGCCTGATTCGTTTTGAAATCCAAATGTATGTAAAGGCTTCCCCTAATGGCAGCTGAAATACTGTGAGATGTGCTCCTGTTACCTGGCAAGAAATACTTCTCCAGAAGGAACAAAGCACTTAAATGTGTTTTCAGCTGCAAGATACAGATTTGTTTAAGAAGAAGGAGTGGGTTTGAAAACTAAGGGAGCCCACCAGCAGTGCGTGGTGCAGCACGTATTCCCCCTTTTCCAACGTGGTAAAATTATGTGGTGATTAAAACCCATCCTTTCTTTCCCTGTCCATTCTCTACCTGCATCTGACTCCTCTGTTCCCCAGATACACTTATTTCAGCACATTAATTTCTTCCTTGTTTTTCTATTTAAAAAAAAAAAAGGAGGTTAGTAATAATGAAATCCTCAGTCAAAAGATTTCTTTTGATGCAAATCCCCATTGGATGAAAACATCAAAACAAAACCCCATTCTTTTAGGCTTTTTGCAATAGAAGTTGTTTTAAATAAATAGCATAAAATAATACATCACCTTTATCAAGTTCTTAATTTATATTAAATTTAATATCCTTTTGATCTTAAAGACCCATCAAGTAGTGTAGTTAACACCACACAGAAGCTTTTATTTGCACTGATAAAAAACAGAACTTTAGATTTCTAATTATACAGCTTTATTGGTGGAAACTATTGTAAATACAGCTTCTGTAAATTCAGCTCCTCCTATTACAACTATTTTATGTAACCAATCCTTAATTTTTCTTTTAAAGAGTTTGGAGACCTCACAGCTGTGCTCTGAAAGCAGGTAAATGAGGTATGGGACTGTGCCACTATACTTTCATTTATGTATTTGGCACTACAGCACCTCTACTCTCCTCTTGTAAGAAAAATTGCTACAGTTTAGTGGAAAAAACAACCTTTTTTATCTCCTTACAAATGCACAGGTGCCCCAATATGGAGTTTCTGTTGTCTTTCACATCTTTACATCGTGGCACTCTACCTTCTATGAAGGGTTATAGCTGAATTCACTAAAAAAGTTGCAGAGCTTTGTGACCTTCTAGGGTATGACACAGCATTAGGAGAACAGAACAGGTAAAAATGGTGTGAAATGCAGAAGAAAAAGAGTAAGAGATGCAGAAGGTTTGGAGAAAATATGATTGTAAGATTAGACTATTAAATACCAGGACTAGTGCAGCTCTCCGGAATACAAGGAAGATGCATTTAGGAACTAATTTAGGAACAATCAAATATCCTTGCTCTGATATTTTTCTAAGTTTGGGAATTTTCATCTACTTCATGAAAATAACTTCCATTTATTCAGTTTAACCATGTGAAATTGAACCTAAACTTTTGCTATATACCAGGCTCTTCGTTTGAAGAAGTACATGAATTCCCATAAGAGTTTTCAGTTCCACACTTTACAAATCCCATTCTCCCATGCAGCAAGTATTTCACAACATGCAAGAATCAGTGTTGTATGGTAGCAAGTTAGTAATTTATACTTCAGTGACCTAAAAGCAGTAAGCCAGCAGAGTTATCTGAAGAACCATCATATACTTGGTAGTAGATGACAGTAAGAACAATCCAATGTCAGCGTGATGGATTAGGTCATAATTTGTGATTTCTGCCCAAATCTCTACCATTTTTACAAAAATATGCTTTATCCTTCTCACCCATTTCCTCTCCTGCTCATGCCCCAGTAGGTAGCTGAGTTGAAATTCTGTAATCAAAACCTGTCAAGATGGTATCTAGGTATGTTTTTCCAAACGGAACCATGCAGCAAAATTCATTCCATGAGAAAGCCTTACTGTAGTAAAGTGATGACCACATCATCATCTTTTCCTTGCCAAAGCATTTCACCTTCAAAATGAACCAGACCATGTTTTCTGGCTCTTAACAAGATTCCCACTACTTTATTGGAAATAGTCACGTAAGTTTCAAACAGCTGCCCGAATGTCACACTCACGTGTCCATCTTCTCCCACCTCTCCAGTTCTTCTAATGATCAAGCACAGCTCTTCTACTTCCTTTCCCACGTGTGAGTGAGCATCTTTGCCTCTCTGCTCTGTCCGAGACCCTTCAGGGGGCCTCCCATAGGTAGGATCTCCTCTGTGGGTATGCACAGGTTTAGACGCAAGCCTGTCGTCACTGCTGAACGGATTCTTTCTCTGATACTCAATGTGATCCTCTGCCCAGGTCTGCCAACTTTTCCTCAGGTCACCCACTGCACCGGTAGCCTTAGGACTTTGCCCTTTATCTCCTTCCATTTCTTGAATATGTTTTATGGCACTCAAGCAGGGAACAAATCGGTGACCGGCTGTAACTGTGGTTCCTGTGTGCACTGTCAGCTGTGAAGGAAAAACAACAAATCAGCCCAGTAATTTCTGGAAGGGTTTTGCCTAAGTGAGAGGCAAGGCTGCTGAAAAAGAGGTTAAATATCCAAAGATTTTGTTAAGTTCACCCATAATTCTACAGCAATGCAGAAAGTAAAAGTGATTCAGCTGAAATTCAAAAGTTATTTTGCAGCACAGGGCAGCAATGCTTACAAGGTTATACGGTGTGCCACCGGTCCCGCAGTTCCCGAACAAACCCCGCAGCCTCTGTGCAACACACAAGTAATGCAGTACTCACTCTTCTTGCAATGACGCCCTTTCAAGAACTTTATCCCGGTACCCGGCAGCCCCGCTGACTTCCCAAACAACGTGATGCAGTGCTGGCTGAGCTGGGGAGAGAGCAAACCATTCCCCGAGAGGCAGCACACCAACCCATGCACAGGGGTGGGAAGCCTTTCTCCTGCCTGCACACTGGTTAAAGGTGGACAAATTCACACCGTGCCGACAAGGTTCCCACAGGCTGTGGGAGTTAAGCACAGCAGATATTATCTGGAGCTGAAACGCCAATACATGGTGGGAGCAGGGGGATTTTCCTCATCAGGCACTGCAAAGAGAAATAAAAACGCAGTTAGCGAGCGTGCTGCTGTCTGCAACCCCCTATTTAGTGCAGAAGACAAAGGCAGAAGAGATAGTTCTGCCTTAAAAGGCTGTGCTGCACAGCCACGTCTGCCGGCTGCAGCCTGCGGGCAGGCTCCCGGCAGCGGAGCTTGCGCTCCAGAGGGGGAACTGCCTCACCGCTCCCGCGGGGCGGGCCGCCCACCACCTGTGGCATTCCGTGTGCTTAGGTTATGGACTATCTGTGCACTACGTGGTTATTCTGATGAATTAGGGACAGACTTTTACATACGTATGGTATCTGAATGTGTTACGACCATGTCGTATTTGCTGGGCCGTACCGCTCACCTGTTGAAATACGCAAACTGGAGTGTCCAGGTAGCACATTAGTAGAGCTGATACTTTTACTGACGTTTGAGGATGAAACAGAGGGTTAGTGCTGTCGTTTCTATGGGGAAATGGACGGAAATGCAAATTCTGCACAGTTTAAATAACTGAATTATAGACTGAATGTTTTGAAAAGATTATTGTTTTTAAAGTAGGATTTCATGGGTATTTTCCCCATATACATATGTTGGTGCTGTTGCATGTGAACCCATGAGCAGTGACAGGGTTCCCTGAACGCCCCAGCAGAACACAGAGGTCAGTCAGAGAACACTTGTGTTGTCTCTAGAAGGGTCTCGAAGAGTGCAGGGGGTGAGCAGAAAGCAGCAACACAATCCCTGCAAAAGCAAACTGAGAATAATAAGCAACAGCACACATGAAATAATGGCTTTTCATTCATGGTCTCTCACTTTTAAATTGAAACTCATGATTGTCATATGATCCCATTGTTATATTTTTTGTGAGAGGAAGGTGATTAATTCTAGCTTCCTGGATAAATTTCAAGTTGAGTAATTATACCTTGTGTACTTAATATTCCCCTGAAGGCTAAAAAGAGTATTTTTATTTCCTTTCCCTCCTTGAAAGAGTTATGTTTTTAAGATGACTCCCCACATCCACACTAACAAACTCCTCGACTCTCCTCAGTGTCATTACAGAAATGTATGTTCAGTTTCCAAACACAGCATCGGAAAAGCATTGTCAGAATCAAACACTCTGTAAATCTTACTTAGTAACATACATTCCCTTTCAAACTATTCTGAGCAACATATATAGACTGCCAGAGATTTTGCATGGATCCTCAGATCAATAGCAAGAAAAAAACAGGCCTTTTGTTAAACTCTTCTGTAAGAAACTGTATCACTGGAAAACAGGTATTCACTTCCTGTGAACAAACAGCAATGCCCTGAAGGTAAAGCAGTGCAGATAAAGTAAGCAAAAGCCAGTTCCAAAGAGATTAAGCTTAAAAATACCATCACTAGCCCCTCCTAAGAGGAGTTTCTAACATGGAAGTGATACAGCTAAGAAACTTAAAGTGAGACAGATTGGAAAAATAAAAGCAGACTTCTTCCACTAAATCCCTCTCAGCAATTCCAAGATTTTGTAAGCAATCTCAGGCTTGCAGGGTTTGTCAGCAGTTCAGCAATGTTTATTGCTGGGTCTCAGCACTCAACTGCTGAGGTGAACAAGCTGGATCCACATCTACCTCTCTTCTTTCTCTCTAGAAAAGCTCACGTTTAGCTGCCAGCACTTTAGATTGTTTTCTTGTCACTCATCAGGGCTAAAGCTTCACAAGCAGACCTCAGTTTTAATTACTGCAGGAAGGGATGACTGGAGAAGCTGCAGGATGAGATTAAAGAGATGCATAAAGAAGGTGGCCCGTGCAGTGCTCACAGGTCATGAGAAAAATCTTAGCCATCTAGAAAAAAAAGCAAAAGCTGTCCAAAAGGAGCACATGAAATACAGAACATGAGTTCAGTGCTGAGCTGGCCTGGTCCTAATAAAAAGCTTACCAAAATCTGGATAAGCCAAACCTTTCAGCTCAATTTAACAGGGAGATCAGTGAGTACGGGATTATAGTTATCAAGCCTAGATATTAAAATAAAATATAGTCCGCAAGAGAAACCCCTTTCTGCCCCCCTGCCGGATCGTCACACCTGTGCCCATTCCTGGGAACGTTTCTCTACCTGCTCCGACACCCACGCCGCCGGCGCTGACCTCCTTCCCACGGAAAAACGAACGCGACTCCTTTGGCATTTGTTAATTCTTAATGTGATTTAATGCTCCAGATCCTTAAATGTGGCCGGCAGAGGCCAGTGAAACTCCCCTGAGCGAGCGCGTCCCCAGTGTAACGTGCAGTTATTTATAAACCATACGCAGGCACCGCTGTACGGACACGTGGTGTGCGTGAGAAAGCACACCCAAAATATAAACTACAAGCAGGATGCGAAGGAGATGAAATGCGCAGTGATTACTGAAGCGCGCCCGCAGCCCCGTATCACGCTTCCAGCGCTGGAGGGGCCCCGGGGGTCTCTGGGCCCCACGCCCCTTCCCGGGCTCCTCCCGCCGCTCCCGCCTCCCCCGCCCTGCGGCGCATGCGGGCGGCGGGGGATGGCCGGACATGGCGCTGGCGGCGGCGGCGCTCCGCCGGTATTTGCTGCTGCTGGCGCAGGAGCACCTCGAGTTCCGCCTGCCGGTGAGCGCTGCGCGCGGCTGGAGCTGGGGGCCGGGGCTGAGGTTCGGGGGCCGGGGCCGGGGACCGGGGACCGCGCGAGGCGCTGCCCTCCCCTCCGGGGCGCGGCTGGGTAGCGCCCCGGGCGGGCGTCACCTCCCTCGGGGAGAGCCGGGGGCGAGGAGCGCCCGGCGCCGCTTCACTCGCCGCTCTCCGCGTGCTGTGGGAAGGCGCCGCCAGGCGTGGGGCTCCCTGTTTCCCCCTCCTGCCCCATCCTCATGGAGAGCCTCCGCATGGCGGCTTTAAGGCAGCACTTTCCTTGCCGCTTTTCCAGAGCCTCTGGCGCTAGGAGAGGTTACCAGTAGAGTACCCGGGGCTCCATGTGAGAAGTGGAAGCTGGGAGGGGAAAAAACCGGGGGTTACAAAAATGCTTCCAAGGTTTTGGCTTTGGTGACTTTTTAAGTTTGTGTAAATTATGTGTCTGCTCCCGCCATGTGGCTGCAGAAATGGCTGGTGCTGCCCTGGGCACACGCGAGGCCCCTCTCAAATGGGCTGCCCAGGGAGCTGGTGGAGTCTCCGTCCCTGGAGGTGTTTAAGGAAAGAGTGGATGTGGCACTCAGTGATCTGGTTCACATGGTGGAGTTCAGTCGTAGGTCAGACTCGATGATCCTAGATGTCTTCTCCAACCAAATCGATCCTGCGATTCTATGTCCTATGTGTTTATGGAGATGTGTGAGGCAGGAAGGTTGTGGGTGTCTTCATTGTCAGGAGGAGGATTTGGGGAGCAGTGAGGATGGGGCTTCTCTGAAGTCCTAGGGCCTGTGGCGTGAGCCGGGATCGAACAGAGGTCTCCAAGGCCTTGGCTTGGTGTCCTGGTTGTGAGGCTCCCTCACGCTGGTGGCACTGAGGGCTGCTTGCTTTTGGCTTGTGATCCTGAGTGTTTGTTTCCATGCAGTTCGTAAAGTTAACTTGTGATGATTTCTTTTTTCCCATGATAGCTTACAGAGTTGCTATACACCTTAGCAGGTTTTCATACCCTAACGGCTCTTTCAAACACCATCTAAAGGAGCTACTAATATCCAGGATAGTACGTTCTCATTTAAAATAGTGCTGAAATGCGGAGTTATTTTGTTAGAATTAGTAGGTCATCAATACATGTTATAAAATGTTTAATGTGTCTTACGTCATTTATTTTCTTTTCACTATGGCCTTCTTCAGTGTGTTGCTTTTTACTATGCTTTGTGGGACTGGAACATGAATTTATTTATTTATGATCAACCTGATTTTTCTTTAGATAAGGTCATCAGATGAAGTAAAAAGAAGATGATATATGTAACATGGAAAGTTCTTTTTATCACCAAGGTTGTAGTGGCCCATGGTTGATACAGCAACTGGAGAAAGCAGAGTCATTTCCCTTTTCTTATACTCTGGTGACTGCTCAGCTGTGTATTTGGCTTTGTGATGAGCTGTGTTAGGGACATGATCTGTCAAAAACTTAATGAAACAAGCAAGGACAGATTTTTTAGCCAAACGATCTGCCTGATCTCCACCTCTGCAGTGCCTTCACGTGGGATATGAGAGGACTGCTTTTCTTCTGCTGCTAGTGCTGGATCACAACAGCTGAAGGTGTTCATTGAAGTCCACATTTGTTGTCCAGTATCTAAAGTTCCGCATTTCATTTTTCTAGGTCAATAAACTGTGCTCCATAGTCAGTAGTCACTAGTGCCCGTAGATTTTTCAGTCAAATACTGAAGGGTAGCATTTCAGGCATACTGTTTTACAGTAGAGCCTGCCTCTAATGGACAAATTGATACATGTCAAATATTTTCTTATCAATGTCCTCAGACAGAGATGTTCTAGTGCTTGATTGCCTTTACTCTTGGAAGAATCTTCCCAACTTCTCATCCAGAGCACTGCTGTGATCTGAACCTGGTGCAGTCATCTCCTTCACAACAAGTGTCAAAAACCTTCCTTTATCACAGCAACCTTTAGCATTTGTAGAGGTTGTGATCACGTTTCTCTCCCAGCCTTTCCTCCCAGGCCATGTTTTCTCTGCCTCTCATCCTTGTCACTTTCCTGTAGATAATATTGGCAGTGTGTGGAGGTGCCACTGATTCTTGTGTAAAATCTCAGGTGCTTTTGCTGCCTCAGGACCATAGGGTGAAATAGTTACATGTAATCTTACATTCTCCTTGAGGAGTCCCCCTGTTTTTTCCTATGTTTCTTATGTCCTTTCTATGCAAATGAAAAGATGGAATTGAATGGGGTAATGTCCCACTAAAACCATGTGCTAGTGTCATGTTAGGTTTTCCTTTCCTCCATTTTTTGTGATAATTCATGGATAATTCTTTTACCCACTCAGTTGAAATCTAAGCCAGTATAAAATTTTGCTTCCGTGTTCCTTTGCCAGTAGCATTCAGAGACTGCAGCATGTAATTTCTGATGTTGAGGCTGCACGAGAAACATCGCTGGTGTTTTGTTCATAATCCTCACTGTCCTCATTAGCATTTATGTTGTGCAGCCCTTTCTTTTCCTTTTTTTTGCTTGCTTTCTTTGAAACATTAGTTAATTATTCTAAAGCTTGACCTTTATATTTTCATGTTAGGAAATAACGTCGTTGCTCTCTCTTTGTGGTGGACAATTCAGTGGCGAGCAGGAAATCCGTGTAAATGTAAGTGAGGACCAAATATTTTACTTGAGTGTGTGTGTGGTATGCAAGTATGTTCTTTATAATATTTTTGTTAAATATGAGTAGCTGAATATATTTTGAAGTTTCTTAGGAGAATCAGGAGTCTTCAAAAAATGAGGAATTATTAATTTCAGTAAAGACTTGGAACTGAAAAAAAGATGTACCAAATGCACCTCGGGATGTCTTCATTTACCAGCATGAAAAGAAGCAGTGCCATCTGCTGGGAGGCTCTCTTTTCGTTTCATAGTAGCCAAACCCTGAAAACACTTAGCAGCAGCTTGGATTTGGTGTTTGCCTGTAAATCAATGAGGAAGAGTGCTGCAGGAAGCTGTATGATTCTGGTCTCAATACTTAGAGAGCGTTACTGGGATATTTTATCCTTACATTCTCTGTATGATTAAAATCAACAGATTTATTTTTTACTTAATTTCTTAATCTTCAGTATGCATGTTCTGTTCTATAGAACAGAATTGTGTAGTTGTGTAATTCATGTGACATCCTCCAGCTAGGTATTTGCATCACTTGTCTTCTCTTTATTTCAGTCTCCATTTTGGATTCTCAATATTCCTTCAGAAGAGATGGCAAGAGGACTAATGAAACGGACAGTATGTGCAAAGTAAGAGATAAAAAATTTTGTGAATAATAATGTAAGTGGTGGAATATTGTTCTGTTGTATTGTGAACAAATACCAATTTTGTATGGATAAAATAAGCAGTCTCTGGTTCCCTCTAGAATTGAGAAGGTGCTACTGGAGCCTGTAGGACTCCTGTAGGACTGGTTATGGAGCACACTCCTCCTCTTTACTCACTGTACGATCAGTTCAGTGTCTTGAAATGGTTTTCTTCACTCGAGAGGCAGTACTTGTAGTGTTACTCATGTTTTACTTGCTGTGAATAACGTTTAGTGGCTTGTTTTAAAATATGTATGGAATTAAAAGATAAAACCAGTGATCCGTAAAAACTGAAAATGGAGTCTGGAAGGGAATCGTTATGTCACCCTTCCTTTGTGCTGACATCTGAGCCTTCAGCCCAGACTGCTGCAGCAGAGGTCCTAGGAAATTCAAGAGCACAGGGGTGTGCCAGAGGGTGATTGTTCCAGCTAGACCTTTTTAGAGGTGTCTGAATAACATACATTCCAGCGAGGCATACGAGAGAGACCTTGGAGGTATGGCTCAGGTTGAGAAGCAAAATAGATGTGTTACGTCTCTCTGACCATACTAAATTTGTCATGTCTGTGCTGTGTTCTTCAGAGTTAGGGCTGCTCTGCAGAGTGTTGCAAAGTCCCTGTTGAGTGCTTATTGTGCCAGGTATTCATTTTTACCTACAATGACTGTCCACTCTTGCCTGAAGAATGGAGTACGACATTCAAAAAGCAGCCGTAGGCAACCAAGGAAGCAAAATATGACAAAACAGCTTGCAGTTGTGTTCTGCATGCCGTGCTCTCTCAGCTAATGTGTGCTTATTTTATGTAGAAAGCATAACTAGCCCGTGGTTTATTTTTCTGGCCTACCACTGCTTGTGGGGAGATAGGTTGGTTTTAGAATAAGATCACTGGAGCATCTCCCTTACACTGCTAATCAATACGAAAAGGTCTGAAGCTTTTGGTACTTGCTACCAAACAAAGAAAAGCGTCAGTGAAATATCGGCCTAGGATTAAAAATAAGCAAGTCCCTGTTACAAACAAAAATTAAAACATTTGCTAAGAGTTACATGCCACATTTCAATACTCCATGAAGTAAAGCCTAAATACATTGGCCAAGAAGGTTAAAAGGGATAAGTATCTGTATGGCATTTTCCCTGCTCTATGTGACTGCACTCTCAAAAACTTTGTAATTTCAGGTCTATATTTGAATTGTGGGGCCATGGAAGATCTGCAGGGGAGCTCTATGCATCTTTGAAGAACTATCCAATGGACAAGATGGTATGCATGTAAAGAATCTGGATAATATGGTTCCATAATCCCACTCAATAGCACTGCATATGTACTAAAGAAAGTCTTCGCCTTTTTTTTTTTCAGCTTCCATATCTACAGTCAGACTCTACTTACAAAGTACATATTCATACATTTAATAAAACACTGACCCAAGCACAGAAAATAAAAAAGATTGATGTAAGTAGAAGGTTAAGAAATCTTTGTTTAGTTTAATCTATGCATGTTGTTCTTGTTTTGTGCTATCAGTGTATTTGAGTTAGGGTTTCTTGAGGATCTTAAGGAAGTTTATGGCCTATGTCTTATCAGGTCTAAATGAGATCTTGGTTTCTGAATTAACATTCCCTCAAAATTCACGACTTCTTATTTTTTTTCTTTTTCCCCCTCTAAACAAACCTTGTAATGCTTATACAAAGCCAAACAAATATTGCTGCTGATTTCAGCCCAGTGTGCTGGGGAAGCTGAAGCTTATTGCTCGGAAACTGTAAGATTGAAATGGCTAGAGTTAGGTGGTAGATTTTTGGAAAATCTGTTACTTGATCTCCATATTAGGCTTCTATTGTTGCAGAATGTGGAACAAGGGACTTCAGGTGCAAGCTGTGGATTGTGTGCTGATCTCGTGTTCTGTCATTATGCTCTTGTCTGCACTTGTGCTCTCCTCCTAACTGTATCAGTATTTTAATTAGGAAATTTTTCTAAATTACTGGTAATTTCTGCTCTTGCACATTCTGTTTTAGCAGCTATTTATTCTATTTACTTCATTTACAGAGGCTGAAATTATCTGTATTAGTAGTAGCTACTCTTCCCTGTTTATCCAGTTGGTGTACATGAAATAATGCTGAGCAGGTAAATTGGTGTAGCTGCACATCACTCAAATGTCACATCCCATTGTTCATCATCAGTGTTGTTTTTATAGCTTGAAAATTGCATAACTAATATGCACAGTTAATTTCTTCTAAAGTTGAGTTTTGTTCTGTTAATAAAAAGTGTTATGGTTCCTGATTTATAATCCGTAATTATTAGAACTATTTTTATATACAAGAAAGGTATTTCAAAAATCCAGAGAAAATTGAATGTACTTTTTAATACTAATATACCATTTCTCACAAATGAAACTGTGGTTAGTTTTTTGGTTTTGGCAGGTGGGGTTAGGGTTTTTTGAGGGGGGAGATACCTATTTTAAAAAATCTGGCCTTTTTTTTTTCCACTCTGTTTTTCTTTATTATATAGGCCCTTGAATTTTTGCCATTCAAAGGAAAAGTAAATTTAAAGAATCCAGAACACATCTTCTGGATTTTGGAAGATTATGGAATGAACCCAAATAATGTTCCAGAAGAGCCCTTGCATCTGTATTTTGGTAGATGGGTGCGTGAGTATGTTTGCTTCCGTTCTTATACGCTTGTCTTTTCAAGAAAGTGTGCTTCACTTTAAGTGTAAAAAAATGTGTTGACTTCTAATAGAAGCAGAAAATATAATTGTCTGAATCTGTCGTTGCATAATACTCTGATGCAAGTCTTGGAAGTATACTGTGGCTAGGAAAAAGTGGCTTTATTCAGCAATCGAAAGTTGTCTCTGGGAACACACCTTCTCTTGCTGTCCACTGAGAGAACTCAACACAGCAGTGAGACTGCACAGCTGAGGTGGTGTATTTTATTATTGTGGGCCCAGCTGCAGCTGGAAGCACCAGCAGCCTGTTTCAAACACATGGAAAGAGTGCAGATCTGTAGATGGCTTGTTGCCCTGCTGAGTGGCATCAGCCCCACTGGAGTGTCCTGGAAGTGCTTCAAGTGGTCCTGACAGACACCTCCATAGGAGGGTGCAGGCTGATCCCTGAGGCTTTGGACATCAGGTCCAGCACACAGGCAGGTACCTGCCCGAGGGAACACTGGCAGTGCAGTAGGAACCATGTACAAAAACTGCCTGGAGCCTGTCATCTGCGGTCTTTACTACAAATGTTCTTGCCTGTTGGCTGTATGAGAATATTCTCCATGCCTGTGATTAATGTGCAAGCACCCTGGGTTGTGGCAATACTGCAAAACTTTGCAGCTGTTGTCCCATCTGTGCTGAATTCCTCAAGTGTTTAAAAAAGAGCGAACCAACCTGAAAAAATAGCAAGTGTATTTTGTTTACCCAGTAAGGCTGATGTTGACCAGAGGTGGGGGGGATAGTGTTGGAAGAGCTTTTGAGCGTGTTTTCTTCTAGATTGCTTTAGTCTTCTTCAACATATTTTGGAAGTCTGATGTAAAAATGTTAGCATTTGGTCTTTGTTTGCTTTTTCATTAAATTCTAATCTGTCAATGCTATCCTAAATTTAGATTTTGCATGGGACAGAAATGCCAGTGAAGAAGGAAATTCTGTATGACCTTAAGCATGCGTGTGTGTACGTGCACGTGTGTTAACAGGCATTTGTACTCTGCATAATTTTGAAATCCTTTTAACTCTGAATTGACACAAATTGTTTTTCTGATACTTAGAATAATAGCAACGTTGCTCTGATTGTTACTTCTTCAGAAGAATTTCCCCTCTAAAACGTTTATGTATTTTTAACCACTGTCTTGAAGAATTTATCTAGGTGTTGAACCAAGATATCTATTGCTTGGAAAGAAGTCTGTCATATTTTCAGTCGTCAGAAAGCATGTTATGAAGTGAAGTTGCCTGTTTTTGGATGGTGTCACTTGAGCAAGCACTCTCTGTTTATATCTTGTACCTAAGACCTGACAGGGATTTTAAATGTTTCAACAGATTGCAGATGGCCAAAGGGAACTCATCGAATCCTACAGTGTAAAGAAGAGACACTTTATTGGAAATACCAGCATGGATGCCTGCCTGTCCTTCATCATGGCAAATCATGGGAGAGTAAAACCCAGTGATGTTGTATATGATCCATTTGTTGGAACAGGTATGTACATTTTTTTTTTTTTTTCAACTGATGGGAAAAACTGGAAGATTGTGTTAGTGGGTGCACCGCACTTTCACCTGGCGCAGTGGCTTCTGGTGCTCAACTGATATTTGAGATGATGCCAAGGGCAAAATGGTGTTTATAAAATGAGTGGTTTGTTAACTTCAGAGGGATTTTAGGGGAAGGAGACCAACTTCCAAAGATGTAAACAGTTTATTTTACACTTCTAAAATGTCTTAATTGTTTCATTTTATACAACACGGCTCAAACACCAGTTCATGTGTGCCATGGACTGCTTAAGATGAAAGTGACCAAGAACTGAATTTGGCTGAAGCACTCCCTGCAGTCACTTTCAGGATACTACAAGAAGCAGCATTTTAGAGCTGGTTATTTAGAGGAGTGCTGAGGGCACTCCTGGTCGCATAACACAACACAGCAATAGTTAGGTCATAGTTAGGTCTGTGAGCTGGGGAGTTCCAGGCCTCTGGCCAGGCTCAAACCATAACACATTCAGTAGGGGTCAGTTTGTTGTGCTATCACAACCTTGTCTTCAGGATATTGTTCCCACCACGTGTCCTTTTCTTCTTTTATCCAGGAGGGGGAGCTTTTTTCCACATATTACTTTGCATGGATAGAAGTACTTTTTGCCTCAGCTGTAAGTGAAATAGCTGATCTGTTGTGTCAAGTTGTGCCATATAATCGTACCAAAGTATGTGTTAAGTTACCTATAGTAGTTTCTTCAAAAACATGACAAAGGCTGTGTTTCTGACCTGAATTTTAGAATCCTAGACTAGAATCATAGAGTATTGTGAGTTGGAAGGGACCCATATGGATCATTGAAGTCCAACTCCTGGCCCTGCACAGGGACACACCAAGAATCACACCATGTTCCTGAGAGCATTGTCCAAACATTTCCTGAGCTCTGTCAGGCTTGATGCTGTGACCACTTCCCTGGGGAACCTGTTCCAGTGTTCGGCCGTGCTCTGGGTGAAGAAACTTTTCCTAATACCAACCTCCCCTGACTCAGCTTCTTTCCATTCTCTTGTGTGCTGTCACTGGGCACTAGGAGAAGAGATCAGTGCCTGCCCCTCCTCTTCCCCTCACGAGGAAGTTGTAACTGTAATGAGGTCTCCCCACGGGCTCCTCCAGGCTGAACAGACCAAGTGACCTCAGCCGCTGCTCATACGGCTTCCCCTCAAGGCCCTTCACCATCCTCATGGCCCTCCTCTGGATGCTGTCTAATAACTTAATGTCTTTGTTACACTGTGGCACCCAAAGCTGCCCCCAGCACTCGAGGTGAGGCCGCCCCAGTGCAGAGCAGAGCAGGACAATCTCCTCCCTTGCCCGGCTGGCCATGCTGGGCCTGATGCCCCCCAGGACGCGGTTGGCCCTCTGGGCTGCCAGGGCACTGCTGACTCATGTTCAGCTTGCTAAACTTTGATCAAGATGACAACGTGTGAGATGCATAGATTTAAAAATACTTACATCAGTGGAAGGGTGAAGATAATTCTCTGCAGAAATAGCTGCAGAGAAGTCAGGGAGAGAGAAGACAACACTAGTAGGGTCACTAGGAGGATAAATTCTTACTAGCATGTGTCTTCTCTGTACCATAGAAAACAAGACCACAGATACAATATTTTCAGAAACACAAGGGTTCAGCGATGTTTTTGTCTTAATTTTTTGTTCATATATGACCTTATTTTTCTCATGCATAATAACATCTTATAAAATTCACTCCGTTTCCTTATACTTGTCTATCTTTGAAAGATTCAGGAAGTTTTTCTAGTTATCTCTGAGCAGTTTGTTTCATTTTAGTGTCTGTGGCTTTGCAGCTTACTATAAAAATCTGCTAACTTAAATCACAAAAAAAAAATCTCTAAGAGCATTTTTTCTCTTGGGAGTGAAAATTGAAGAAAATAAAAAGGAAGGGTAAACACAGAAGAAAAATCACATAGAAATGGCGAAGCTATAGAAATTCAAGAAAAATATTGTGTTTTAATTCAAAAGGTAATATATACAAAATTCTCCCCAAATTGCCTAGTGGTTTGAATTACAATTTTAAAAAAAAATTTGCACTAGATAGGTGTAATATAAAGGCTAGAGATTAAAGGTACATAGGGGCACTAGAGATACTGGGTGACATGCCATTTGTCAGTACAGTGTATTTATGACTAAACAACATCTGTTGAGTAAACTCCAGGAATTTCAGTTGTCTCTTCAGGAGCTCTAGAAGATTTTCAAGTGCCCTGTCACTGGAGTTTCTGGGAAGTGGTTTAGAGTTGAGAGTCATGCATTGATTTTGAGGTGGTGGGTTTGGAAAACATACATTCTGGATCTGAGGAGCATTTTGAAGAAACTGCAGTTCAGATTTCTTTATTGGTCCAGCTTTATTACCTGGCTTGGTTCCTTCCTGTTTTTTTACACTGAAAAGGTAAACAGTACCAAATCAGAATGGCCTTGCAAAATGGTGGTTGCTTGTTGGAAACAAACTACCTTTTGCTGCATAAGCTAAATCACAAGTCTTTCATGTTAGTGTAAGAGTGGACAATTGATATTTGTCCTTGGAATATAAAGTGCTCTTTGACCACGATGGCTTCTAGGAGACTTGATTCCCCTTCTTATTGTAGAGCAGAATTGGAATGGCCAAGATTGTTTTTAACTTCATAAACTGTTTAGATATTCTTTCCTCAGTGTTGGGTAGAAAGAAGCCTGGAGGTTTCTGGAAGAATAAATCAAGTCTTTTGCCTGAATATTTTGTGCTTCCTTCTAGACAGTCCGTTCAGGTTATCTCAGTAATCTTGTTGATTGTACCTTTGGAAGATATTTGTGGTACTGTGTTGTTGCAAATGACAGGATTTTTTTTCTTTGACATCCTGGAGGACCAGACCTCATCTGTGCTGAAGAGGTGGAGGAATAGTGTATGGTAGAAAGGCATGGAGTTCTGCTAAGAGTCTCCAAGGGGGCACAGTGATTGATTCCCTGATTAACCCTTTGTATGCATCTGTTTTGTGTAGTAGATCAAAGGGCTGGCCATGTAAGAGTGTTTAAGTATTCATGCACCTTCTGTGTGAACAAAATTGAACTAGTACCAGCTGAGATTTATTAAAAGCTGTAAGTTCATGTTTTCCTAACTTCTTTTTTTGCCTGTGATTAAAAATATTCTTAGATGGGCAAAGGACTTTCTTCTTACTTTTTTTGTAGGACTGGGTGGTATGCCATACTTGGGGTCAGGGCTAGCTAAATTTGTCTTGACCCTCTGGAGGTACTGCCCATCTGTTCTGAGGGATTGCAGCCAAGGAGGGAAATGGGTGATTCCTTTGGGGTGAGTAACCTTGCTTTTCCCTGATGCATTTCACAAGAAAAAGCAGAGGAATTTAAATTTTTTTTTTTCTTTCTCCCTCGCCTTTGGTTTTGGTAGAGTTCATTACTATATGGTGTAGGAGTTTTCTGGTGCACACAGGGCAGGTTAGGAATTTGTTGGTGCTGAGTGGGTGGCTCAGGGCAGTGCAGCCACCTGAGATGGAGAACTGGTGTCACCCCGACAGCCAGCTTTCACATTTTCCCTGTGCTTGTCAGCCCTTCATCCTGCAGCAGTCATCCCCTTTATTTAGCAGGACTGTTGGCATCAGTAACGTGGGGTTCACAGCCTTGTTCTCCGTCGCTGCTCTGTTTTAAACCATTCTGTTAGCTACATGCCTCCTTGCTAATTACTTGACCACACAGGTGTTTGACAGTCATCTGCAATCTGTCCATTTGGAAGCTGTTAAAGAGATAATGTCATTTACTCTTTTCTGTGAGCTGTTCAACTATTGTCACTTTCAAGGGGAAATCACATTTTTTTGGTAGAGTTGTTTTTTCTTTTTTTGTTTAGGAAAGCGGGTTGCAGTAGCAGTGATTAAAATGGTTTTATTACAGAATAAGTACGCTGATAAAACTACTGACAATATAGGCAGCATACTTACAGAAAAATGCATTTGTATATATTTTTCACACTGCAAAACAGTTACAGAAACTTTTTTAATATTTTTGTTTACATTGAAGATAATTACGTTTGCAAGGCTCTTGACCATTATTTCTTACAACATGGGAATAGCCACCTTATACAAGTTTGGTTTTAGACACTGCTAAGAGACTGACTTTGAGAACAGACACAGTAGAACTGCCATTTGTTTGGTGATGTTTTTTCAAATGATTTAACAACAATTTGAAATTCTGCTCCTTGCAAGGTAGAACTAAAAGCCTTGGTTCATGTAATGATTAAAGGATCGTACTGCCTTGAAATACAGAGAACCATAAACTCCAAAACAGTCTCCAGAGATAAGGAGTGACATAGGCCATGGCTTGATAAGGAAAATCAGGTATAGGAAGGACTTAGTGTTATTATCTCTGATTATAGTTACATAGTGATTCTAACTGGTTGGTAGTTTTACTTCTTTTTTTAAGTTTTTTTTTTCCCTGGGTCTAGTATGCTACTGGTGTAAATTCCTGAAGTTCCTGAGGAAAAAATCCTAACATAGGTAACATTTATGACAGAAATTTATACTTTTTCTCTTTTCTGCCCTATGCAGGTGGCCTTCTAATCTCCTCAGCACATTTTGGAGCATATGTGTGTGGTACTGATATAGATTACAACACAATCCATGGATTAGGTATGTTACACATGTCTAAGCCACTGAAATCTTACTCCCTGGAATATAAGAATTCTGATGGTAGCAGATGATACTAAGTGGATTTTAAAGCAACATTAATCTTCAAAGGATTTATTTGGTCATGCTTATTTTTATTCACCAACTTACATGTATCCTAGCTAAGATACTGTCTTACTTTTAAGCAGGAAATCTTTTTAAAAAGAAATAATGAAAACTCAAAGTTGCAAATAATAATTGCACAGCTGCTTGCTCTTTTAACCTGTGATGTGGGAAGCTTCTCCTAGCCTAACCCAGGAAGTCTAATCTTGTTCTTACTTCCCTGAAAACATGCAGTGCAAGTTATATCTGACTAGTGGACAGGGTTATGAATGGTGGGTGGAGAAAACATCTTATAAACCAACTTTTTTATAAGTGTGTTCTGTGACACCCTATGCAGATGGTGCAGCAGAACTTTTTTCAGGTATTTTCATTATTCCTTACTACTGTGAAGTGCTTTTGACAGGTTTTTTGGTGACATTTAATTATTTTCCTTTAAATTAATTGGTAGAGTGTATGAAAGCCTTTCTTGCATAGTAATTTCTTGTTGAGTACATGCTTTTTCTCCCCCATTCTGTGCCGCTCTCCCTCCCAGGCAAGGCAAGCAGAAAGAACCAGAAATGGAGAGGGCCAGATGAAAATATCAGAGCTAATCTCCGACAGTATGGTTTAGAGAAATATTACCTCGATGCACTCGTTGCTGATTCTTCAAGGCCAATATGGCGAAAAGGGATCCTCTTTGATGCAATCATTACAGACCGTAAGTTTAACGGCTTTTTGTTGCCTAATTACAGTGACTAAAAGACTGTTGTCTATGGACGTTGGTTTAATGTCTGAATGAGTGCTCAGGTCTGCAGTTTCCATGTTTCCAAAGATGATGGTCGAGAGCTGCACTGTGGAAATTGGATCTGCGTTTGACATCTCTGCATTTATTTTAAGGATAGTTAACAAATGTGTAACAAAGCTGTCAGTAATGCCATCTTCCATGGAGAGAATGCTATGTTCACCAGCAGAAATCAGTATAGCTGAAAATCATCCTTTGAAGAAGCCTCCTTCAGTAAAAGCACAATAGGATTGATGTTTAGAGACTTTTTACCAGAAGGGTCCATGTTGCTGTTAGCTGCACATTGGTGCCACACATCTCTGATGGACTTCTGGAGACTTTTGTTAAGTGCTTATTATAATGCTTCCAAAGAGAGATTTTAATGTGTTTCCAATACACTTAACTACTAGAGGCACTACCAGCTTGAAAGGATCATCTGCTCTTTTAGAAACCTAAGTACTAAACACCATTTTTCTTGTATGAGAGGGAAAAGAAACCAAGGGAATAAATGAAAGACCTTGATACAGCAATTTCTTATCTCAGGTGGTGGCTCTTGCAATGACATGTTCATATTAGTTAGGAATAGGGAGTGTGACTTTTCCTTGTGGGTTCCTGGCTAATTTTTATTTGGCCTATTTGGCAACAAGACAGTGTAGAATATTAACATGGACTTAGAACTGGGTGTGACACAATTTGTAAAACTTCTGCAGTGGTGGCGTTGTTGCTTCCATGATGCTGAAACAAGTCTCACAAACTCAGATGTTTTGTACATGAAATAAGTAAATTATACTATTCGAAATTTCCAAAATGTTTGAGAAAAAGCTATCTCTCGTTCTTCTTATATGTGAAAATTACCATTTGTGTAATGTGCTGACAAGAAATTCCAATATATTTCATTTCATTTTGAAAAAGGTTAGCTAAGTGATATACTGGACATATTAGTGTCTGTGAAACAAAAAAGGATGGAATTATTTATCACATGTAGGAAATCTAAGAAATATCTTTTAGCATACAAAACAGAAAAGCATTGTCCTTTGTAGTGTAGTGAACATCTAGGCTCCTAGAAGCTCTTACACCTGAAGAGCTNCAAAACAGAAAAGCATTGTCCTTAGTAGTGTAGTGAATAGAAGCTCTTACAGCTGAAGAGCTTTCTTTGAAACAGTTTGGAGCAAGAAACTTTCAACAGATCTTGAAGAAATATCCCTTAATGATCACAACTTTATAAAAACTTTTCTTTTTTTTTTTTTTTAACTTTGTATAAGCCACAGTTTGTGCACTGTTGTGTGTGTATGGTATAATTGTATGTTATTTGGATAAAGGGTAAGGTTCTCATCTCTGTGTTATGGTTTTGCCTTGTCTAGCACCATATGGTATCAGAGAAGCTCCTCGCAGAGTGGGATCACCAAAGGAAACAGTTAAGTCCGTTGAAAGAAGGTAGGGAAGCTCTCTCATCTGTTGTAGAATATAAATGTCGTAATGGAAATCCAGTTGCAGTTTTAGAATCTTTGTTACTTATTGGCTGGCTGTCAGCAGTTAAAAAATTTGTAGCAATTATAAAAAGAAAAGCCCTTTTTGTTCTGTTTGCAAGACCTATATGTCACTTCCTGAAATCTTCTTGGTTTTGTTCTCCCTGCTTATCATGTGCATGTGTTCAGATTTTGAATCCTATTTCTCACCTCTGTGAGCCACCATTACCTTGTATTTCCTATTCTCAGAAAGTTCTCTTCAGTCCCTGCAGGCTGCAACATCAGTCTAAAATGGAATACCTGTATTTTACCTCAACCTTTTTTCTTCTGGATTTCCACTGCTTCTTTCTCTTCTGAGATAACACATGGCTTCTCCACTGCCTGGCCTTCCTTGTGACTTTTACTCTAAATCCTTTAGAAAGATACTGTGCCTAATAAGTATCCCCAACATACCTGTGATTCTTTGGACTATCATCATTAGTACTTGTGGAGGCCAAAAGAGCCAACTAGGGGAACTTGGGAAGCTGCATTTCTCATAACAGAAGTTGTACTCTTGGATTGTCCAAGGTAGTTTTACAAATCTCAGATAGTGCTTTTGTGGTTTAGTGTTTTGGACTTTTAAAAAATTATTATTATTAAAAATTTAGGTTTTCTCTGTGCTTTTATGTTTGTTTACACTTGTACATTTTTTGTTTAGCACAGATAACCACAACTTCGTTTCATCCAATTATCATCTAAGTGACATCTTTTTTGACCTCTTGAAGTTCGCGGCAGAGCATCTGGTGATGGGAGGAAGATTGGTTTACTGGCTGCCCATATACAGACCTGAGTATGTACTGTTGGTTTCTGCTATGTTGTGTGTCAGAATGGGTGCTGTGTTCTCACTGAGCTTTCTTCTGGGACACAGTGCAGCTGGGGCTCCCACAGTACCAGCACCTAACAGTAATGCCCAGACTTTGTATCTTAAAACTCTGTGTGAGGGAAACCAGATTCTGAAACAAGGTTTTTGAGTGGAGATAGTTCTTGACTGTTACCAAACAGAAAATGTCTTTGCATGTCATTGCAAATGCACGTCCAGTGGGTTGAGGTTTAAACTTAGGAATTTATACTTTCAGGGTGCAGATAGATTTCTAAGGCAGTATTAGCAAGGCTGGTATTAGTATGTGTTGCTATTAGAGCAGTTGATAGAGATGTGTGACAAGGTCCTCTAGAGAACATCCTTGGTTATTTGGGGCTTTGCACTACTAATTCAGCTTTCTTCTGAGAAATAAAAGTGACCAAGAGATGGCAGTGGGAGGCAAGAAGCATCCAGGAGCAGCCCTGTTTAGGACGAGAGAGGCCAGCAGAGACTGCAGGATCCTGTCTGCTCAGTAGTGCAGCCTGGGATCAGAACGGACTTTCAAAGGAAAACAGCTCTTTGCATGCCTTACTTCAGCATGTCTTAGATAAGGTTTGAGGGCTTGTTTCGTTTTTTTCAAAAACTGTTTCACTGTAAAGTGAGGAGTTGATGTGCAGTAGCTGTTTCAAAGCGTCTTCCAGATGTCGATGTGCTCTGAAGGTAGTTTGTTCAGTGTCATCTATCAGTATAGTTTGACTGTACATAGAAATATATAAAGTGGTGGTTGTCCCTGGTTTCATCATGGAAATGGCTTGTCACAGTCCTATATAACCAAGTTTTGAAAATCTAGCGATCAAAAGGAGCCATTTCTGTTACATGCTTCTGTAACAGGAGAGTGCACTTAGGAGTTTGCATTTTTCAATAAATGATAGAATTGGTATCATAGGCCTTTTTTCTTGTAAGATAATTCACAAACAAAGCAATGAATGCCATTATAACAGTATTATAGCTAATTGCCATGTCACTAAAATCTATCTGGAATTACTGAATTTATTCTGTTCACCAAGGTACCAGAGCTTTTCCTCTGCCCATTGAATTTTGGCAAAAGCATGCTTTCTCACTACAGCAGTGTAAAGTGTTTCACTTTAGATAACTTGAGAACTGCACGTTCAAGAGCTACTTTAGTTGCCGTTTTGGAGAGGTCTAGTTGAGTTGCCTCTTAAAAAGTGAATTTGTACACCCTACTATGAACTGAAATACTGAAGTCACTAAAATTAGCACAGAATATTAGGATGGTCATTTTACTTTTAGCTGTAATAATGAACACAGGGCATTAAAGCAAGTATGTGGGGGGAAGAGAAGATACTTTCTAACATGTTGCATTATCAAGTATTCCTTGGCAACACCTTCTGTAGTTTTCATTTGTTGAGATCCTTGTGTATTTCCTTAAATTAAACCCCAAACTGTATTCAGTTGGATGTCTGTTAAAACCACTGCTTCTATATTTCTTACTTTGTATATTTCTGAGTTTTACCTGAAAGAATGTAGAAATACATGCATTAATGGTAACAGACAGGGCATTTTAACAAAGTGATAATGATCTCCCCCTCTGCAAGATAGCATCTCACTCCAAGGTTTACCCTTTCAATCTGACATTGAAATCATTGTTGAGTCCAAATTCTTTTAATTCCATTGCAGCCAGCCTTGTATGATTATGGAGAGAAACTTTTCAGATATGTGGTATGGTGCCTACTTTGTAAGAGAAAGAGACAGTTTGGTGGTACTAGATGCATCAAAGGTCATGTGTAATAAAAAAAGGAGTTGAGAATTAATTTTATTCTCCTTTGACAAAAGCATGTTCTGACTTCACCTAGCAGAAGCAGTGACTTGTTTCCATATGAGAAGTGACTGGAAGGTAGTTCTGTTGTCTGGAAGTTCTGAGGCAAAGCAAAGAGGCAGTACTGCTTGGATTTTTTCTTATTTACAAATGTGTATTTTGTATTGAGTTACTTGTTTAACAGCTCACTGTTACGTTAAGAAATGCCAAGTTTGCACCAGCACCTAGATGGATCCTATTTTGTGCTGTTATATTTCACTTCTCTTTCTCCCAGAACAATACCTTTACTTTATAAAGTGCGTTCAGAAAATCTTTACAGGAAAAATGTAAAGCTCCTCCTCTGTATTTTTTATGTTCAAGTGATAGGTGTTTAAGTTGTTCAGTTCTGCATTTTAATATCTGACTTCTGTTGACCCCCAAGCATTGGAGAATCATGAGAGCAGGCATTTTGTACAAAATCTTAGTCCCTGACAATACCAGAACCCGTTTTCTGTGTTACGTTTTAGTAACTGTTATATGAAAGCTCATTGCAAAAACTAAGACTAAATGACTGATCAGTGCTTCAGTGTATAGGAAGGATATCTGATCTCATATTTATCATACTAGCTAGGTCAATACTTCTTGCTGCTGTAGTCCCATACAAAACTGTTAAACCTTTAAATTCCTCTTTCAGCATTTGGAGAAATAGGATAGAAAGCAATCTAGAGAAAGTGCTTTCTGTAGAAAATAGTATGCTTATGAGATGGGACATTTAAAACACTGTAACTGCTTGCTTCTATAGACAGAATTTAATTGTAAGCTAGTGTTGCTACTATCTGATGTTCAAGGACAGTAGGGAGGTTTTCCTTGCCATTAGGAAAAGTAATTATAATGAAATAAATTTGTAATGTCGAATTTCGAAGTTTAGGAATGTCCCTGTCTAGGAAGAGCTGACTTAATATAATTTGAAATTGAAATGTAATTATCTCCTTTTAGAGAGCCAGAGTTAAGTGTCTTATTCCTGCAACTTCATAAATATTGACTGTGAAATATGTTTTTAAAATCACAGCTCCAACTGGATAAGTTATTACTCCTGGTTGGCTGAGATATTTTCTACTTGAAACTACAGAGGCAGGCCTGTGTGTGCATACATTAACATCATTTAAATACATGTAGAAAATGGCAGGGGGGTCTCAGTACTCTGAGATTTTAATTTATTCTGCACACTCCATGTCACAAGATGATTGGAACACATGATGTCAGAAGTTTGGAACACCAATATCTGAATTTATTTAATCAGGTTAAAGTGCGTAACAACTTTCCCGTGTGAGTCTTTTTGTGAAGAGTCTATAAGGGTTTTCTTTAAGATGCAAGTCTTCCACTTCATGAGCTTACAGCACTATGAATGTTTATTTCTTCCAGATACACAGAAGAGATCATTCCCCGCCATCCATGCCTGAAACTTATTAGCAACTGTGAGCAGATGCTTTCCAGCCACACATCAAGACGCCTGATAACCATGGAAAAGGTGAAAGAATTCAAGGTAAGCTTGAATTCTTCATTATATTGTGTAAAATAGTAGCAACTGCATTCGTGACAAGTTCGTGCTATTCAGCGTTTGATCCTTGTTTCTGTCACACTCCAGCTTTTATGATCAGAGTTAGAGCTTTTGTAAATTGAGTAGTGATTTAAGGGACTGTTCTGGTTTTGATTTATTCCTTTTTATTCTCAGTTTTTGGTAAACTCTTCATCCTGAGCAAGCCCCTTGATAGTGTGAAAAAGATCTTTGAACTTACGGTTACTTGTGAATCCCATCCACAGAGATGCCTAGATGCCTAAGTTTCCACTGATTTCCAAGTGTAACTTGATGCCCAAGTAAATACTAAATGGCTTTGTGGGTCTTGCAGTACAGGTAAACCATATTCAGTTCTGTTACTTCATCTTGAGAGTGCTACATTTTTGCTTTTGAAATAATATTGAAGTTGTGACAAATACAGTGAGGCACACGGGTTCTTTTTTCTTTTTGTTTGTTTTGTGGCACACTAAATGCCTCTCCTGAGGCACTGGGACCAGGGAATATTGCATTCAGGTCTCCTTTCCAATACTGTTAAAAGAGATACTAAACAAACGTGAGGCAGATTCTTAATGAAAATGCACACGGTGAGCAAGTGTTTTTAGTGCATTCCTTGTCAGCTGGAAGAGCTATTTCAGATGACAGGAGATACAGTCAGACTCCTGTGTCTGTGTGGTGCTTGCACTAATAACACGGCAGGCCTTCAGAACTGCCTTCATAATGCTCATGGTGACTGAAGTTCTCAAGCAACACCTCAATTTTTATAAACACTCTGAGTGGAGTTCAGCGTCAGAGCTGCCAACTTCACCAGTAGCAAACCAGGAGGGCAGATGATGAAAGTGTTTGATATGCGTGTCTCAAGGTGTTCAGGGAGGTTTTCAGCAGGAGTTTTATTACTACCAGTGCTGTAGGGTTACATGTTCTAATCTAAAAAATATATCCACCCTCCTGCGAACAGACCTTCGTCATTTGTTATTCTCCTTTTGTGTGTCACCTGTTCTGCAGTACATGGTTTGACAGGTTCATGTCTGGAAATGCTTAACTCTGAGCACCTGAGACTAGTTGGTAGTCTTGCTGCTTAGATAAGGCTGTGCAAGTGCTTACATTCAGGATTCCAGATGTCTATTAGATAATTTAAAGATACCAGAACCCATCTATGGTTTCTGATGATGCAAAGTTTGTCTAGAGAACAAAAATGTATGTTGAGTCCTTAGCTGGTGCCTACTTGGTTTAAGGCCTTGTTTGGTGTCTAAGATTTCTCCACCCCAGTGTCTCTTACCTGGAACTTGTTTTTCTCCTGTCTTAATATCCTGAGCAAGTTTTGAATTGGATACCTCTGACTCGCCAGATATGATCAGAAAATTCAGTAGTTACAGTTTTGGCTGTTTTTCTTTTTCCAATATGAAAGGGTGAACTTTTGTGAATATGCAAACATTTATGTTTCCAGATAGTTCCTGTCTGCTTTACTAAACTGGTTTGTAACAGGTCTTCACAACTGCCTTTTAATTCAGGTTGGTGTAGCACCTGCAAGTGGCTGAGAAGTGTTACAAATCATCTACTGTCATTATGCAGTTTTTTGGTTTCCCTAGTGTTTGCCATCAATAAGGAATTGCAGATTTCACAGCAAATTTTGATTTCACTAGTAATACTTTTAACTGGAGATTAGTTCAGTCAGTTACTGAAATTGGTGGTGCAATTTGATTGTAATTGTTAGTAATAAAAAGGAGACCAAAGTGAATGCAAAAAGTGATTGTGTGCAGGTAGAGTATTGATCTATCATAAGCATGAAGATCATATATGTTGAATTAAAAAACTCACAAAAGGTGAAATATAACTCAGTGTCTTGTAAGCATCCAGTCTGTTCTTTTTAAGTTTCCAGTGAAATCGTGCCAACTGGAAAAGGTTTCTTCCTGAACTCGTTCATATGAACAGGCTTTTCCAGCATGTGCACAATATGAGCAGAGGAGTTACTTGTTTTTTAACATTTAAGGCTTTAAAAAATTTTTTAAATTACCATCTCAGACAACTTTTGCCACTGTTCCTCCCAGCACAGCTTTCACTCCAAAATGAACACTCCCCTCCCAACTCCCCCATGGCACATTGCACACTGTTGTGTGCCCCCAAAAAACAGGGCGGATGGGTTAGGAGGGAACTGCAGCCTCAGCCCAGAGCCCTGTGTTTCCCCCTCCCTGTAATGCATCCCACTTTTTTAATGCCAAAAGAGATGCCTAGAAATCATGCAGTAAGATGAAACAGAAAACTGGACTGAAGGATGAACTCTGAGGAAGAGGATTATGAAGCAGCAGGTACACAAACCCACCCTGCTGAATGGGTCAGTGTTGTGGGTTGACCCTGGCTGGATACCAGGCACCCAGCAAAGCTTGCTCACTCCTCCTGCAACTGGACAGAGGGGAGAAAATTTAATGAAGGATTCCTGAGTTGAAAAAAGGACCAGGAGAGTTCGCTCATCAAATACCATCCCGGGCAAAACAGGCTCAACTTATGATATGAAAGTGAATTTATTACACTAACAGAATCAGAGCAGGATAATGAGAAGTAAAATAAGCCCTTAAAAACACCTTCTTACCCCACTCCCTCCTCTCGGTTCTACCTCCTACCTCAATGGCGCAGGAAGAGAGGAAATGACTGGTAAATCTCAACAGTGTCTCCAGATAGTTTAGGATTTCTTATTTGCTTTTCCCTTTAAGGAGCAATTCCCATTCTTTTGGGGTTTTTTGTTTTGTTTTGAGGTATTTTTAAGCAATCACCATCTTTATTAGACAGTCATGACCATGCAGAGGAGAGGTAGGGAATGGAACCTCTTAAACTGGAATTCTTGTGATATGGGCCAGGAACTTCTTTCGTAATCTCTCCTAAGAAATCCACGCCTGACTGCAGATCTGTCCTTTAGCGAGCAGTGTTTGCAGAGCTTGTGATGAGGCCTGGATGTTCCAGATGAGATTCTGCTGTGGAGTGGAGCACCAGGCCTGTTTCCATTTGGTGCGTGCAGATGCTCCTGTTACACCTGTGTTTTACTTGAAGTTTGTTCTTTTACACAGCGTACCCTCTCTTGGCCCTAACCAGCTTGGGGGTTGAGGAGGGTAGCTTCTTCCTTCCTCCCTTCACCCTGAATCAGCATTTTGTTTCTTATGGAATCAAGATGAATGATGTACACGTGTGACCTCTTAGAGGTTGTGGAGATAAACTTTTATGTTAAAGTATCATTGACCCATATGTCATTATCCTTCAGGGTCAGATATCCCTTCCATTTCTCAAAATAAGTGAATTATGTGGAATTCTTGTTAAAACACATCCCAATTATGTAAAAATACATGTTTAGGTCAAAGAAGGATTTCTGACCTGCAAATTTAGGAGAATAAGTGCTCTTTTCCTTGGAGTGGCCTGGAGAAGTGGGTACAGGCTGGCTATGAGAGGAGCATGTCGTTCTTGTTTCCTGCCTGCCTGTAGTAATTTTGTAATTTTCTTTGGTTTTTTTCACAAACGCATTAAAGCCTGTTGTTTATCAGCCTGAGAATATCATGGAGAGGGCAGTCTCTCACAGGAGACCAAAAGACCATAGACAGCACTGTGCCTGCAAAGGGTTTCCTGAAGTCATTTTCTTCTGCTATTTTCTAACAGTGCAGTGTTTAAGTAGAGCTGCTACTGGTGTACATGCTTTGCATAGTAGATATCTACATGGCACTAAACATACAGCAAGTTACTTTCAGCTGGCGTCACGTTCCTGGTGTCTGCTAGGATAGCAGGTGAGAGCTACTTCCCAGTAATATCTCATTGTGTCCAGAAGAGGGCCCTTGTACTTGCACACAAGCGTCTTGCTTTGTTGAAAACCCTTTTGTTTCACTCCTTTAGCATGCACATTGAAATGTCCAAAGCTAGGTGAGGTGTTGATCTTGCTAGGTGAAAACCTGGAAAGGCTACAAAATACCTGAAGGGAGAGATTGTCCACTAGGATTCCTTGCATTATAATCCTTTTGTAGTATGAAAATATTTACAAAAATCTACTGCCATGTTCCTACTACTTACGCTAAAGTATTCCGCAGTAACTTCATTTTCAAATATGAACAAATTACTGAAGTGTGAACTTTTTAAAGCAATGAATCAATCTGTTTGTTACTGCAGTGCTTAAAAAAAGATATGCATGGAGAAGAAACATGTAGTGGAATAGAGGATTAGTTCTGTTGTGTGCTTGTTTTTATTTTCTCCTTGCACCGTTCTGTTGTTCCGTGTGAGGCTGCTTGTCATTGCTTTCCATCCTGCTGTTGAGCAGAATAATAAATGGACATCAGCAGAAGCATAAAACTGTATTTAGAAGTTGCCATCAGTTTTCTTTAACACTCAGATTAAAGTTTGATGTAATGTTGATCTTACAGCAGTGCTAATGTTACTTGACAAGTATCTTAATTGTATAAAGCCACAGAACACGATGAACTAAACCTTTGTGTATGTAGTGGGCCAATTTTCTAAACTATGTTCTTGGCTGGTGTGAGATAGGTATTACGTGTAGGGCTTTACTGCGTAGCTTTAACTTTCGGAAGTACATGAATGCTGCAGAAAAAAAATAATTTTCTGATTGTGCTTCAATAACTGTAGGAACTCAGTTTAGCCATTTGTGTTCCTCTTCTTTTGTACCTGCCCTCCACAGACCTCTGAGTGACTGAATTCTCTAGATGGTATTTTTTCTGGAAAGTAACCTATGTATTTTCCTTTATAAAAGTCTATGTGGCTTAGTACCTGTGCTCATTTACTCATTTAAGGGTGGGATTCTGGTGATGTCAGCTGAGATATTTTCAGTGATGCAGCACTGTTAAAACTGACAACTTATGTCATTTTGCTATATAGAGTAGAATAACGAAAGTTTGAATGAATACAGTAAAAAAAACAAAGAAAAAACCAACAGACCCCCTTCTCTGCTTACAGCTTGTATTATGTCAGGAGAATCCGCTGCATATGGAATTTCATTTCTGTTACATCTTAAGACTTTGAAGTAGGATGTGTATGTTCTTGTTAACCCTAATGGAAATCCTAGCATTCTGTTGTTTAAATTCTCGTATCAGCGTAGTGACTTAAGTGTGTGCTATTGAATTGTGAAACAAAAACCTAACTACTTTACCCTAGCATCTCCAGTGGCAATACATGCTGAACATACTACCCTAAAGTCTAATGTTTGCATTTTGATACCATGCAGGATCAAGATGAGAATTCTTACTTGTTGGATGGTCAATATACGCCATACAGGGGACACAATTCTTTCCGCGAGAAGTATTTCAGTGGTGTGACAAAGAGGATTGCCAAGGAAGAAAAAGACAATCAGAAGTAAACTATTATATAAACAGATTAAAAAATGAGAAAAGAATGAAGACCATGTTTCTTTGTAAGAACATCTGGATATGAACATTCATTTGGATGCTTCAGAAAAATAAATACTGCTTTTAATTTTAAGACAAGATGAAACCCACAACCCAGGTTGGGAGCAGTTCTTTTTAATTAGCTCTGTTTATAGCAGATTTTATTGTGCAAGTTTTTTGAGTCTTATTTAATTTATATTTGTACTTTCAAGTACTAATGATGATTGACTAAAACCATTATTATTGTTCTTTCACCATTAGCATTTACAAAAAAGTAGTAGTATTATTTGGCTTCTTAAACTGTGAACATCTGGCTGTTT
The DNA here is from genome assembly GCA_013400975.1 of Atrichornis clamosus. Classification (NCBI taxonomy): domain Eukaryota; kingdom Metazoa; phylum Chordata; class Aves; order Passeriformes; family Menuridae; genus Atrichornis; species Atrichornis clamosus. The sequence continues at coordinate 27,829 of WBMZ01010736.1, read as the reverse complement.
AAAATACACGTGGTGGTGATCAAGGATTGCTTATTATTTTGATAATTTTCATTTGTTTTGTTTTTTTGTAAATGGTATACAATAAAACAAGATCGGCGCGAGTTTTTTTAATTGCTGCATGCAGTAATTGCTCGTATGAATTCCGCTTGCTCTGACTGAGGTCAGAAGTGTTTAAAACAAACAACAAATGCAAAGAAACAACTGGGCACAGTGCAAGAAAAGCCTCTGTGACCTGACAAACTCTGGAGAGCCTGTTAAACCCTGTGAAGCCTGTCCACATCTGAAGCTCATCTGTACCTTGGATTTGCTTTTGCATTCCTAAACCTTGACTCTTGGTCAAGCCAACTGTCTGTAATTTTTGGTTCAGAAGTTGATAGTTAAACCAGTAACAACAACAGCATAAAATCAGTAATGGTTCCCTAATGGTATTAAGCCTAATCAAATCTTTGAAACTGAAGCTGTATTTGTTAAAGGGCAGACTTTGCTGAATCCACACCATGTCCATCATGGAAATACCTCATTTGAAAGCCACTAAGCCCATTAATTCAGGAGGTTAATGGCTCTTCTCATTTTGGTGGTCAAGTATGGTCACATATTCTTCAGCAGGGCCTTGGTGAATGCATCTGTGCTCCAGCCAGAGGAACTCTGCTTCTCAATTTGCTGCAGGTCGCTGACTGTGGTCATGTTAGAATCTTTGTAGATCATCATTTTTAAATGCCTCTCCAAGGAAGCCACCAGTCATTGTGTATATCAGATTGAGTTTATTAACTGAATTTGGTCGTCTGTGTATTGTGGTCCTCAGCTGCAGCAGGAAAGCTTACAAACTCAATGACAACTTTGTCTGACCTTCTGGATCTAATCTGTGGTGTGTTAAAAAGTTCTCAAATAGTGATTTATTTTCTGTGTTTCCATTATAAATCACTTCGTTTTGACACTTTTAATGTCAGCCATATAATAGTTGTTCTGGACCCAACTTGGAGCAAGATCAAAGCTCAGAAAATTTTTTAAAAGCAGAATTTGAATTGATCACTTTCAAATATTATATAAAAAATTACAGCTTCTGAAAACCTGTCTTCATTTCAGCATTAAAATTTGGCATTTGGCTTTTATTACTTTACAAATTAAAATTACTTTCAGTTCTTCATAGGCAAGGAATTTTTCTAGATATATTTATTATGCATTTATAACTTCATTTTCATGAAAAGTGCCTTACATACACATGATCTAAATGGTTATACAAGAGGCAAGGGAGTGGCAAATCTGGCTCTGTCTGTTCAATGAAAATGATTTAGTTTCTTTCTCCTCTGCCTGGTCCAACTTTTAGTCCCTTCAGCAGTGGTGGCGTGGCCTCTGTCTAGCAGTCCATACATACCAGCTCTGTCACTGCTGAAGAATGCCATTTTGAACAGAAACTGTAGGCGTATTTGGGGTACCGTATCGACATCCACTACTCAAAAATCGTTTAGAATTGAAATCAGATGTTCAAGCTCTGCTGATCCCCAACTTTAAAGCTATCATTTGGAAATATTCTTCATCTTTAAATTTCTCCTTGCTTGATGTGCGTGCCAGTTGTACGTGCAGGCTTGGAGAGCGCAGGCGTTTGTGGCTGTGGAGCCGTGGCAGTCCTTGGGCTCTCTCTGGCGGAGGGCTGGCGGGCGGGTGCGTTATCCTTCCGGCAGGATTTGGCCATCGATGGCCGCGGTTTCTGGCACTTGCCTGTGATCTGGTTCCATTCAGTCTCTTTCTGCGAGGTTCCAGGTTCCCGGTGGGAGTGTCCGCTCACGAGCCCGCGCTGAACTCATGCCATTGTCATTCTCTCCTTCGGGGTGGTTTGTGCCATTTTCCAGTTTTTAAAAATTAATGTTATTTTTGGAGTGCTTTGTTGTGCTGCAGCAAATTGGATGGAGGGAGGGGCTGGAAACGGCTGCAGAGGCTGTCTCTTGCTGGAGGGAGCAATTTGTTGAGGCAACAAAGGGACCGAGCCCCCTCTTTGCACAGGATTCCTTCATCAGGTAATGGTATTCCTGGCTGCAGACCTCCCACATATCTGTGGGAAAAGCAGGCAGAAAAGTAGCACAAATAGATTTTCTCTGCATTCATTGTGTGCCCTGCCAGCTATCTGTCTCTAATGCTTCTTAAAATTAGTGGCCAATTTGACCAGGTTTAACAGAAGGTCAGGGTTTGATGTCTTACAGATAATGGAGCTACACATTTTGTTGAAATGGACAGAGGGTTTGAAGAAGAAGACCTAGTTAATCTCTTCCAAGGAAAAGGCTGTAATACGATTTCATCTCTCATTAAACGTCAGAGAACTCACATGGAAACAAGACCTAGACCAAAGCTCTAACCAATTTTTTTTGTTCCTGCTGTAACAACCAGTGCTGGCCCTGCTGCTTCTTGATCTTCTTTTAAAACAAAGGGACACAAGTACAAGCATACAGAAAGCTTTTTTAGTAGGAACACAAAGATCTTGGCTGAACTTTCCACTTCTACTCAAGCTAAGAGGAAAACTAACAGAAACGCAGGCTCAGTAATTTCTCCTTACCTCTGATGAGAGGAGTCAAGCAGATGTGTCAGCTTGGTGAACTTCCCAAGGAGAGCGCAGTTCCCCCTGTAAACCAGCCTAGAAAACTGGTGTCTGTTAATGGGATGATATATAACTCTGGGTCTCTTCCAGCAGAGAAGCAATGTCCCATCACTGAACACAGGCTATCCAGCATTAGCTCTTGAAGATTAATTTTAGTGGACCCTTTATTCCTCTCTGCCTGTTCAGCAGGGCTGGAAGTCTGTGGTGGAAGTCCTTAGCTGTTCAGTGTCTCTTTTTCCATTAGATGAGCACTGGGGCTCAGAGTTGTGACTTCACAAGGTCGTAGTTATCCGTACAAATCACAGCTGGCAGAAGGCAGTCAAATTTTTGTAAGTTCTCAGTCAAGGCTCACCTGTCCAAAATTACTGAAAAGTGCTGCTAAGAAGATAAACTATGGGCTTTCAGGATGTTTTGATATTGGTTAAATGTAGAAATGTTATAGGGAGGAAATACCTTAGTAATTCTGAATCTTTGCTTTCCTTCTATCAGTGCTTTTTAAGTTTTCGTCTTAGTGGTTATTTCCACTGTTCCCAGGACAATTCCACAGCTTTAAGGCCACCAGCCAGAGATGGCTGTCACAGAGATGGTGACCCTGCGTGACTTTGCATTGTCTGCTGGCCACAGGTTTTCCAGAGACAAAAATGTCCAGTTAGAGCAGGCAGGACTGAAGGGGATGATTCGCAGTGGCTGCAGGTTTCCCAGTTGGACAAGAAGCAGCTCTGGGGTTAGCTGACAGGAGGTTCAGCTGCTGGCCCAGCTCCCATCACCACCATGTTTCTCTTTTCTGACTCTCCACTGCTTTATAGAAGCTGAGAAGAAAATTTAATGTGTTTTTTGCTGTTTAGCTTGATTTGCAATTTAAACTGAGGTTCAGAGTTGAACAAGTCTGTCTTTTCAGTCTGGAAACTTCTTCCTAAGAAAAACAGAGTTGTGGGTACCCAGGAGAATGAAGAGACTGGTATCCCGCTCTGCCTTTCTTTTATGTTTGATATTTGAAAAAAATGTGTTTCTTTAACCTTACTCTCTTACCTAATTGATTTTGGTGATCACATAATTTTAAAAGGTGAAATATATATTTTAAATATATTTCTCTGATGTTCTCTTGCTGGCTTATTGGACTGTAAAAATCTCTGTTGATGTATGTATCCTCACAACTGTTTTCATTATAGCTTTCTGTCCTGGATGCTGCTATTTTGTACATTGTATTTTGCATTTTGTGCTGCCTCTTATCAGTTGCAGCTTTCCTGAGGCTGTGGGTGGGGAGGACATGGATCAAATGAGATGAGAGCTCTCTCTTAGCTAAAGCACCTCATCAGACCCGAGGTCCCAGAGAATGGACATTCTGCCTGGGTGCACTGAGGGTACCGGGCCTCAGGTTTGCCAAGTAGGATCTGTTTTAACTCTTGTAGGCTGCTTGAAGTGAGGTGGGCAGCTGAAATGTAAACTCCTCTGATAGGAGGGAGATCTTGGTGTCTGCTGCCACTGTTGGGGTATTGGCTAAATGTTCACTCGGGGAAGTGCCCAGGAGGTATTTCAGAGGCTGCTGACAACCCACAGCAGACCAAGGCACAGGAGGCTTCCACCTTGCATGTCAGGTTTGACAAGGAGTGCTTTGAATACAACTGGGTAGGATCAGGACATTGTGCTTCATTTAAAATTCCCTAAAAGTTAGTATTTTTTTTAGTTCAGTTTTTGGGTGCTGGAAAGAGATGATTTTGTACAAAGATATGTCAATGATACTCTGAGATTCTAATCCAAATTTTTGTTGTTTCACATTAAAATGGTGAAAATAAAAAGAAAAAATCTTATAAACTTGTCAAAACAGCATAGTATTATCACTGTGGTAATTCTCTCCAAACTGAAATTTTACTTGAATTTTTTTCCAATGAAAATTCTACCTGATGTATAAAATCTCATTTAAAATTTGTTCTTCATGGATTCATTCTAATAAATATTTCACTAATAAGGTGCAAAATAGCCGGTCATGTTATTGTATGTGATGGGATAAGTAGTTAATTCTAATAAAATACATAGCTCCTAACTAAACAATCTCATCTCCATAAGGAGATACCGTTGGCAAAATAGTCATAGTTAATCATAATACTTCCTTTTTCGGAGTCTGTCCCAAAAGGTGAGATGTCTCTGACTTATGACTAAGGATGGGTGTTCAGTACCATGGCTGGACAGCCGAGAGTATCTTTGCATTATCCTGAGACCAGTATGAAAGATGTCCAGTGAACACTGAGAATTAAGCTGATGATTGTATTTTGGAGGCAAAACTAATCCTTGTTCTTTTTTCCTATTGATGTCGAATGAAGAGAAATGCAAGTGGGTAATTTCAGTACAGAATAAGTTTCCTTATGAAAGGTCTTAACTAATAGCCAAGGTTCCTTAAATACTATGATTTTTGGCTAGAAATGAAACAGCCATGCGGACAAAATCGTGTGAGTAGTTAGATCTGTTACAGAATAAGCTGAGTTGGAAGGAACCCACAAGGATCATCAAGTCCAACTCCCAGCCCTGCACAGCACCACCCTCAAGTCACACCATGGGCCTGAGAGCATTGTCCAAATGCTTCTTGAACTCTCTCAGGCTTGGTGCTGTGACCACTTCCCTGGGGAGCCTGTTCCAGTGCCCAACCACCCTCTGGGTGAAGAACCTTTTACAAATAACCAAACTAAACCTCCCCTGACACAACTTCAGGCCACTCCCTCAGGTGCTGTCACTGGTAACCACACACATCAGTGCTTGCCCCTCCTCTTCCCCTCACGAGGAAGTTGTAACTGCAATGAGGCCTCTCCTCAGTCTCCTCTTCTCCAGGCTGAACAGACCAAGTGACCTCAGCTGCTGCTCATACGGCTTCCCCTCAAGGCCCTTCACCATCCTCATGGCCCTCCTCTGGATGCTTTTAATAATGTCCTTGTTACACTGTGGCACCCAAAGCTGCCCCCAGCACTCGAGGTGAGGCCGCCCCAGTGCAGAGCAGAGCTGGACAATCCCCACCCTTGCCCGGCTGGCGATGCTGTGCCTGATGCCCCCCAGGACGTGGTTGGCCCTCCTGGCTGCCAGGGCACTGCTGGCTCATGTTCAACTTGCCACTGACCAGGACCCCCAGGTCCCTTTCTGTGGCACTGCTGTCCAGCATCTCATTCCAGCATCTCATTCCCAGTCTAGCTCCTTACGTACAGGCGGTCTTCTCCACTGAGTTGTGGTCCTGTTCTTTGTGTGAATGTATGTGATAGGTGGAACGATGCCTCTGTGGTCACAGTTCATGTCTTTATAAATCAGGTTTGTTTTGAGGCAGTTTGCCGAAAGCTCTGAGATTGACATTAGGAGTGATGGGCAGGTGCAATGTGTTTATTACAGTAACAGCTGTGGCAGAGATTAGGACAACCCGAATCATGAGCTGCACCGTAGCACATAGGCTCCTGTCCTGGAGAGAAGCTTGTGTCTCATTAATAAACAGATCCATAACAATTTAGGAGGGTTTTGGGAAGTTCTTACTCTTCCAAATGCATATGTGGTAGAGAGTACTTGTGTGCCTTTGCTCGAACCTCATTCCTGAACACAGCACTCCCTGGATAGATGAAATTACATGAGAAAAGGGACTGGTTTGCTTAAGCAGTCAATATTTGTCAAAGTTAGTGTTTGCAAAACGTCATGTTTTAGTCTCCACAGCTTGGAACAGGAGCTGTCACAGAAGTGGTGTGCATCTCTGGTCCTGTCCTTGCCGAGGAGCTGGTGGGGGCAGCATGGACATGCTGGTGCACACTGGGGGAATACACACAGGCACCCAGGCACCACCTGTGCTTGTTCTGCCTCCCCGTCCTGGTGTTCCCACTGATGAGCTGCAGGCTGAACTTGTTAAACTACTGCTCTTTGCTGCAGGGAATGACCTGCCAAAAATCTGCACAGCCCCATGCCACTGGGGCCAGGGGAGCGGATGCTCCCAGCACACCCTCAGCCGCCTTGCTTCTTTATGAAGCAAAGAAATGAATTTTATAATAATCATAGAATAGTATTTTTAGCCTTATGTAAAGATGTCAAAGAAGTCAAAGATAAGGATTATTTCTTAATTAAATATGGATTCTATTTTGGTTTTTGTTTTTACTCTAAAAGCAAACCAAAACAAGTTTGCGCCAAGAGCTGTTATATCCCACCACCCTTCCTATTTTTTTTAATTGTATTTTTATATGCCTGGCAGGATTAATGATGAAAATCTTTCCAGCTGTGACTTTGCCAGAAACCCTTTCTGAAGCTCCTACTAATTTGGATTAAAACTGGATGGATGAAAGCCTCAAACAGCAAATCCTGGCAGTAGATTTGCTGAGGCCCCACAGCACTTCTCCAACTGTTCTTATCTTCTGAGGAAAAAAAAAAGCCAAAAAAAAGCAAACATAATTTTGTAATGACACAGTTGCTAGCATTCTCCCTGCCTTTCACCTCCCTGGGCTGGGATACAGGGTCCCACCATGCCAGTAGCCTGCTGGGGCTCCCCTTTGTGGGACAGACCCCTGGCTTTTGCAGGACTAGGTTTTGATTGCAGAGTAGAGGGTTTTTTGAACACTGTCTCATGCCAGCTACAGGAAATGTTAACAGCCAGCGTGGATTTTAGAGAGAGTTACCACCCTGGGCTGTAACAGTTCAGAATGGAAATGGTGGGTATTCAAACCTGTCATTGCAGGGATGTGAAGCCACCGAGCTTCCCGAGTCCCAGCTGCTGGGTGTTCACCCCACTTGCTTAATTCTGGCAGTGTTGGCGCCGTGTTGTCTTACTGTCCAGGCTCCCTGGAGCCAGCAGCTGCAAGCTTTCCTACTGCCACAAACAATTAAATTAATTTCTTTAAATTGGACAAATCGATCTCTGGCAAGTGGCCCACGTTCCTGCTCCTCTTCCCTCTCGCCAGGAGAGTCTTCTGGAAACTTGTGAGCTTACTAAGCCCTTGCTCGGCGTGTTCCTCTCTTCATGACCATGCTGAGGCAGAGAAAAGGCAGCGCTCCGAACGCAAACAGTGCTATGGGATGCCGACAGCCTCTTCCCGTGGCCTTGCCAGAGGGTGTCCTCTTCACCAGCACAGCCCCTCCAGGTGTGAGGCTGCAGCTCACAAAGGCACCTGAAAGCTACTTTTGAGCACGTTGGCTTAGATGCCAGCACGTACCAGAGAGGATGGCAGGAGCTCCGTGCTGCAGATGCTCTGAGCACCTTGCTGACCTGCCTGGAACACATCCTGCTCGGAGAAGGAACAAGAATACTACCAGCTGTATTTATGGCATAGTCTATTAATCATTAGGAACAACGGCAACTTTTCCCACTTGCAATTTCTGGCAAATGTGAAGACTGTGAAGGAGATGAATGCTTCTAAAGCATTATGGGGGTAGTGTAGGCACAGCAGCATCTCCTGCCTCCAGGCTCTGCCTGCTGGCATGGAAAGACATGCAGCTCTTCTGATCTTCTGTGGGAGACCTGCCGCTTCCACTCCTTTCCAGTGGGCCGAGGGCTTTGTTTTTGTGGGGTGTGCTCCTTGTCGCCATTAGCTGCTGTTTTGCTCCATCACTGTTCAGTAAGTATGAGCACTGTTCAGTAAGTATGAGTAAGTATGAGAGGCTGCCTCTAGCTGCTTTGAAAGAGCAGGGAAAATGCACAGCGAGTGAGCTCTTCTTTCCTTCTCAGGGTGCCCTGAGGTAGGGATGAGTGTAGTGCCAAGGCGGCACCTAATCTTTCATGTCAGCGCCGTGTCTGAGCAGCTACGTTATTCTCCTTCTAGTCAGTGGAGACTGACTAGTCCAGAGCACTCGTCCACCTGCTCTTCTAGAGCTCTTGGACGTGCACAACTCAGGATGTGCTCATTTAGGAGCTACTCTGGTTGGTAATGTCTGGTGTTTTACTGAACTTTGTTTACAGTGAGGCCAGTTAATTCGCCTTCATTTCATATATGTATATCAACTCTTGCTTCTATTATGCTGGATAAGAATATTTCTGAAACAGTTTTGCCCTCTTCATTTTCATCTACTTTGTCCATCCAAAAATGAACCAGTTTGGTTTTGACATACAAGAAAAAACAATAATTCAATGAATACACAGGAGAGCAAACACCCAAAGATCACAAATCTCTCTTGCTCTCTTGCCAGTCACAGAATTTATTTCCTTTTGTCCTTTTGTCCACCTTACCAGGTTCCTGGCTTATGATTTCTATCAGCTGCTGCCTACTTCTCCTTTTTACCGGGGGTTATCTAAATATTTGTGCAGCTAATTTTATTTCCCCTTTCACTAGATTGTGACTTTATATGTCTGATGCTTTGGGGAACTGATGGATGAGATATGAATCCTTCTTGGGAGTACTGGATTACACTTCATGAAAGGTTCTGCAGATGAGTTATTGCTCCGCAGCAAGTCCTCAGCCTGCGGTTTCACAAGCATGGAAGCTAATGTGACAGTGCAGTGCTGCTGAAAGGAGTGGGGATTTGTGCCTTTTCCCTATTCCCTAGTCCTGGGTTTTCTCACCCTCTGCTCAGCAGAGTTACCCACTCTTACACTGACTCTGATTCTTACTGGAGCCTTTCTTGTGCCAGTTCAACATAGTAAGCCAGCAGAAAACTGGTTATTTTGCTGAAAATGATTACCCCAAGGGAGTGAATTTCCTTCTTCAGAGGTAAGCTGTTGGATCAGTTTGTTGTGATCATGAAGCCATGGTCTCTGTCACTTCACTCCTAGACCTCAGGCTGACTGTGGAGGCTGTGAAGCTCCTCACTGAATTTCCCAGGACCTCCTGTCACAAGGAAGCAGCTGATGGTCTTTTGTGTGACAGAGACCACGGCTTTATGACCACAACGAGCTGATCCAACAGCTCACCTCTGAAGAAGGAAATTCACACCATGCCTTTGAGAAAAGGAAAAATAAACTGAAGTGAGAAGGATTGCCTTTGGGAGTTGTTTACTCACTTGAGACTTAATGCTTTATTACATTTTTCCATTAACTGAAGAGTTATGTTGTGGCTGCTGAAAGCTTTCTTTCCTTCTGATCCAGGGACAAGGTGTGCCAAAGTTAACACAGAGGAACTGTGAGGATCAGTAGTGGAGTCACAAATGGTCCATGGGATTTAGCACCTCAGAGTGGCACAAAGAGATTTGCAGTCCTGCAGCATTTGCAGCCTCTCTTCAGATTCTGGAGGGTTTTAAGGTGTAGAGAAGTCCAAACACAGTGTGTGTCACAGCAGCAAAAATTTCCTTTTTTAATGTGTGATTGTGGATCTTTCTGTATTCAGTGCTCTCTTTTTTAGTACCTCCTAATTATTGCTTCTGTTTTCCTTTCAAAAATTCTCTCTCCAAGCTGATTTGGCTCTTAATAGTTTCCAACACTGTGAAATTGGCCCTTTTGGAACACAATGTGTTTCTGATTTGCTCTTTGGCCTATTTGGATTTGCATCTCAGTGGCTACTGATTTTTACTGAGAAATCAGTCCTTTTCTCTTAGTCTGTCAGCTGAGGGGTGTTTGGATGCTGCAATGAATTACCCCAGGAATTTCAGAGAGCGTGTCTGGGCAGCTGGTGTGATGATGTGCTGGGCTGTTGCCTTTTTCCCTCTCTGTGGTTTGGTGAGGCAGTCCATGTCTGTGTGGGTAAGGTCTGAGTAGCAGGACGTAACCCAGACTCAAGGTGTGAGATCACTGACTGGTTAATCCCACCCTGAATAATATGAGGGAGCAGCAGTGTTGTGTAGAAGGTTAAGTCAGTTACCCAGCAAACAGCAGCACACAGAGAAGTTTTGGGAGGTGTTTGGACTAAGATGCCATGTGTGGTTATGTGTACCCCACATGCTGAGGTGATGAAGCTGTACCAGAGTGACAGAGCGGAGCTGTGACTGGAGTGGGTAACCCAGAGTTTATATCCCGCCTGGGGCAGGAAGGTGCTTTGTGTGTGACATGCAAGTTCACATTCATCTCCGAGGCTGGGAACATCTTTCTGTGTGGAGCATCTGCCTTCAGGAAGACAGGGTTAAGACTTTTTGCTGTGGCCTTTCTACAAACTATACAGGAACCTAGGACTCCTTATCCTGCAAAGTTTTCAAACACAGAGTTTACACGGTTACTTTATTTATTTATGTAAACATCAGCTCTGGGGCCCTCAGGATAAGAAAGACATTGATCTGCTCAAGCAGGTCTAGAGGCGGCCACAAAGATGATCAGAGGGCTGGAGCACCTCTCCTGTGATGAGAGGCTAAGAGAGTTGAGGTTGTTCAGACTGGAGAAGGCTCCAGAGAGACCTGATAGCAACCTTCCAGTGCCTACGGGTGGCCTACAGTAAAGATAAGGAGGGATTCTTTATCAGGGAGTGTAGTGATAGGACAAGGAGTAACAGTTTCAAACTGGAAGCAGGAGGTTTGGATTAGATATTAGGGAGAAATTCTTCCCAGTGAGTTTGATGAGACACTGGAACAGCTTTCCCAGAGAAGCTGTAGATGCCCCATACCTGGAAGTGTTCAAGGCCGGGTTGGATGGGACTCTGAACAACCTTGTCTAGTGGAAGGTGACCCTGCCCATAGCAGGGGAGTTGAAACTGATCTTTATGCTCCTTTCCAAACCCAAACCGTTCTATGTTCCTGTGATTCTATGATTTGAATGCCTTGCATTCTTGAATGCATTTTCCCTTAGATCATCCTTATGAAATAGACATTATTCCCATTTTAGAAGTGTGACTTGCCCAAGGTCATACATGATGTCATAGTGGAGCAGGAAAATGGGCATCTCCCAAGTCTCGGGCTAGCTCCCAAACCACCATCTCTTCTTCTAGGGCTTATCACAACCAGCTCACAATGCTGTACTTCCACTGGGACTTTTTTCTGTGCTAGGAGATCAGGGAAGCAAAATGGTCTGGATCTGTAAATCTCAATCTGGATCTATCTGTGAAACTATTAATTTTGTAGGGTTCTGTTGTAGTGTTTAATATTTCAGTGCTTGTGGGCACCATTTACACTCATTTGCTTTCTAACTGGAAAGAACCAATGATCCATAGGAGTTTCTAAAAATACATGAAAGAAAGCATGATTTTAAAATTAGTGGCGACATTCATGGTGAAATCTAAAGTAATTGTTCACAATATACTGTTTGTTCTCTTGAACAAAACTGCTTGGTACTATGAGCAACAATGCAAGTGAATTTGTCAATTACTGTTACATTTTTCTGGACAATTAGTATGATCTTCAAGTAAAACTTCAAAGGTGGTAATCTGCACAATTGGTTTCATTCACTCTGACTTGTCAGTTGTAAGAAAGGTACTCTTTATTTAATCCTAAACTACAGCAAACAGATCAAGACCTAGGAAACTGAGAAAATCAATCCTTTATTGTAGCAGTTATCTTCAAAGCTTGTCTGAAAGATTTTTTCCACAAAAACCCATCTATGTTAGGATTTCCAAAGGAAAAAATGAATGTCTGTGATTGCTAACCTCAAGAAAGACTAATTTATCTGTGGAGCGTTGCTAGTCTGTGAGTACTGATGGTGCTGGGACTAAAGCACACTCATAGATTTTCATTAAATCTGGTATTTGGTGCTTATCACTCTACACCTAAAGCAGGTGTCTGCCTTATTTAATTCAGCATTGGGCTGAGATACTCAGTATGAGAGACACAAGAATAACATTTAATTTTTAAGAAGACTTTATCTTATTAATGGCAGATCTTCATGGGAGTCATATGAGAGCGGAGATGTCATTTAAAACTTACTGTTCTTCCATGTCACCTTCAGACACATTTTGCCAGATCTGAAATCTAGAGCAGTGTTGACACTATTCTCTCACTCCAGAGAGAATAGACTATTCAGATCCTTCTCCATCACTCAGCAGAGCTGTGACAAGGTGAAGAGAAAAATATCACAACATTTCAGAGAGTCTGTCTTAGCCTTCTTCACAGGATGCAACACATCAGCGCAAAGGCAGCGGACAGAGTGGTGAGGTACCTCCAGCACATGCCTAGAAGATTATTTTCAAAGTTTTATGTTTGTTCTTCTAGAAATGAATTCCCATTCTATGATGATGGATATTTTCAGTCTTAAAGGTAAGAGACTAGACTATCAGATTACTGGCTACCAGATATGGACAACTGATCATGTTGGCTGTTCCAGCAGCCTGTGATTTTGTGTCTGTGCTTAACTCTACCTTTCTAGCCCTCACTGCTACAGATGAATACTGGACTCTTATTCCTAAATGAAGTTAAAATAATAGACTCTAGAGATGGAAAAATACCTAATGGTCCATTCCCCTTTAGCTGCCAAAAAGACTTTATTAAAAAAAACACAGGCAAATGTCTTCCATGGCAATCCTTTACCATGAAATATTGCATTTTCTTTATAGTCTGGGCTGAGAAAAGGGGACCTAACAGCTTCTTGGCTTAAGGTTTTGCCAGTCTGTAAGCTTGGTACCCAAGAGTCTTTTGGTACCAGTCACCTTTTACTCTGGAGCACCTGGAAAGTCAGATAGGGCAGTTTGTAGTGTCCAACTAATCTGCTGTGTTAATATGTCAGTTCTGAAAAAGGAGGTGGAGAGCCTTGTTGAATCTCAGACATGAAGCACCCAGTCCCACGGATTGCTGTATTTATAACAAAGCACAGGGGCTGTAACTTTGCAGGAGTCCCTGCTGTAGCTGCGGGATGCCTTTGTAGCTGCAATGGCTGAGTTTGCTTCACTGTGATTCACAGCTGCTCTAAGTGGGACAAAGGGGGTGCTTTCTTCAAATTCATCCTTATCTGCTGACTGTCCTATCAGACACATAACTGCACTGTAGTTTCTGAGTTTCCTCAGAACTGATCTCAATATGTGATTTTATAAACCAGGAGTTTTAGCATTCAAAGGCGTGTGTGTTTGTGTCTGTGTTTTTGTAAATCTGGAGTCTACAGAACTATCTAAAGTACCTCATTTAGGTTACTGAACCTGTAATGGAAAAAATGCCCTGCAGACACTGTAATGGTTTAATTGGTATTCAATTGCTTGCACTCTTTCAGGCTTTTAAAGAAAAATATCAAAGAATGAACTATAAAGCCAGATGTATATCTCCAGAGACTTAAATTGTCCAGTTTCCAGTGACATGCTTTAATTCTCCTCCCACCTAGTAATTTTACATTGGCGCAAGTTCTTTGGATAAGAAAGGGCAACTGACCCCTCCAAAATTACTCTTCTTACATGGAGCTGGAAACGATGAGATCTCACGAAATATGTAATCTCGTTAATTATAAGTGTATCTGCATTGATGTCTTGGAAGTGATCCAAAGGAAGACTTTCGTCTATGCAGTTTTGCACGTGCTTAGGTGCTTAGCCAGTTTTAGAAATTATTATAGGTAAGGAATTACTGATGACCAAGTTTTCCACTCCTTTCCCCATTCCTTCCCTCCTCCTTTCCCCTGATTGTTACTTAGATTTCAGTTAGTTCAAGTCCTCTCTGTTACATAAATGTCTGCCTGAAAAAAACCCCAAACCCACAACAAAACTCAGCCCCAAAAAAACCCCCATCAAAGGCCGAGGTTTTGTTCTGAATGTCCCAAATCTTTGTTTCAGACAGTCCTTGTGAGAAGGGGTCCTGCTGCAGCCAGATTTGAGGTGATGAACCAGCAACTGGTGTCGGGTCTCCTTGGAGCACCTGCCCAGACGGGCCATCAGAGGGGAAGGGGATCTGTGCCCGGGGGCCTCAGGCCACCACAGACACCCATTCTCCCATTGTCCCCTTCTCCCCTCTGCAGTGGGAAATCAGCTGCTTTATTTTGTGCTATTGATACCTCTTCTGTCAAAGCAGGACATTGCACCCTGAGGTGCCGGGCTTGGAAGGACCAAAGTGTGCCATGTCCTTGTCTCTGGACGTGTCTGCTTCGTGCCAGTAAAACCACTCACCCCTTAGCAGGTGGCAGAGCAGCCGGTCTCTTGGGCTGGCCTCTGGTGACCTGGGTTCTCCTGGTGACTGCAATTCTTCTGGGAGCACACTGTGGTTATTCAGTCAAGGAAATGGTTAGGACCTCTGCTTATAATGGGCAACACAGCAGTAAGGTGGGGTAGGGATTTAAACCCAAAGGAAATATAGCCTCTGTTTATATGAATTGGAAGGGAGTTTGAAATGCCAAGGTCTCATCTAGTTCTGGTTTCTTTGTGGGTTCACCTTCCTCTTTCCTACTCATGACAGAATGAAGTTTATTGAGATCTTTCATTTTCCTGACTCCTGCCCCAGAAGCTGAAACTCAGGATGAGGTAGGATCTATGCCAGCTTTGGTTTCTTTTCTCCAGCAGTTGTCATGTGAGTATTAACTACCTCGAAATGCATACAATAAGTTATATATTGGAGAAACAGATACAAAGTATGGTTTCTACTAAAATGATCAACTTATTTATTATGGAAACCATGATCTTGCCTGTTATTTTTGGTTTAAAATATGACTAATTGTTTGGACAGATCAGCAGTTTAATTGGATGGCTGGCTAAATATTGTAAGTTGCTTAAGAATGAAGTAGTTGATTCTGATGATAAAATATGCTCAAATATTATTACAGTTGTGTGTTTGCATGAAAATTGAGGGGAAAGGTTTGGCCGTTTTTTCTTTTTTCTCTTTTGGCTGAGTTCTTGGTTTTCTTGGCCAAGGAAATTGTTTTGTGTCAATCTGATTTGCAAAGAAGTTGTTCAACAGAGACCTGTAACAGCTTATTAGAGCTGTTGGAGTACTTCTGAGATCAGGGACTTTTTGTTAGAGACAGAGGACAGAAATTGCTCTTATTCAAAAGTCAGACTAATGGAATGAACCTAGACTTATTGTTAATTCTACTTGCAAGAGAAGAAATTGGGAGATCACGAAATAGCAGGTCACTCATACACATTCAGCTCCATTTCTATTGCAGCAAGGATCTTGGGAGAGGTTGATCTGTCCGTTGTAAGGTTATATTTTTCCCTTCTTAATCTAGCTTTGAAAATCATATGGCAGAGAGCAGGGAAATTTGTAATGTCTTTGAATATTTTGAATAAGGGTAGTATTTATCAACCTTTCTCAATTGAAGATTGATATAGTCTTATAAAGTCTGTGACCCTTTCTGTACCCTTCTCTTTGTTGGATAAAAGGGTCAGTAATAAGTAAGAAAATCTTTGCTAATCGAGTTAATCATCTTGCAAAATCCTAGCTTAATCTTGTAATCAAACAATTTGATTAGATATGTTGACCATAAAAATGTCTTTATGCCTACCAGTAGGTCCTGCCAACCCGTAAAGACTGGTGGCTGAGTGACTGGCTCCCACTGTTTTCTCCAGCAGGTGGTGATGCTTCTCAGCAAACCCCCTTGGAAGCTGTGGGTCTGTTTGAAACAAGGTGTAGTCATTTTACCAGCCAGCTCCTGCTGTTGTAGAAACCCTGGTGCTCTGTGGACCTCAAGCTGAGAAGCAGAGATGACAGAGAGCAGAGCTGTGACCCCTCACAAGTACTTTTCCTGCTTTTCTCTACTTTATAGAGTTTCTGCTTTTGAACTTCATCTGGACAAAATAAAGATGCATTAGAGTTGCTTCTTTACCAGGAATTGGGAAGCAAGTCCATTGTTTCCCAAAGAGAGGAGAACAATTTTAGAGCAGGAGAACAGTCTCTTTGCCTGTATTTTGCTTGGGGACATGAGGTACCTGAGCCTTAGAAAAAGGATGGAGAGTCTTGAAGGAGTGAGAGTGTTGAGAATCATTCAGCATGTTGTTGTCCTCAGGCCCTGGCTAACCTAATGGGACTGGCTGCAGAAATAGAAGAAATGCAGATTAACTTGTGGTACAAGCCAAAAGTTTGCAGGCTGCTTATAGTAGAAGTCCAAGGAGCTTTTTCAGCAGCACTACCATTCACGTATCTCTTAGTGTAAGCTAGAAATCAGAGTTTCTACAGCTGTGTTTGGAGGTCATGTGTTAGTTATGCCATCTTTCACAGACACAGGTCTTATCCAGCCTTCAGCTGCCTCAGATGAAATGAGCTACCTTCTGTGACTCTTCCTATTGAAAAATGAAGTCTAAGTTTTTGCCTCTAATGTGCTGTAGACATAGAAATAAAACTGGAGCTTTGAAATGTGCATTTCTACCTGCATCTTGAACATGAGGAGAGCCAAGTCCTGCAAATGAAGTTTCCTGCTGGCTCAGTGTCTGTCTGAGTAGGGTTAAAAAGGAGGCATTACAGTAACCTACTATTTGGAGTCTGGCACTCTGAATATACTCATCATTTCTTAATCTGTCCCTGGGTCTGGTTACAATTTGTATCTTGAGCAATCCTATTGCATTCTGCATTTGCACTTGTGTTTTCTTTTTCTATTGTTAAAACTGTTTTCATCTTACACGTTTTCCATTCTTCTGCAGCCCGTAGCCAGTGATAGATGACAAGGTTCAAATGCAGAAGGTCAATTAGATCATCCAGTGTCTATCTCTGCCTGCACAGGCTTATTGTTTTTGTGGTCTGTTTGCTATTGTTTTGTCCGGCCGACTGCTAAATAGGTCCTGTCCATTCGGCAAAGTTTTGCCACCAATAATATCCCACACAACCTTAATTATACCAAGGGAGTAGTCTGGGGTACTGTTGAGAGGTGGGAGATGGTCTTGTATGGTCAGAAAAATGACCCATTTTTGATTCTTTTTAGTCAGCTCAGTTTTGGTATGTTTTTCTGAAGCACATTCCATTAGCTGGTAATTCAAACTGTATGTCACCAGCACTGCTTGAGTCCTGCTTATCTCAACCCTTTCAGGCTGGAATATTCACATAGCAGAAATCAAGGTGGCTGTTGGCATGCATCCTCATTAACACAGAGCTTGTTGTGTTTATTGAGTGCTTGCATGTTTACAGTCATTCTGGGCAAAGAGGTTCGCAGTTTGCTTTCCTGTGGTTTCAAATTGCAGCGGTTTATTTAGTAGGGAAGCCTGTCTTAAGGAGCTAGATAAGACACTAATGCAAATTACTTGCCTGCAGAAGGAAAGTCTCACTGGCAGCCCCAGACAGAGAAATCCACTGAATCTGAGAATGGGAGTGATGCCACATTGAAAACGAGTAAGTGCACATTCATCTTGAATTTTCAAAAATCCATAATACAACTCAAATTAAAGCATATATAATTCATGCCAGTTTCAAAATGTTTTTTCTGAGGTTTGACTGTCAAGATTATTCTAAATTAGACAATAAGAAGTATATTTTAATTATTTTAAAGCAAGTTTCTTCAGTGCCTGGAGGTCTGCATACTAACCAAATGATAATATTACCTAAATAGATTCTGCTCATGCAGAAGCATTTCACTCTTAGCTGGATAAAATCACACAAATATTCTTTGGGATAGTTGTTTCTTTGATATATCTCTCAGCTGATTTCACATTAGTATTAATCTTGTACATTTAATAAGAGGGCATAAAGACAAGGTCAGTTTCTGGCATAGTCCCGATACACAGCTGCACTTCATTCACAAGGTAACAAACACAGGGAAGATAACAAGAATCCGTCTGTCAGTTTTCCATGTCTAATGCAGGGGTGAGAAAATGCTGACAAAGGGCTAACTGTGAAACTTCCTCATTAAGCTTTTACAAAGTTTGTCTGGATCTGCACATTTCTGTGACTAATATAGGCGCTATGGGACTGGGGTGTTAGTGTCAGATGGATGGATGGCTCAGGGCACCTAAGTCCTGATTTCTAGACACACTTGGCTGGCCATGCTGTCCACCTAAACTTCTGTCTGTTGTCATGCTTACAGTAGCTGCAGCCCTGGTGTGGCTGGTCTTTTCAGAGCCCCACTTATCTCCCAGTTCTTGCAGAGCAACTTCTCAAATGGAGCACATCTTCCCCCACCACAGCTGTTTGTTGGCCTTCACACATCTTCAGACTGGGCCTTGCTTTTGTAAGCAGTCATAAATTAGGCTTTTCAGGGTGTATTCATAGAATGATAGAAAGGTTTGGGTTGGAAAGGACCTTAAAGATCATCTAGTTCCAGTCCCCTGCCATGAGCAGGGACACCTTTCACTAGACCACGTTGCTCAAAGCCCCATCCAACCCAGCATTGAACACCTGCAGGGGCATCCACCACNGCAGGGATGGGGCATCCACCACTTCTCTGGGAAATCTGTTGCAGTGCCTCACCACCCTCACAGTAAAGAATTTCTTTGCACTATCTAATCTAAACCTACTCTCTTTCAGTTTGAGGCCATTCCCCCTTGTCCTGTCACTACGTGCCCTTGTGGAAAGCCCCTCTCCAGCTCTCCTGTAGGCCCCCTTTAGGTACTAAAGCTGCTATAAGGTCTCCCCAAAATCTTATCTTCTCCAGGCTGCACAGCCCCAGCTCTCAGCCTGCATTCACAGGAGATGTTCTCCACCCTCTGGGCCTCCTCTGGACTCTCTCCAACAGGTCAACTTCTTTCTCATATTGGGGGCTTCAGCATGGGGGACAGTGCTCCAGGCAGCGTCTCAGCAGAGCAGACTACAGGGGGAGAATCCCTGAACTGAGGGAAGGCTGATCCGGGAAGTGGGGTATTTCTGCAAACTCGCTCTCTCTAGTTGATTTGGAACAAAAATTCGAATGCCATTCTCTGATTTGTTCTTGCTGGCGTTTTAGGGTGAGCCTTTCTCAGTCTCTCCTGTTGAAGCTGCTTCTCTTTGCATAGTTGCTGTGGGAGGGAGAGGGTGCAGGTGAGCCTGCTTTGATGTGGGTGATCCGGATACTGAGATTCTGGATGCAAGGGGAGCCGAAGAGAAGAGCAAAGTATGTTCTGTGACAAAGACTTAACTGGGCTTGAACACCTTCCTTTAGGGGCAGATTCAGCCCAAGCAGAGAGATATTTTTGCTGTCTGTGACTGTGGTCCTGTTCTGTTCTTCTATGTTTTCTCCAGGGTAGTGTAAATAACTTCATGCTCAGTGTGCTGGTTTCTAGGAATACTCTTCTAAGGCACCTAATTCTCCCCAGGAATTGTATCTTGACTGTCTAATTCCTGGCTGAGGAGTCTGCTAGGCAACAGGAAAGCTGCAAATTAAAACATTGCAACATCTAAGTCCCTGGCTGTACCCCAGCTTAGCTGGAGGACCCGTTTTCATCTGTTTGCCTATGAAAAAAATATACTCAGATGTATATCATTTCTCTTGCATCGTTTAAATGATTCCTCATGTTTCCCGCTGGCTATTGTTTTTATTACCCACATGCAGTCACTTTGCTGCTCATTTTGTTCATTATAATGCAGCCAGTAGCACTCTTGTTTCTTGATCCCCCAAAATGTGTGGTTGAAGGTCCCACATTAGCAAAAGTTGGTTGAAGTTAAGTGGGCGTAGCCCTCTAGCTTCTGCTATTTTGTGGTAGGAGCTAGACCAGCTCCTTTACTCAGTGCAGAGATGGACTGTCCATCCTGAATTACTGGGTTGGATGGCTTCTCCTGTTCCCTAGTCTTTTGTTTTCCTTATAGAGAGGTTGGAAGGGACTGTGCTCTGAGTTGCTTGCTGACAAGCAATCAACACAACACTAGTCATCTTCACGTCTTCTTCCATTTACTGATAGCTCCAGGGTCCTTTTTTTATCAATCCAAGAAATACTTCTCTTCCTTCCCCCACAACATGAGATCACAGCCCACTAACAGCAACACTAACCTGCTGTCAGGAGGGAGTTTTGCTGCCAGCTACATCCTCTTTGAGAAGACAGAGTAATCCATGGTCCCATAGCCAGAGCCAATACATTGCAGTATGTATTCCTAGGGATACTTTTTAGTGTAGCCACAAGTGTGTGTGCCCTCTCCCATTATCTGATATCTCTGTCCTTCTGTAACAGTATGACGCTCAGCACTATACAAGATCTTTTTCAGGTGACATGCCTGCAGAAATATGAGAGTGAATCACTGATACTCTTTCTCGTTCTCTGATGTTGACACCATAACTCACATTGCCTGGGGATCTTTCATCAGCCTTCTACACCTGCATTTTAAAAAGCAATGAAAATCCTACCAGAAAATCAGTGTTGATGTGCAGGATTTTTTGGCAAAATACTGGTGAAACCCTGGAGTGGGGAGCAGAGCACCTCTGCCTGAAGGTGTTCAGTCATCTACTGCGCAGAGAATCGTCATTCAAAGACTGGCTGACTGTCTCACTGTTAACCTCTGATGATAAGGTCAGGCACACCCTGAAGGTCTGAGAAGGTATTTCATAGAATCACAGAATGGTTTGGGCTGAAAGGCACCTGAAAGACCATCTAGTTCCAATCCCCTGCCATGGGCAGGGACACCTCCCACTAGACCAGGTTGTCAAAGCCCCATCCAGCCTGGCCTTAAATACTATCAGGGATGGGGCATTCACAGCTTCTCTGGGCAACCTGTTCCAGTGTCTCACCATTCTCATGATAACTAATTTCTTTCTCAAATCAAATCTTTCCGTTTCAGCTCTATCTGCATACCCAGTCTGTGGGAAAGACAGTTTGAATACACACACACACCCCCCCCTTTACCAGAGAGAACCAGGGCTCTTTAACCTACCTTGTAGGAGAAAAGGGGTAAGAAAGCTTTGTGATTGTGTTCTTCAGTCTCCCCATTGAAGCTGTCATCTTTGGGGTCAAGGAGTTAATTATCACTTTCAGAGGAAGCACTGGAAGAGGCGAGGCTGTCTCTCCAGGCTGCAAGTCCTCACTGGAGACCGTGGGGATGTAGTTCCCTCTCTCCTGCTGGGTTAAATCTTTCAGACAAAGGCAGGAACCTACTTCTCCTCCTCCCAGGTGACTGTAACAAATACTCCTTTAGTTCACATAAAGCTAGAGAGCTTGTATGTGAGGGAATGCCCTACAGAATGGAGGGAAGATCCCGTTTTGGAGAGGTAGAATGTGGGAAGGGTGGAGACATTGAACTGAGAAGGTCAGCATCTTGCAAGAAGAAGGTGAATAATACCTATTTATGCTAAGAATGCATGCAATCAGTGCAGTACACAGTGTCACAGTGTTTCACTTCTGCCTACAAAGCTGGACCTCTGGTCTGTGTAGCTGAGGGACAGATAAATTCTGGATTTGGAAGGACTTGTCCTGAGCCAATGGAATAAAGGCTTGTTTACAATGCACATGGTAAGATTTACTGAGCATTGTCACTATTAATAGCATGAACCTATGTAAGAACTTACTCCTTTCTAGCTGACAGCTCCCTGGCCCAAGCAGAGTCCTGGATTGTCATCAAGGACGCTGTTATGGATAACATATTTACAGCATTGCTTCAGATAATTTCTGATTACAGCTCTCTGTTCCTTCCCGGTTTTCTTTTCACAAGGCTGCTCATTTCCACTCTGCTTTTTCCCCATTTCTGCTGGCTGTTCTGCTGCCAAGTTTCCAGTCTGATTGTGTTCTGCCCTGTAATGTAATCACATCACCTGGGGCCAGCCATGAGATCCCGAAGGAAGGAGAATGCTGGGTCCCCACCTGAGTGGCACTGCGAACATCCCCAAGAGGAAAGGGAGCCACTGCCTCTCCAGGCCAAGAAGTGAAAGCCTGGCCCTGTCTTTGTGTACTAGAGCTCCAGGCTCCTGGCTACTGCCACTGAGCGTTGAACCAACCAGGGGAGCTTTACAATATACATTGGCAGAGGGTCTGCTTCAGAAATTGCCTTAGATTTAAGGGTATGGAAATTCTTTCATTATTGGAATTCCCCAAACTTCAGCAGTCAGCAGATTTCATATGCTAATAATATTTGTGACAACAGGGAACCTATGTGGGGATTAAAATAGGGCTGGAGGTAGAATTAACCTAAATTCCTGGCTTTTGTCAGTTACAAATAGTGCTGCACTGTTGAAATTTTCATCTTACAGGTTTTAAGAATCATGGCACTAGAGCCAAAGGTGATAGGAGCAGCCTTGCATTGCCTTATAAATTCAGCTGCATAGAGTAGGAGGTCAAGCTGCATAATTAGATTTAATATAACCTACTATTCACAGAGTGGTGTGTAAAGTACATTAGGAGAAATGGTTTTATTTCAGATGCCATCTAAAGCAACTGATTTTAATAATTGGACCAGTCCTGAGCCAAAGGCCTGGATTTTCTGTTTATCAGCAGTTTTTTGCTACTTCATATGCAAATTTGATAATATAATGAGTGTTGAAACCTAGTTTGTCCTTGAGCATACGTGCAGAGCTGGCTGAGCCCAAGGATAGGAATAGGATACATGCCTCTGAGAGCATAAGGGGGACACTTCATTTACTTTACATAAATCTCAGTCTTTAATCTCTTGAGAGAGAACGCTCAAATACTTAAATGAACATTATTCTTGAACATGAAGTTTTATTAGTGCACCTTTTAATTTTTTCATCTACCTGTATAGATTTATAGCAGATGAGTGTCCATGAGCAATGTGTTAACTGCTTTGAAGTGAAAGCCTGTTCCACGACTGAGGAATCCACCCTCAGTGCACTAGATCCCAAAGAAATCAGTTCCCCAGCCTAGAACCTGATGGGAAAAACTAATTATGAGCAGGATAGATAAAAGTATTCCTACTGCAACTATCTGTATTCACTTTAGGAGCAACAGCTGCAGCTTCCATAGTAAGTTTGCCTTTAGCTTTCTGTCAGTATAATGAGGAAAGAAAAGCTAGAAGTCTGTTTTTAACCACAGCATTAATTTTTAAGGCTAGATGTTAGTTGTGTGTCAAAACTGAAATCTTTGTAGGTGGAAGGGATATATTTACTGGACACATTTGAAAGCCTTAAAATTCAAAACAATACCAAAATAGTTTAAATATGTATTTAGTCAAATATACTTTCAATAGCATGAAATGTGTAATAGAGCTGCTTCTGGTTTGATTTCAAAACAGTCAGCTTTTGTTTTCTGTCTGAAACCGCACATCATTGTAGTTGGGTAACTTCCTCACAGGGCAGGATGCAAAGGAGCCGTGGAAGCATAAAAAACCTCCTGCAATCTCCTATGAAAGAGCCAGTAAAGGAAATCCAAGCATGGATGATCTTAGGTGCTTCTGCCGCCTGTAGTGGGACACCTGTGGGGCCAGCCGTGACCGGGAGCAGGGATGCGTCCCTGGAAGTGCCTGTCTCTGAATCACTGCAGCAGCTGAGCTGGGGCTAAATTGAAAACAGAAATACCGATTGCCATGTCACCCGGATGCTCTGCCTCCAGCCAAATGGTAGATGGAAAAAAATGCTACCAGATGTTCTTATGTTATTAATATTGTTATTATTGTTATTATAAATAATATTCCATATTGGCTGGCTTTCAGTCCTGGCCCATCTGGAGCGCACATGCTTGGGAGGAGAGCCCCAGCAGCCCGTCTCTCCCCCATTTCCCTGCACACCTGTAAAAGAGGCTGGACCCCACTCCCTGTGCTGAAGGATGAAGGATGCAGGAGCTGACCTGTGACAGGGTGCCTCCTGCCCCACTCCCCTCCCACTGCTACCAGTCCAAGCTCCACTGGCATCCCGGCCATGCTGCCTGAGCCAGGTCTTTGTTCCACTCTCCTCTTTCCAGCAGGGTGGGATCCTTTCACCCACAGCTCTGTTTTGAGAGCTTTGTATCCATATGCAACTCTGGGTTTACAAGATCAGGTTAAGCTCTGCTGATGTCCTCTCGCTGGACATTTTGCAGTGGGATGTGCCAGTGTGACATGCCCATGGTTTGGAGCACCTCTGGCCAAGAACACAGGGTGCTAAGGAGCCACTTAGGTGAAAAGTTCTCCGGCCAAACCTTCCTATCTAATGTAAGACCAAGAACTCTCTAAAAATGTTTCTATGTAACTGCTCCCACTCCATGTTAACAAAAAAAAATGGACTGGCTTTGTAGGTGAAAATGGAGAGTATGGCATCACAGTGTGGGTCTTACCATAAACTTCAACAGAGTCTCTGTCTTAAGGATGCAGCAGCTACCAAGCACTAAATAATGTAAGTGCCAAACCATTGCTGGAGTGGAAATTATCCCATTATACCCATTAGGCCAACTGTCTAGGAATACAGGAAGGAGAAAAAAAAAAATACTGGAGGAGGTGATGACAATGGTTCATCAAAAAATAATAAAATACTAGGATACTAATATGTGTGGCATACTAGTATTTGTATATCTCTAAGCTGAAGAAACACAGCTCCAGTATAAATAGATGGAACTTTATAAATGGACTTTTGTGGTCACACTAGCTGTGTAATAAGACAGTGTATATTTAATTATTGCATTGTGGCGACATACAGAATTGGTAAAGCACTGCCCAGAGATACGTGGTGTTGTGCCAGCCACTAGATGTTTGCAGCCACTAAAAAATGAAGTAGAGCCCTCTGAAGTTCAGGTTTTCCTGAGATGTGCTGACACACAGCACATCTCCCTATGTGTAGCTCTGTGCCAAGGGCAGCACTGCTGCCCAGGCAGCTGAGGGCCCAGTGCGGCTCTCGGTCGCCCACCATGGATCACAATTCCCAGCCAGAGGAGCACAGACCATCAGTAGTCCTCGTACTCTGGCTAGAAGCAGGAGGGGTGCCCACTGCAGATTCTAGGATAGGGCAATGCCCACAGTGGCTGGAGAGTCTGTTCCCAAAGTCAAACCTGGACCAGGGTTACCCTG
The DNA here is from genome assembly GCA_013400975.1 of Atrichornis clamosus. Taxonomy (NCBI): domain Eukaryota; kingdom Metazoa; phylum Chordata; class Aves; order Passeriformes; family Menuridae; genus Atrichornis; species Atrichornis clamosus. The sequence goes on along the minus strand of WBMZ01010736.1, from coordinate 2,736 downwards.
GCCAAAACAACCAGCTGTGTTCGGGGTGAAATCTCAGCTGTTTTGCACACAGGAGCTAGCTACAATCACCACAAAACCACTCATCACATCTGACTTCAGTTGCTGTAGGTCTGTATTGGAGCAATTCCTTTGCCAGTGGCTTCAGTAATGATCACTGGTCTTTATCTCACTTTGAGCAAGGCTCATCCTATGCAATGAGATGCCCTTGCAATCACGCTTTCTGGAGGATGTCTCCTTTTCTGGCTGAAAGGTTTGTTCAGAGAGAACAGAAAAGTTTTATCACACTGACCAGGGGTTTTCAGTCCATGACTATGTGGGGATGTTTGGGCTTCTGAAAATGCAAAAATTATAGGGAAAGGGCTGGGGTCATGCACAGCCCCTCCATGCACGCCGTGAACTTCCCAGGTAGGTCATGCAGGTGCTGCCAGCCAGAAGCCCTCGTGGGAACAGCGGAGGTCCTCGTAGGTCTTAATTCCTCTACAGACTAGCTTGGTATTTCTTCTTTCCTTCTATCCCCCTCCTTTTCCTTTTGCACCCCTGGGGAACAGAATCAACCAAGTATATATTGGGGGAAGTGGCTTTTTCAGACACCTTGCATTCCCCCAGCACGCTGCTAGAAAACAAAACCGGCGCTAGTCTGAAACCATAATGAAACAGCAGGAAACCTTTTCTCTATTAAATCAACAAGGCACTGCCACTGATGTGAATAAGTCGCAGACTTCATGCTCGCCACCTGAGAGACATCCACTCCTCCTATGGAAAAGAGAGAAGCAATTAGTCTAAATTGTGGGCAAATGAAAAGATAAGGGTGTTTTTCCTTCTTCCTTTCCCTGCTATTTTGAAAACCAGCAGTTTTCTGCTTCAAGTGGAAAATAAGGATTGTTACTGTATTCAGCTTTGGTTCTTGTTAGATGCTTATAAATCTTGCTAATTAGCTGTAGAAAACATAAAAGCTCAGCATAATGTTTTAATCATAAGCTCCTCAGGACACTGATGTTCATGTTGTTCCCTGGATCCTCATTTCCATGTACAAATCACTGTGCCCATAACACTTTGGCAGCTCATCTCTCATGCCAAGGATATTTTCAACAGAATTATTATTTCAGTAACTAAGCCACAAGCCTACACCTGCAAAAAATAAGAGAATAGCACCACAGTGGAAGGTCCCCCCTCCTTGTGTGGGTGGAATATTAAAGCTTCTTCAAAGTAATTAAACACAGGTTTCAAGTATAAAGCCTGGCTGACAGATCAGTGAAACCATTTTCTCTTTTCCAAGAACCTAAAGAAAAGTTCCCCAGTCAGCAGTTGAGGAAGATAGGAATCCATAAGCACCACACTTAGATACCAGTGCTAACATGCTGGGAATTTCTGGGGCAGTACAACAGGTCCAAGGCATCGTGGCCATAGCTGTGAAAGCAAACCTTGCTTGAATTCTTATTCCAATCACCATAAATGAGGTCAGCATCTGCTAAGACACTGGATAATAATAGCTTGCTTAATTATACATTTTGCCTGTAATTTATTCCAGATCAACTTTCCTAGTGGCAGTGAAGGAGGGTATTTTCCAGTTCTTTTATGTTGCTGTGATTAATGAATAATGCCCTCTGTGTATGTGCATGCATCTAATTTTCACTTTCAACTTTAATGCAATTTAACATCATCAAAATAAATATTATTCTTCACTTTTCCAAATTTTGTTTCAGCGCTTGTAAAGTAAATATTTTGCTTAAGAATGTGGGAAGCCTGTGCCTGCTCACTGAAGCTCTTTCTGAGGGGGAGAAGGAGCCCATCCCTCTATCGCAGCAGCTCAGGATCGCCTGACAGATGATGGTGCTTCTTTCAGGAAAGACAAGACTTTCCTAATCTGTGGCAGAGGAGCAGAGTGGATGGCCAGGGATACCTGCTTTAGCCACTCTGTCAAATTTGCCTTAGCTGCAGCCCAAATAACAAAGGATGGATGGGTGAATGGGGAAAAAAAGCTTTCTTCTTTTTGTTCCTTTATGTGAATTGTCAAAGTAAACTCATCTTTGAACCCTTGACATCAATCACATTCCTTTACTGTCAGCAAGCTGGCAATGTCAGTCAAATTTCTGAGCAGCTCAGAGATCCTGTGCTGGGCACAGCTGCAGAAAACCAAGCTGAGCCAAGCTTGACCTTTTTGGAATCTCCCACCTTTCCAGTCGCATGGCTGAGGTATCACAGGCTGAGGTGTCAACAGGCCTCTAGTGGTTATTTCTCATACATCTAAGACTGTTTGCTGGCAGTGAAGATCATGGTTGAGAAGAATATCTTGGTTTGCAGCTGCAATGGAAATATGGAAGTATGGAAATAATGGGAATATGGAAAGGATATAGGACCTGGCCTGCTCTGATGTGCATCTCTGCTCCGTGCTGAGTGAGGCTTAAGTGAGTCAAGGGAAGCTCTATGACTGTTCCCTTGGTCAAACAAAAGCACCCCTCAAGATAGACAAGTTACATTTGCTAAAAAATTGGATGAAAAAGTCACTGATCATGAGTTTCTAGTTAAGTCTTATTTTCTGAGCTATTTTCAAGAAAAAGTGAAAATTGAAAACTGGCAAACTTACAAGATCAATAGGGTTTACTTAAATGACTCACCAATTAGCATGTCTGTGGCTTTTAGTAACATTGTATTCTTGCCAATCACACTGGTTTAAACTTTTCCTCATATATAAATTACACACCCAGATTCATTACTCCTTTTCTTTTTTCCTTTTTC
>WBMZ01010735.1:63949-105685 GCA_013400975.1 Atrichornis clamosus | reverse complement strand
CGCCGCCGCCCAACGGCAGCCTCGGCCTCACCGCCAGCCCCCCGCGGCCCGGCGGGGCGGCGGGGCCCGGGGACCGCGGCTGCGAGAACGGCGCCCTCATGGACAGATTCGGCATCTTCCTGCAGGGGCTCTTGGGCGTCGTGGCCTTCAGCACCCTCATGCGTGAGTGGCGGGGCCGCGGCCTCTGGCCTGGCGGGGAGCGGGCGGGGCGGCCCCGAGGACGGGTCGGGCTCGTTCGTGGTGCCGCGGCTGCGCTGCGGCGCCCTGAGGTCGTCCCGGGAAGGGCCGGCCTGTCCCGGGCTCCCGGCCGGGGCGGCTGGGAAGGGCCGAGACGGCCTCGGGGAGCGCAGCCGCCGGCGGCGCTTTGTGGGTGCCGGGTGAGCTGGAGCGGAGCCGTGCGGGGAGGCCTCAGAGACGGTGGTTCAAGTCCTTTCGCTTTCTCAAACTTGTCTTTCTAACGTTCGCAGCCGTGCTGATAGAATTTAGGGGTGGGTGTGTATTCTGCTTTGAATGCAGCCGGCAAGAGGAGGTGGTGTGTGTGTGGGTTCACTCGGGTTTGGGATGTACAGAAGTGACGGGTTTGGCTGATCAGTTTTACTGCAGGTGTATCTTGTCGTGTCATCACCAGCACAGTCACTCCTGTTTCAGTCGCAGCGCTCTGTGCCTGCTTGCTTCGAGGGCCGTACCTGGGAGCTGGGGCAGCCCGAGAGCTGGTGGCTGCTCACAGAGCTCAGCTGATCGGTGGTAGCTCCTTACGCTGCTTTTTGAGTGTGGTGGAAAGGCAAGGAAGGGCAGGAGACCGTGGTGGTTCCAACCCTGTGATGAGGGAGTCACTACAACGTGAAACAGTTCTGCCGAATTTGTCTCTATCTCATGCTCTAGTTAGTAACCTTTGGGTTGAGAAGTGGACAAGAAGCCCAGTGCCATTACTCAGCTGACTGTGACATTGCTGATAGCAAAAAGTGGGAGAGGAAGAGGAGAACATCAGCAACATGTGTTGTACAGTTTGACTGATCTAAAGACCAAGATCCTGTTTACATTAGAATTGCACTGATGCCTTTTCATGCTGGTGTCATGCTATTATGGTTAACTCAGACATTTGCTAACACGTTATATTTGCATGCTTTAGTGCGCCAGTCACTATTAACAATTGCATTGCTCTTGTAAAAGCTATGTGTGTATCTGTCATCATGTGGCTGAAGGTCAGCAGTAGTCAGTGCCGTAGCATTTGGTCGGTCACAGCAGCCTCATCATTAGAAGTTTTAGCAGTTTTCAAACAAAAATGCCTCTATATGTGATGTGTACACAGTGTTGGTTTTAGGTTTAAGGGATACAAATAGGTAATTCTTATGAGTTGTGCATTGAAAGATGAAGAAATACAGATGTTAATTGTCAGGATAGTATCTTTTTTTCTGGAAATTGTATCTTTATGCATTTTACAGTAACACTGAACTAAGTGAAGACAAGAAAAAGCCAATACAAAAGGTAGTGACTAGAAAAATGAAAACCTTGTTGTCTGCACGTTCTGGCTTGGGTTAGATACTGTTAAACCACAACTGTCAGGAGACTCAGTGCAGTGCTTGTAACTGTGGCAGAAGAGAGTGGAAGGAAGGCAGTCCTCACAGTGTACGAGTGAGAAAAGGAATCTCTGTCCAAAGATTAGGGCCAAAACTTGTCATACTTAAAAGTGCGTATGTTCAAAAACAGGATGGGTATATTTGTCCCAGTTTTGGCAGCCACATTCTCTTCCACATTATTTTGTGCCTCTGCATGAGCAGGAGGAGAAGCTGGTCACACCACAGGAGTTGTTCTTACACTGATACAAGAGCAGTTCTGTCTCTGTTAGAGGCTGTTCTGTGCAGGAGGAGTGCTTCTGTGTGTCTGATAGCTTTGTCTGAATGTTTCTATCCTTTTTATGTCATATGGAAAACACCTGGTGTGTTGTTCCAAACCCTTTAAAGTTTCCTCAACAAATGGGACTTTTGTGACAGATTAGATGTGACACAGAAGCAGGAACTTGTGGCTGAGAATGGAGGGAGAGCATGACCTCAGCAACCACCTCAGCACCTACACAGTTGTTCCTCTCCCTGAGCTGCTGGGGCAAGAGGGATGACACAGCCTCTGGAGCTGGATCACAAAACCAATACAGCAAGAAAAATAGATGGGGAAATGTGGTTGTTTTTCAGCTGGAGTAGCTCTGGTCCTGTAGCCGTCTGGCACAAAGAGAGGTGTTGGCACTGAGGGAGAAACAAGTGGCTATAGGCAGGGGCTGCTTGAGATTTGTGACTGCTGTCAGGTCCCTTGTGAACAGCGGTAATTCTCTGGGTGCAGCTGTATTGTTTCTCCAGCTCTCCTCTGTAAAAAGTAAAAGCACTGAAGACCTGTGACTGTCTGATATTTAAATTGAATAAGGAGGAAGTCACTTGTCTTTTTTTTTTTTTAAAAAAAAAAAGGAAACACTGGAAGATGTCCTAATACTTTGGTTGTGATTAATGGTTCTGAAGTCCCTGCAGTAAAAGAAATTAGAGTAATGGCACCAGAGATGCATTGCACAATTGCTCTTTATGCACAGAAACTTTCTTTGAAAAATATTTGACATGTAAAGAATAAGAATTTTTGGTAAGTGGCTAAATCAAAGGCTGACCCAGACTTGCCCTTTCTAGATAAATTTTACCATGCTTGCATTCAGTGGAAAGAAGAAAGTATATTTAAATGTAAGCTGTAAGAGAAGAAGGACCTTTCTGTGCCTCACTGCTGAAGGACTGTTCTTAAAGCAAAATATTTTAATATCTGACACTCCAGAGTGCCACCTTCTTGTTCATGCACCTGTTCAGTTGCTGTAAAGCTGTGTTGTCAACTGACCTGCCAATGACATCATTCAAACTTCATATTTTAAGGGCTAAAATGTGGTTAAGTATCAGGTTTTTAATTCGTGGAAGATATGGTGGCCCTGCCAGAGTGAGCATGGGAACTGCACTGCTGTGACTGTCTGCTGTTCCTTCTAAGAAAGGTTTTTACCCCAGTCACGTCAGCCTACCTTGTGTGTGCCCTCACTACTGAATTGGCACAACCAAGAAGTGACAGAAACAGTGAATTTCTCCCTTTGAGCTGACAGAATGTTCCTTTGAAATCAATTCCGAAGTTTCCTTTTCTTTGTAGGTCTTGCTTCTCTGTTCTGTCACACAGGAAATGAAGACCAGTTTAACTCGCTCACCTCGCCTTACCTTTTAAATGAGAAACTTCCTTCTGTTGTTCTCAAATTCATTTTTAAAGGTCATAAGCCACTCATCTTTTTCTTGTTGGAGATGCTTTATCTAGTGATCATCTATCCTGAGTTTACATGGGAACCTCACTAACTCTCTTAACCAAAGAGTAGAAGTTTGCATATGGTTTTTATTGCTATAAGTTGTTTAAGGTCTCACAAATCCACTACTTACTCTCTCTGATTTCAAATCATACCCTCCTGTTCTTGATGTGAAGCATGTGCAGGAAGGTCCTTGTCTGATGCCTGAGTCAGCAGTGAATATACTTAACACTATCAGAGCCTGCCTGTGTGTTGTCTTTAATTACTGTGAATTAATCTTTACTGCTCAGCTGTGAAGCTGAAGATGTGTTGAATCAGTTTCACCCAGATGCTATGGAAGTTCCAGTACACCAAAAGCTGTTTTGAAGTCAGGTGAAACAACTTCTGCTGCATCTCTCCTGACCAGAGACTCTTAACTCCCTATCCAAGGGAGCTAGCTGATGAAAAAATACCCCATTTTGGCAAGTCTGCTTGGACTGGCAGTCCTCTTGGACTCTGGTCACTAACTCTTAAGCCTGTTAGCCTGCTGTTTTAAAGTGTATTGTTGAGTTTTGTTCTTGTCCCTCCTGCCTTACATATGCATTTGTTTTCCACCCTGGTTTATTTAAGCCAAGCCACTTCAAAACAGGAAGTCTTAATGAGTTTCCCATGATGGAAGAAATGTATGTTTATGCTACGGGTCAGTAAGCCAAAGATAATGTGTTTTCAGTTTGCTGCTATAATATTTGTATCTTATTTCATAGGGATCTTGATTTAAAATGGTGGCTTTGCTCCTTAGGTGTTTGAGGTTCCTTAGTGCAATATTTGTGTTTATTTACTGATGTCACAAAGCTGGTTTTAAATATTTTTTTATAATGTGACGTGTTTTGTCAGTAATTGCAAACACCTGAGTATTCTGTGGCTGGCCTTTTATTGGTAATGAATGATAAGAGAGTGGTATTGGCACAGTATTCTCACACGTAGGTGTAGTTATAAATAACACAATTTTTATTATCCAAACCTGGGAAAGGTATGGGGAGAAACCCACTGCTCATCCCTTCACCCTGTCTGACAAACTGTTAGAAGTAGTTCATTTACTAAGCTTATTTGTCAGAAGATTGGTACCTTATCAGTGTGACAATGTTTTGGGCTACTTAGGAATGGCTGAGAAATCACATGTGACTTGTATTGATGAATTCTTGAAATAGGAAAGTCAGTTGGTTCTCTGCAGGTAGAAGGCTTGCGTCTGTTTGTGAGGAAAACATAAATATGCTGTAAAAGAGACTAGAGTGTGGGAGTGTGTTCCCTTTTCATGGCTTCATTACAGTTTGTGTCTGTACTCAGGCTGAGGAGGCTTTACACAATTGAAATGATTGGGTACAGGTGCAGCGAATAAGTGAGTAGGTGGGGTTGCTGGTGAGGCTCACAGATGAAAGAAAAACAAGAAACCATCTATTAAAAGATACTATCTGTATTTTAACATCCTCTCTTTGCTTACAGTACCTTAAAGGAAATACCTTAAAAACTACATCCTTAATGCCAGTTAGCTTTACAGCAAGGTTTTCCCACTTGATAAGCCATCCAAGGAGAAAGAATGCTTTTTCACATAATAAGCTACCTTAGTAGGTAATTTAGTAGAATTTGAAATGCCTTAGCAAAAATGTGCTTTTCAGAGGAATGATTTCATATTTGCATTAAGGTGAGGGAGTAATAAGAATAATGTTCTGGGAAGAAGGAATTAAAAGCAATTTCAGTTACCTTTAACAAAAAAGCATGAAATAAACTATTGTATACAAAAGGACTAAACCATATGATTTAGTTGTTTTCTATAGCAATTTTCTTTCTGCTAGCACAGATTTTAAAAATATTACAATGATGGGGAATTGTCTTTGATACCCTCTAACATTAGCAGTGAAATACAGACCTCTGAGTAAGAGCAACAAGTTTATTCTGCGTGGCATTTCCTAAGATGCAGGGCAGTGGCCTGCTAGCTTTATTAATAAAAGCATTTTTTGCAAAAGATTTAATGTTATTCTGACTTGATAATACTGCATCCTTGAATGTATTTGCTCCAAGTGATGCAGTGCATGTTCACATGAATTCCTGAGGACCCCTCAGCTGTGTCCTTTGTGTGTCTGATATTAAAACTTGTCTCGTACAGAAGTTTCAAGTCACAAATGGGATCTTTCATAGGTATGAAAATAAGAGCAGCATTGTACTTGCACACCGGAACACACATTGTGAAACGCACTTTATTCGTTTTCCTAGAACTCTTCACAAGTGCAGGTTCCTGGTGACTTGCCAGATAAATGCAGAACCGGCATCCCAGTGTGTGCTTGGGAATGTGTTTAAGGACCGCTTTCAGGCATCGCAGCAGCGGGGATGAATCCCTCTTCAGGTAAAGGAAAAGTAGTAGATGTGCTGTTAAACTGATAAAAGGCGAGGTTTGGGAGGGAGCGAAGGGGAAGTACGTTTTTTAAAAAGGAGGAGTTGACAGAAGCTCCCATGGGAGCGGCAGGACTCTCATGCGGGGGCGGCCCGGGTGCAGCGGGGTCGGGGCAGGACCCTGGACAGCTCCGCGGGCAGCCTCGGCCGGGTCACACCCGCTCCCCTCGGCCCAGAGCCAGCCCTGCCTCGGGGGCGCAGCGGGGTTTTCACCATGGCTGCGGGTGTGGAGCGAGGAGCGCTAACCTGACAGTCCGCGGCGGGTTTGGCCGCCTGGTAATGAAGGGCTGATGCAGCTCCCTCCCATCTGGCTGGGGGCCAAGGAGGAAACAGGATGGGGTGATGGTCGTAGAAATATGTGTTATTCTCTTCCTCCTTCGGGCCCATTCCATGGCAATTAGTGACGATCGGTATCTCAGTGCACTGTAGTAGCTGTTATTGTGTAGGTTAAGTGTCTGCTTGTAGCTGCAGGACTTGGAAAAGCCCTGTGAGGTCACTTTGGTCACGGCCAAGTAAATTGTGCCTTACAATGAGCCAGTGTTTCCTTATCCCCAGATGGTGAGGTATCGCTTGCAGCTATGTAGCATTGCTGCTGCTTGTTTGTTTTAAATAAATCATCAGCCCTTCCAGTGCCTCTGTGACATCCTGAGCCGTGTTTGAGACAAAAGGGGGAGACGCACTACCAGCTGTAGTAGAAAAAAGTAATCCAACACAGGGGTAAATTAGCAAAGTAAATTACTTTCTTTTACCATGCTAATACTGTAGTACTCTTTAAGCATGAAACTTCTAGTTGGGATTAATTCTGTCCATTGTGAGCTCTTTAGAAAAGCGGCAAATCTTGCTGGCAAATTTCATGCTTGACAAAAGCAAGTAATAATAGGGTTGGGAACTGCTCAGCTGATCCTTTTTAAGCAAAGGAAATAACCTGATTTTTTTATTAAAATTGCTTGCAAGGTGTCTGTTTCTTTGTTGCCTGTAGATTGTAGTAGCACTTTATTGGTCCTGATGTCCTGATCATGTCAGGTCATTAATATTTTAGTGTCATTAACTGAAATGCCATGCCAGTAAAAGCTAAGACAATAAAAATACGGTACCAATTTAGACAAATAATCTGCAATCTCTAAATCTCTTTTCATTAGGTCTGATGCCCTACTTTGTCTTGCTGGCTCTGAAAGTGTTACATTTTCTTATTACTCAGCTAATTGCTGGATAAAGTTGTAGGCCCCATAATAAGATTGTTGTAAGTATAATTACACATGTCATTCACATTATGAAATGTTTAGGAGAAAGGATAAGTTATGTTGACATTTGTAAACTATTAAAATGATAAATTGTCCAGAAACTCTGAAGCTGTGTTTAATTAGGACTAACTTCTGGACTGTTAACTAGACTGGTGTTTAACTCTAAAGTGCATAGTGAATGTCTTCTTGAGTAGTGTTTTATAATTAAATCTGTAAGGAGCTGATTTGTAGACACACAGTTTTGCATTCTGTGGTGATATTAATTTCATGGTTAATGAAGTTTGCATTCTTAAAGTGGTATTTAACAAGGTCTTATCTGTGTGGATTTTGTTGATGAAATGAAAAATCAGGTCTGCTTTCTCATGCCTGCTGGTAGGAAATACTTTGCATTCTCAAAGATTTCTTGATCTCAGCAAAATTTATTCCCTGTGAAACTCTGTTAAATCTCTGGCAGACTGAATACAAGCTCAGAGCTTGCATGAGTCTGCCTTTGCAGGTGGTGTGGTGTGGGGATGAGGTTTTAGAGTTTAGTCAGGAATAACTAAAGCTGTTCTCAGTGATGGTCACGATACTGAAATGGTGTTTCTACCATTTACCCTGAATCACATATTTTATATATATTTGTTGTCATAACCTCATACATGTGTTGTCATATGTAAGGAAGGTTGAGAATGAAAATGAGCTAAAATGGATGTACAGTTCAAATTCCTGATTGCTCACCATTCATGGTTCAGTTTCATAGTTCTAGCTGTAAGTTAGTTCAAAGACATGCAGAGCCTACAGCAGGGGAAAGTCATCCCAAGGCAGTTACTAAACTTGTTTTTTTTTCTGGTTTTTATGACTTTTTATCTCTGGATGTTACTTGCTTTTTTTTTAATAATCAAAAATTTTTGTAATTTGTTATGTTTTGACTTCAGTCATCTTACCTTCTGCCACATTTTTGGCTACCCCAAGTTCTAAGACCAACCATTCCTCCTCTTATGGTGATTAATATATGTTGGCTTGCCTGAGAGAAGAGGAAAACTGTGCTACATTTTCTTGTTTTATCTGGTGGCGGGGCAGTAAGTGGAGCTCAGGAGGACCTGGAGCAGCTGATCTGTGAGCTGCGAGGTGCTCAGGACATAAAGATTTGTGACAGAAGTTTATTTGGCTGCTGCTTCTGTTTGAGAGGTCTCTCCATTGCTGTGCTCCATTGACACTGTGAGAGGGATGAACCAACGGCAGTAACTACAAATAGGGTTCATCATAGTTTTGGACAGGCTAGCCAGTCACCCTGAATAAGTTACCTACTTACAGAAGCAACCTTTGCTTGCTTTTTGTTATTTCACTCTAGTTGTTATTTTTTTCCCTCTTTCTCAAAAATACATGATTTTTCTGTGGAACAAAAATGACTTTAAAATTACAAGCATATATACTCTGTCTCTAATAATTTTTGAAGATACTATGCTCTAAAATTTTAATTCCTTTTTAGAGTAATTGCTTTAACTTTCTTCGTGGTGCTGGAGAAGCTGCTATTCAACATCATCTTCTAGCACACCTTTCTTGCTTTGAGGCAGGTGGTGTGACTAACAGCCTATGTTATTTTATATACACAGGATTTAAATGCTTTCTTTGGAAAGTAATTGTAATAGTAGGGGATAAAATGGTCTAAGGAGCTTTAAAATTTTGGGGAAAAAACACCACACTCCTCCATCTGATCTTAAAAACTTGAGCTTACTTATAGCAGTATGTTTTCAGTGCTGGCATTAGGTTTTGGTATTGTTAAGAAGTAAGAAACCTTTTGCAGGTGGAAATTGTTACATGATTTCATCCTGATTTCAGAATTTTAATTTGTGACTATATCTAATTGTTAGATACATTATATCAAAGAAGTCTGCATAATTGGCCTCTGACTTTCCTCTCATGGTATTTGATCATGTGTAAAGAGAATGTATGAAAGTAGGTTGTGTATCTCTTGTTCTTTTTCAAACAGTGGGTGTTACATGAAATGTCTGTCTTGCAAGTCAACACTTTGATAGTTTCAGCCCAGGAAGGCTGAATCTGGTAAGCAAACCTCTTTAGAATTTAAATGGTCTCTGAACATACAGTTTACATCTACCTTTGGCCCCCTTGATTTAGCATATTTGCTGTTAATCATATTTTACAAAGTTTTTACAGTTTTCTTTTTACATCCTTTTTGCATGTATCTGAACTTACACTTCAGGTTTGCTTTCTGCTTTTAAAACTGCTACAGTTTCTGCTTTGCTTAATATTTTAATGAATGTTGATTGAGTTTGGAGCTGTGCTTTGGTAGTTCTGCCTGTTCCCAAGAGCTGATTTAAAACAACCAGCTTGAATGACTTAAAGTTCATTGATATCTGTTGTCATACTAATAACGTTCAGAAAGCTTCATGTTTTATTGAGTGATCTTGTGAATGCTGTACGTGAAAATGGTGTTGTGAATCGTAAATTGCTGCTTAGTGCACATTAATATGGATTGATTCTATTTGTTTTGTACTAAATAATTCATGTTTCCCAAATGGTTCTGATTTCTAACGGAGAAAAAAAAATCCACTTGAACACAGCAGGCTGTATTTTTCAGTCTTCACTGGGTGTTTGTATTGCATGACAGGAATGGTACAGCTGTTTTTCTAGCAACCTACCTTTTTCTTTTGGTAGTTGTTTAATGATACCTGGTTTAGAGTATAAAATGTTTGCAGGAGGGCTCTGTATTAACCTTTTAAAGCCAATCTCACAGGCATTTTTACTAGAAGCTTAAATTTGCTTTGCTTTAACTATCTCATACCTGTTGAAGAAACAGAAGAACAAATGCTTCTGTCTCTGAAAGGGCTGGGAAACTGATTTATTATGGCTTTCAAACAGAGCACACCTTGACCCAACAGTGCTGTGTATGCTAAATGCAAAGATAACAAATGCCTGTCTCTTAAGACTGAATCATGGCTTTGAACTTTATTATTTGGATAAATATTTCCTAAGCTACTTGTGCTGCTTACCTTAGAGTTCTTAAAGCAGTTACTTGCAGCCCTTTATTTTCAGTATTGCCATGGCATTGGCATGGCCTTTGGGAAGCAGAGGGCTGGACGCTTCTGTTTACACAGTGTGTTGTACATGCATTTTATGGCTTCTAAAGTGCTGCTGTCTCTGGGGAGCCAGCAAATAGATTAGCAGTCAAAAGTGAGAACTTGTGTCTAATCCTTGTTCTGCTAAGTCAGTTTAGCTGTTTTAAAAGTAAGCTTTACCTTTAAAAAAGGAAAAAAGGAAGAAAGCTCCATGACAATGGCTATTGATGTGGTGTGTCTGGGCCGCTGGCTCTGCTAAGACACATTTGTTTCCTGTATTGACAGCCAAGTTAATGCATCGCTCAGAGCCACACTATCATGTGCTACCTGGATGCACGAGATCAGTCTTGTTGAAATTGTCTTAGGCTGAGTTGTATGCAGGTAATATGACTTATTTGTGTCTCCCACAGCCAGTCTGTACGAACCAAGCATTTAGTAAATTTTTTTGAGCTTAAAGTGCGTATACGTTAGGAATAAAAAGCTCACCAGCCTCATGTAATGCATTTGGCTGCCTTTCCTGAAGCAGCAAAATCGTCTGATTTATTCCAAAGCTCAGGTTGCAATATTTAGGGTTTTTTTCCTGATAATGATTTGTCCTCTCCTCCCCTGCACTGTGAAGAGGAGCTTCACTTTGTGATAACCATTCCCTACAGAATGGCCATAAAGGTTTAGCTATCACTAAACCTTTATAGGGACAAAATTTACAGATAGGTTTTTAGCTAGTTGTGGAAGCAGGTGGGAAGTAAATATTTTTACACAGGTAACTTCCAGTTACTGTATTTCATCAGCATTTATCCAGCAAGCACTGCTGCCCATTTGACACATTATGTGAAATCCAGTGTTGACACATTGTTTTCAGTCATCTTATGTCATCTCTGTTGCGACAAAAGAGCCCAGGTCATGAGATAGCTGGGCTTGATGGATGCTCGGCACTGGTGTGTTTAACTTTGCAGTAGAGAGAGTCCCTTGTTCTCTGCTCTAACAAGAGTGCCAGTCAGGCCCACAAAGGTTTTACTGCCTTAGCCACAACATTATCCTAACTGCTGCCAGTGGAGCAGAAAGACTGGGATAAGATCTGCAGTTGGCAGGTACCTCATGGCTGGCTAGACACTGAATCTTTAGTCTGACATGTCCCTGAATAACTAGCTGGGTCATTAAACTTTATTGTGTCCAGCATTTCTATAAAGTTTCTCCCTGCATGACCATCTTTAATGGACCAGTTCTTAATTACACCACAGAACCATTACGGCCAAGGGCACAGTGGAATTAAGAAAGGGGCTGGGTACTTGCATGGCTAATACTGTTTTCTGTCTTACAAAAGTTTTAAAAATCCTTTTTACAGGGCAGCAAAGCTGAGGGCTCATTCACTTCATAATATGTCAGTCTAATATTGACTAGAATAAAATTTTCCTTTGAGTGCATTATTCCATAACTTTTTTCATCATGAAGAAGCCATGGTTTCTGGTGTCTTTCTCCAATATAGCTATATCACTGGATGTAGCTGGAAATCCGTTGTTCTAGTCCAGTATAATTTCTACTTTAGTATGATGGGTGTGTTGAGAAGTCTGGGCTCTTAAGCAAAAATATAATGTGGAATTCTGGAGCCCTTATGTAGGGAAATAAGCAGGAGGCTTTCAGAGTGTCCTGCATTTGAGCATGTAGCTAACGGAACATAGGAGTAGAAGGAAGAATTTGCAGTAGGGCAAAAATGGAATTGCCAAGAGCATGGCGTATTTTCTGGCTGGAGAAATGAGCAGCACACCAAAAACACTGGTTCTTTTGGCCTTTTTTGCAATCACACCTATTACCTCTCTTTACAAGATACACACAGAGTTCCTTTTATTTTTTAACTATGAGTATGAGGAAATGCTGAGCTCGTGTCACAAAAGCTTTTGGCAATTGAGTGATATGTGGTTTACATACCTGTATACCTTTTCTAAGGCATTGTTGTAGGCTGTTCTCATTTGGCATGTTGTTTCTTGCACAGTTAATTCTAAAAAGAAAAATTTTATTTTGGGGAAATCTTATGTGTAATCTTATGTAATTACGTATTCTCACTTTGCTGCTGCCTAGAAAATGAGAGTGGGGATAAAGTGAAATGGCCAGACAAGCCACTTTAAAACTTTGCTTTAGAGGAAAAGGCAGGTAAGTTCAAATTAATGATAACGATCACAGATAACATGAAATTCACTGATAGTTGTCATTCCATGGTGGTGTGAATTTTCAGGATTTATTATTGTGCATGTGCTTATTCAGAACAGACATGGTTCTCCCTGTTGTGGGAAAAGTGTTGATGCTAACAAGTAGAACAGAGTTTTTCAAAGTCTTCCTAAACAGAATTTTAAAAAATAAAAATCTGACCTGCATATGTAGTTGAATTTACAAGTTTTTTACAGGGTTAGAAATTGCGGGTTCAAATTTGTGAGGCATATGGTCTGATAACCAAATGTGCTGAAAATAGTGCCATTCTGTGAGAGTAGCTGTATGAAAATCTGCGTCCGATTCCGAGTTCGGATGCTGCGGCTTGGTGTTACGTCAGCTGTGACTCCATACACAGGTAGGAAAGCAGCATTGTGTGGGAAACTTTCAGTACTTGTCATGAATCTTGGAAACCATGTGAATCAATATCAGAGTAGCCTGCAGATCCCAGCACTCTTGCACTATGAGGGCGGTGTTGGAGAATCTGTCTGGTTGCAGACACATTATTTGGGAAGCTCAAACCGCAGATTTCTCACTGTTAAATTCTGTCCATCCACATGTGTGTGTGTGTGTTTGTGATTTTCAGTTAGCCATACTTTAGTCCTTGGGTATTTGGCTCAAATCTTGGTACTTTTTAAGTGCCCAATCACAGAAAAATAAGTTTTAGGCTTACAGACCAATTTTTCTTGGAAGGGACCTCAAATGTCACCTGCTCCCACCTCCTGCTCAGAGCAGGGCCAGCCTATGTCCCCTTGCATGGAGCATTGTCCAGGGGAATTTTCAAGGTCTGTGACACTTAAGTCACTGCACATTCTTTGGACAACTTGTTGTTCAGTTTAACTGCTCTCATTGGAAATTTTTTACTTCTTTCACACTGGAATTTCCCTGGCTGCAGCTTGCGGCTGTTTCCTGTGCACCTGTAAGAAGGGTCCGGTTCTGTGCCAGCTGAAGCTGCCCACGCACGTGAGGAAGTGTGAATGTGTGATGTGCAAATGTGATCCTCGCCAGCCTTTCCTCCTCCTCTGTTTGGCCAGCTCGGCTGTCGCTTTGCTGAGATCTGATGAGAGAAATGTGTAGGAGGTTTATGAAATGAAACATTTAGTCACAATTTTTTCTATGACCCATCTTTGAAAAAGTTTTGAGAAGCACTGGAAATGCAGGTGAAATTCCCACCTCTCTCCTCAGAAGAGCAGTGTTGTCATAGTGCAGCTGCAGAGGACATCAAACATGTTGAATATTCTTTACCTTTTTTTATTTTTTTATTTCAAATTAATGAGCTAGAGAAATCTTAGATCTTTACTGGGGTCAGAAAGATTCTTGTTGTGAACTGCCAGAACCTGCATCTAAGAAATGCAGTACTGCCTGATAGGTAGAAACATTTCAACGTGTGAGATGGGCCAATTCTGTGCTGCTGCATGGGCAACCATCCAGAAACTTGGAGTTCTTGAATCCATACTGAAGTTACTTCACATCAGCAAAATGTTTCCTATGGAACTTCTGGAGGTGGTGAAGGAGGGAGAGAAATAAAGGCTGGATTTCAAGTGTTGCTTTGCTTATTAACAATTTGGAGAGACAATTGCTTTATTTCTTGTTTCTCTTCTGGCCTTTATTCTTCCCTACCTATCAGTCTTCTGAAATTCTGGTTGCAGAACTGATGTGTTAAAGTGTTAGAAACCCTTCCACAGTACTGTGGCATTAATTATTCCTGGAATTTCAATGAAGTGGGAAGACAATTCAATGAACTTGAATTTTGCATTAGCAATACTGTGTCTTATATGCTTATCTATTATCTGTCCATCTGGCAGCTTGTTGGCAGAAGTGCTTTTATTTCCTTTCCTGAAAAATTCTGGCACTGAATGTATAAACAAGCAGTACTTCTTTCTTCATTTATAATTCAGCATGAAATTCTGAACGTTATTAGTTAATTAATATTAACTATGGTGAATTCTGGCTGGTGCGAGTGCCGCGCTCCGAGCCGAAGCATATGGAGCGGCAGCACCTCGTCGCAGCGAGGAGCTGGCAGATTGAGACCCATCTGTCAGCTGACACAGGCACGAGCCCGAGTGTGCAGGGAGGACGTGCAGACTGCCAGGAGAAACTGGGAGTGGGGCTGGGAACAGCAATCCTGGCGTGTTTTGGGGAAGGGCGACGGAAAGAATCACTTTCCTCTCCCCAGTTTGATAGATGCTTAAAAACTGCCGTTAAAGACTCTATAAAAAGTGTGCTGGCTTTTTGTTCCAAAATTGATGTATTAATAGCAAGCCTGCTAAGGACCCTGAGCTTACCAGTCTTGTCTACAACCTGTTGGGTTTTTGCTCAGTGTAGTTAATGGGAAGGCCCAGATTCTGCATGAGGATTGTATTGGGAAGTACCTGGCAATGTCTGAGTGTGTCAGAAATACCTGATGCTCACAGGCACACTGCTGCAAGGAACTGGCCTGGGTAAATAGCACTTTCATATGAATCTACTGGGCTTTCAAATGTACAGGTACATGTTCATCAGGTTGCACCTCCTAAAGCATTTACTCATTTAATTTGGGAGGATAGAAGTTTATGGAGTGATCAGCCATTCAGTACATTCCCAAAAGACAGCTGCAGAGGTTTTCCAAGCTTACTCCCCTGTCTAATGTTAACTCAAATGAAATGTGTTTTCAGAATTGGCCAGAGAAATGCAGACCTGCTCAAGTCTGTTTCTCAGTATGGATAAACTTTCAAATGGTGTTAGTTGAATTGGTTTCAAATATCTTCTTCCCAAATGAATTTTTCTGAATTCTTTAAAGAAATGAATGGATCCACAGGCATCATGCAACTTCATAGCAATAATTGACAAAAGCCTAAGCTTAGAATTCACCCCTCTCCAAAATATGCACATTTTACCAGTTTAATTCCATTTTCTCTGGAGAAAAGCATCTTGTACTAACTCTGCCTGAAGTTGAAACTTGTTTCTTGACTTTGTTTTGTGATGCTTTGTGGCTTCCTGTTGTTATACAAAAGTGCCACTAATTAACGTAATCCATAACATGATTGGGGAGGACCTGTCATAGATAACAAACTGGTTAACTTGGCTGAGTATTGCTCATTTTTAACAGAAGTTTTATATTTATGTCGTGCTGTTCACAGGGAAAACTGCTGGCAAATGTTGCTATTACAACTTTATCTTGGGTGTAAATGTACAGTCTTTTCATCTTGTCACTTTTTAATTTCTCATGGGGGTGAAACAGTTTCTCTCTGCTGTCAGAAGCAGTGACAGACAGTAAGATGGCAGATTGGCAGCTTGGTGCTCCCTGCAAGTGCTGCCCCTCCACCTTGCAGGTGATTTATTTTATTTTTTTGTGAAGACAGTTGACTTTGGGGAAAATTGCCTTACTTGTGAAAAAGTTATGATTGGTTCAGAAACCAGAATGGGGTTTAAAGGCTTGTAAAATGGGCAAGCACGACTTACACACAGCATCTTGTGTTCAACTGAAATTCATCACTAATACCTGGAGATGCAGGTTAAAATACCTGTTGATATTTTGCGTAATTATGTCTGCTGTGGTTTGTGCCTCTTAAGGTAGAATCTCTGCAATTTGAAGGGTGGAGGGGAATCAAGGCTTAATTTTTTTTTTAGAAGAGATCATTTCTGAAATAAGAGCCTAAATAATTATTTTTCAAGACTTGAAGGAGTTGGTGAGTGGCACTGAACCTTGGGCAGAAGGAAATAAAACCCATCCTTAGTGGAAAGGTTTCCCGTTACCTGGCTATCTTTGGTCTGTCTGTGGGATGTATAAGGAATTTGTATCTTGCAGCTGTAACAAATAATACATCTGCATTAGGGTATTAGGCCAGATCTGGTGGAGGTGAGGCTGCCACAGCCTCACCCCAGGTCCAACCTGTGGCAGGGCTGAGTGTGTCTTCTAAGTAGGGAAAAAAGTTTTCTTGGCCAGAAAGGGTTAAAAATGCAATTTCCTAGGAAGGTAGCCCAAACTGCAGATCAGACAGTGCAAGTGTATGGATCAGCCACCATTTACAAATCAGTGACTGTTTTTATTCCTTTGTCCCTCTATTTTCCCACACTTCTTCCTTCAGGAGTCATCTAGATCCCTCCAGATGGACCTGGGATGGGTTCATGGCTCCTGGAATGGACGTGGGAGTAGCTGGACAGGGTGTGAGAGGAGCTTTCTATCATATGGCCAAGCAGTTCGTATTAGAAACTGTATTAAAACTGCAATGGGCAAACTTACCTAATTTTTTTGCCTTTGTGTATAGTTGTCATTAATTTTAATACTGTTTGGTTTTGTTTGGTGTGGGTTTTTTTAGTTTTTAATATGTTAGCAATTATCAGCCTTTCTGTGAAGGGATTATCTGACTAAAAAAATGTCCTGCTTTCCTTTTGTAATTGTTTGCCCAAAAAATAAAGATACTTTGTCAGAGAATATGTTTGTCCTGCTACTAATTCACTTGATTTATTTTATGATATTACAGGCTGCACCCTATTATGACAATACTTTCCAATTTGAGTTTGGGTCTCCAGTGAGGAAAAGAAACAGCTCCTTCTAATATCTGCTTTCCTATCGGAAATTAAATTTTCTGGATGGGCAGTCATAAAAGCTCAGGCCAATGGAATGGTGGTTATTGGACGTGGATTACTGTTTCATGTGAGGTATATTGGCAGTCAGACGATGGAGCTGTAGGAACTTACAGGCGACAGAAGGGAGACAGTTTCTTTAAAAATGGGTCCTTGAAGGTTGATAAAGTGAAGTGCAGTAGTGAAAGATCCAATTTATCAAAGAATGTAACATTTTTGCAAGATGATTTGCTTTCACTTTTCTATATTTTTGTTGCTTTAGAAGTTGCTGGTTGTCTCCAATTATTTTTTTTTCTTCCTAGTAAAACGCTTCAGAGAACCAAAGCATGAAAGACGTCCCTGGAGGATATGGTAAGTTTCTGCATGCTTTATTCTTAACTTTTTTTTTTCTTGTATGTTTTAGAAATTGAAGGGATGATTGTCTGCATATGATGATTAAAATAAAGAAAAGTGATGACAAGAAATTGGTAACTGGCAGTGAGGAACCAAAACAGTTACCAAAATACATGACTCAATGAAGAGTTAGCTTCTGTGTGTTTCCTGGCTAGTCCTTTCTTACCAAACACTTCCAGGAATCTATAGAGAAGTTCATTTAGACCTAAAACTTCAAGTTGTGCTTCTTCCTGAAGGTAGAAACTTAGAGTTGCCCTAAAATGCAACTGAACATCTGCAAACTTGCATAAGCTTAGAAGAGGATCTCAGCTGGACTTAGACAAAATTCCAGGTCTTGTAGTTATCCTACTACATATAAAATAGAAAACAGTACAATAAAAGATATATATACATCAACCTTAAAAGTGTATTTGTGTTTATTATGTTTTAAATGTTGTTGGATTAAAGCAATGCCATCATAAGCTGTATCAGTTTTGAGGCTGTCATTCCGCTTGTTCAAGACTTCAGTGGTTTAAATTCATCTCATACAATGCTGCTTTTCAAAACTAACCCTGACCTTTATTTTATTGAAAAAATAAGTACAAAATCTTTGTGTACTACTGTCCACCTCAGCCTGAAATTCTGACAAGTGCACTGATAGCCCTTAAGTTTTAAGCAAAGAATCTTGTTCTGGGACTCAAGTATTGTTATTTATAGCATGGTGTACTGATTAGATAAGTAACTCACTGGCTTCCTGCCTCATCTCCAACACTCTGCTTTCTGTGTCATGCAGTGAATGAAGAGATTGAGGTTTAAGACAGTTATCAGGGAGGGCAGATTAATTCAGGGGTAAAATGTCATTTGGATCTGTTGGGGTGTTTAGATCTTTTTAGACATGGAAACAACAGGCAAAATGGTTGTTTTCTATATAATACAAAGAACACACTCTTGGCTGCAGAATACTTCTGTTATGTTTCCTATGTTTTACATTTAATGAAACATCCACTGAAAATTCTGGATTTGTGCAAAGGATGATGATAAAAGAATGGTAAGGGCTGGAGCCTATTGAATCACTCTCTAAGTGGGGAGTTTATATTTTCCTCTTAAGTAGCAAACTGTTTTCTCTCTGACTTTGTCATCTGCTTTGGAGATAATGCTGTCAAGGTTGGAATACTTTTGCAGTGTGTTTTAAGCTCTGTACTATAGATAAAATTCAGTGAAACCACTTCATGCTTTCAGGTGAAAAATATGTTGGCTTTTAAATAAAATACTATAGATAAAGAACTCATTAGTCACTATTAAGTTGTTCACCCACAAGCACATGATGAGGATTTTATTTTTGTCTGTGCCACAAGCTTGCTAAAAATGCATAAACATAAAAGGTCCAAAATACCTCTCAAGGCTGGGATACTCATTGTTTCCAGGAGGTTATTAAAGACTTAGCTAGATTTAGTCAGGATGAGCTCTTGGATAATGCATATGATACCAAGAGGATATCTGTAGACCTTACATTTACAGTGGTAGGTTTCAAGTTAATATGATTTGGGTTATTGTTAGAAAAAATAGGTGCAGAATTTAAAATGGAACATTATTAAATAAGCTAAATACCATGACACTTCTATCACTCCGGTGTTCTCATTTAGAGAAAAGAATTCATAATGGAAATGGAGTTTTAATTAACATCAATTTGCAATGTCTGGCTGTGTTGTAAACCGTTTGTGTCTGAAAAACTGTTTTTATTCTATACAGGTTTTTAGATACTTCCAAGCAAGCCATAGGGATGTTGTTCATCCACTTCGCAAATGTCTATTTATCAGACCTTACAGAAGAAGACCCTTGTTCACTGTGAGTGTTTAATTTTAGATTAACTGGTCTTTGTGGAAGTTCTGTAGCTGAGTTCGATGGTGTATGTGGATGGTAAGACACAACAGAGCTGAGAAACCACTTTTCATGGTAAAAATAACTTTAAAAATCCCGTGGTTTAAGCTTAGTTAATCAAGGATCAATGTTCTTATATTTAAATTCATGGCTGGCAGGATTCTGGATTGTATATAGATATTTTAAACCAAGGGGGAAGTCTGACTACTTGTTCCTCTCCAGTGAATGAATGAGGTCTTGGGATGCTCGTGGCAATTCGAGTCTTTTTACTGAAGGAGGTGCTGGGACCAAAGGAAATGGATATCCAGTTGTGTTCACTGACCTCCAACTACACTGGTCACTGTAGTAAAGCAGGGTTCTAATATAAAGTCAGGTTGCTTTCAGGATTATTTAGCAAAAATCATTTGTTGCCTGTATTTTCTTCTAAAACATACATTGGCTGCTGCAGTATTTCCATTTTGTTAAAAATGAGAAATTTTGCTCAGTAGCCAGGCAGTTAGTACAGAAATTAATTCTGCAATGTCACGCTTGGAGCTGTGTGACTAAATAGATAAGCATTTCACTGTAGTGTATTAAACCTGAAGATTTTATGACTAAGACCCCGACAGGGTCTTTACAGGAGCTCCTGAAGCAAATGGTAATTGTTTGGGTTTGTTCTTGATAAGGCTCATGCTCAAAGTAGCTTACACATTCCTGGTAATGGGAGCTGTGAAATTACTTTTAAAAGCCCAATAATTTGCCTTTTAGAACCAATCCAGTTCCTTTCAATGGCATCTGCTCACTTGTTGTTCTTTGGTAAACAAAGGAGGCACACAGCTCAAGGAATATGCTTGTGTTGCTGCACAAGCCTGTTCTATTTCCCTTATTCCTCCTTGGTTTCTTTTGTGTTCCTACATGGTATAAATAGAACACTGCTTTTCTCTTGCCACCACAGAGCATTTTAGTAGGCAAAATGCATTTTTTTTAGCACATTAACTGTAAAGTTTGAGTTATAATTATGACGGTTTCAATAATACCAGGTATCATTGTAGGATCTTTCTATCTTATAGATTTAAGAATTTCGTGATTTAAAAACTGGCAGGTACAAATTACTTTCATTCCATTTTTAAAATTCAAAGTATATATATTCAAGTAAGGTAACAAAAGCATGTCAAAAATTGTCAGTGTTTAAAGCTAAAGCACAACAGAGTATTAATGTATTTTAAAATTAAAAATACCTTTATGCTGTTTACTGACGTGCATTCTCTTTTGCAGTGTACATAATTTTTTTTTCAAATCCCACTTTTAATGTAAGTGTAACATGACACAAAACAAGAGAGTGAGGTTATTCAGTGTTCTCAGGATAACAGAAATTACAGTGTGGAGCTGTGTAATTTCTCGGACAAGGGTGCAGGTTCTTGTTAGCAGAAAAAATAGCATGTAGAATTAACCACAGCCACTTATCCTATCTTAAAAAATAAAAATCTTCCATTTGAAAGTGGGTCCAAACTTCCCTGACAGCAGCAGCACGGCAGTTTGTGTTTGTGCCAGTGCAACCTGTGGGTGGGTTAAGGACGCACACCCCAGGGCGAGCACGTGGAGTGAGCCTGGAGTGCTTGGGAATATCGGGCATCCTTGGCCTGCGCCTTGAGCCAGAATTGGATGAGAAATAGGTGTTGAGACCTCTGCTTTCCCAGCTCCTGATGCTGCCTTCCTGCTTCCTGTAGGCTTACAGCAGCCTCTTGTGGCCTCAGCGTGACTTGTGCAGGCTTGGAATTGCTGAGCTTCCTCTGCAAGCACTAAGCCTTGATTTTAATGTTTGTCTAATATGAAGTTAATTAAAAGTCAGATTTGGTGGGCAATTTCTAGAAAATAACTCTTTTTAGAAAGTTTTTGGGTAAGCCTTGGCTGAAGCAAGGCATGTTCACTTCATTTTTGAGCTGTTCTTGAGTGGGATTTTGAGGGTCAGAACGGCTCCTCCTTCATTGTTTTGAATGCACGTATCCTGTTCTTGCTTTCTACTTTTGATACTATTTTGTCCATATGGGTTTGTCTCTGTAGCCAGCAGAAGCCCACAGGTCCCTGATTTGCTATTTTTATCCCTGCAGATAAGTTCCTATAGACTCTAGGGTTTACCTTAAGTATTTGGAAATGCCAAATAAGAACCTCAGTAACAGGGATTTACTAAATGTCTTACAGCTGCCTTTCTCAGCTGCTCTTTTGTGCAGCTAAAATTTGGGATAGTAAATAAACCCAACTGACTTAGAAAATGCTCTGAATTTCAGCTGCATCATTGACTGAACCTAAGAGTTAATTTGAAACCCATAGTGGTCTCTGGTTTTTGAAGTATAGGTAACTGCTTTCAACTGCTGTTGAAACAATAAAATGAGTAGTGCAGCAGTTGTGTATGCATTAAGGGGTGCTTTGGTTTGATTTTGCTTTTTTTTTTCTGGGAAAGCTTGTTCTTGATAATTCAGATGTTCGTTGGACAAGAACTGAAGTGCAAGAAAGTAAATCCCTTCTTAACACTAAGTTGAAATTTGGGGTCATTAGTGACTGGACTCTGGGTAGGTATTCATTGCTCATTGCCTCTTGTTGGGGCTGGGAGGAGGCTCCCTTGAGCAATAAAAACTCCAGTTGTGCCATCTTGACCCCTAATAATGAAAGTGATTTGGGTTAGACTTTTTACTTTCATTGAGGTGTCTTTAAGATAACTTCTGGTTTTATTCCTTTGGTTTTATTCATGTACAGCTTTCATGCAAAATGAACTGAGCAATGGTAAAAAGGAAATCTGGTCTTAATTTAAAGGAATAATTTAATATTGGAGTTTACGTAGCATATGGACATGCACACAGCAGAGTTCATGAAAATAGAAGTTGGAACTTAACTCTAAGGACAGAAACAAAATATTGAGACCGCTAAAACTATTTAAATTTTAGGCTATGTAATTACAGAAGTGGGTGTATTATTGTTCTCTATACTCTGTCTTCTCAACATACATACTGATCTTTTATCAATCATGGTGTTAAAATACCCTGAACCTGCAGAAAATGGACCCTGACTCCTTGTTTTCTTGTATATTTTTCCTTTCAGGTACCTTATCAACTTCCTGCTAGATGCCACATTAGGAATGCTGCTAATCTACATCGGTATCCGTGCAGTCAGCAGCATTGTGGAATGGCAGCAGTGGGAGTCCCTTCGCTTCGGGGAGTATGGTAAATGTGTCTGTTCTTGCACTGAAATGATTTTCAGGGTGGCATCTCAGAGTATTTCAGTAAGCAGGGTTTTACAGTCATTTTAATATTTCACTTTTCATGAGGGTTCTTTTAAGTTCTATATCTCAGCTCGCACCTTCTGTCTTAAAAAGCTCAACAAGTCTCTGAACATTTACTGAGTTTGGAACAACTGCTTGAATATTTTGGGTTTTTTTAGGAGTGGTTCAACAAATTAGGATATTGGCTAATCTCATGGAAAAAATAACAGCGTGATAAATTTACTCTGAAACACTTCTAAAAAAATGTTCTCTGGAAGGTCATTTCCCTCTAAAGCTTTCACTGAACCACATGCCACTGTCTGAAGGTGCAGACCAAGGGCTCTGCCAGCCCTCTTTGAAGGAAACAGCCACGTCCCTTCAGTAAAGAGATGGCCTGTGCTGGTCCTCAAGTAATGATCACTTGAACTTGTGCACGTAGGGCCTGTATCATTGGTGAAAAACGTGTGTCTTTGGTGCAGCTGGGGGACAGACTGAAATCACTTCAGGTGAAGTACAGGGTTTATCTTCCATTACATTACACTAAAGTCCCCTGATGTGCAGAAGTTGTGGATTTGCAGCTGCAGTTGAGTATCACACATACTCAAATCAACATTTAATTCTCTTCAGCCCGTTATTTTCAGATTACTGAAAATGAAAGTTCTGTATACATCCTAAAAATCACACCTGAAGCTGCTTGAGATAGGAATGTGAGGAGATGTTGCCTTGTAAGTGAGCTGTGCCTCTTCATCAGAGAGAAAAAAATCCCAATGGTTTTGGGGGGAAGAAAGGTTTAAAAATGTTTAAAATGTTTGCCTAACAAAGTAAGAACTTTCATGGCAGTTTCATAATTATTATTGGTAGAGTTTGGGGTTTGTAGATTTCTTTGGTTTTAATGATTCTAAGTCGCTAACAGAATTAAGAATAAATAAAGGCCTTGTGAAATTGGAACACTTTAAAAGCTTGAAAACTTTGCAATCAAATAGCATTAATTGCTATTTACTTTAATGTCAAAGGTTTAGAGATGATGGGAAACAACCGTCTTAGGAGAAATAGCTGCCTATACCATTAGAATATTTTCTCTCAGATTTATGTAGATTTAATGTGTATCTTTTAGGGAACAGTTCATGGTGATTTATTTTAAAACAGCACTGTCACAACCCTGTTTATCTGCTTTTTTTCCCACGTCAGAGTCCAGTATTTCCACTCTTTTCCTTGGACTGGTGCGTATCTGACTCTTCAGGGAATTGACTGAGAGAGCTAAACCATCCAAAAATTCAATGTATGTAAAAAAAGTAAATAGTTCCTCCAGATCAGTCTCCAGACTTGGTTCTCTAAGGGATTAGGTAAGCACCAATGCCCAGGGAAAGGACAAGGAAAAGGATGAGACCTCTAGCCCAGAGCCCCCTTTTCTGATTGTTGGTTTGGCTTGAAGCCCTCTAAAGATGTTTTAGCAGCCTCCAGACCACATAATACTGGGTCTCCATTAAGAGCAAAAAAATTTGTTGTATCTATTACAGTTATAGGTAGGTACCTGTAATCATGTCAGATACTAAATTTTATTTCTTCCTAGTAACATTCTGATTTTTTTGTGTAATCTCTTTTCCTCTCCCATCTTAATGTCTTTTTGACAATAAGCAGTCTGTGTGCATGGGGAGATGTGGAGAGTATATTCATTCTCCTGAAATTTCTCTTCTTATTGACTTTCAAAATGAACCTGGTTTTATTTCAGTTATGAGGGATCTCTGACTGCAGTAACTAAGCTCTTAAAATCAACCAACGAATTTGTGTTCTGCTGTACAGTTCTGTAGCTGATCTATTATTGTCACTTTGAATTAGGAGATCTGAAACACCTGAACCTGTTTATTGAGTATTTCTCTGTGTGTGTGTATAAGTGATGTGTGAAATTACATAAATCTTCTTTACCTAGCTGTTCTTTCTAATAGCAGATCACTTTATTAGTCACTAACTTTCTCTTCTGTATCTTCATTAATGTGCTCTCCTGACCTTAGTGTGTTTGGTTTTTAATCAAGCTGTCGTAGGGACTATTTTAAAGCATATTGCAAATCTGTGTTTCCATTAATCATGTGGGAGAGGCTTCTGGTGTAAAGAGAATTAGACAACAGATGGAAAGTTATTCATTTTGGCTGTGCAGTAAGGTTAGGCCCCACGTAAGAAATCCCATCTAAAAAGGACAAGTTGCATTGGATCATTTGCTATCATCGTCTGTTAAGTGTTCCTATTGTTTCTGAAGTGAAAATTCTCATATCACCACTTTATTTAAAATGTTTCAATTTGACCCCAAGAATGCTCTTGTTTTATTTTTCATAAGCTTATTTAAAATAAATTAAGTCAGGTAGAAGAGGGGACTAAAATGCTGTTCTGTGAGATTACAAGTGTGTTTAGAACTTAGTATCTGGAAGGCAAATATGGATGTTTAATATAGAATTACAGAATGGTTTGGGTTGGAAGAGACCTTAGAGAATGTCTCATTCCAAGCCCCTGCCATGGGCAGGGACACCTCTCCCTAGACCAGGTTGCTCCAAGCCCCATCCAACCTGACCTTGGACACTTCCAGAGATGGGGCATCCACAACTTCTCTGGGCAACCTATGCCAGGGCCTCATCACCCTCACAGTTGAGAATTTATTCCCAATATCCCATCTAACCCTGCCCTCTGTCAATGGGAAGCCATTCCCCTTTGTCCTATTACTCCATGGCCTTGTCCAAAGGCCTCCCCAGCTCTCTTGGAGCCCCTTCAGGTACTGAAATGCTGCAATAAGGTCACACCGGAGCCTTCTTTTCTCCACACTTCTCCTCTCTTCTCCACCCCATGGCTCACTGAAAAGTATCAGAGGTTTGGGGCATTTTACCTGGAGTAGTAAAGTCAAGTCCTCAGCTTGGAGATCAGCATGATTTCAGTTTGTTTACAAGTGTGGGAAAACAAACAAGAGCCTTCCCTCAACCGCCAGACAAGTCTCTTCATGTGATTGAGTGATGTTTGTGTTTCTAGAGCCTAAATAATCATTTGTCTCAAGTTAGTTCTCACTGTGAGCTCATTTCCCTTCTTAGCTCTATTACTTGATCCCTGGTGATTCATTACTTGAAGCTGTCACAAAAATAGCAGTGTCCTGCTGGTTTAAAAAGCCTCTTCTTTATATGGAGGATAGTTTTTGAGCATACATGCCTCAAGGAAGGAATGTCTACCAAAATATCAGCACTTATAAATGGTGGCTGTTTGTACAGCAAAACCACGCTGCAATCTGATTTATGAACAAAGTAGCGTGACGCTCCCTTGAGGGCTTCTTTACATCAGAATTTTTAATTTTATTGGATTTGTCTTCATATCTCCGGTTTTGTATTCTCAGATTCATTACATCAGCAGTTGGATTTTAATAGAAGTGCAGAATCAGTTAATATATTTGAGTGTGTAAAGAGGAGAAAAGCAGTCATGATCTGTACTGAAAAGAATGTTCCCCTGCATTCTCCTTCCCTTCTTGTCTTGAGCTACTTTAGCTGCTGCAAGTAGAAAACAGGTGATAAATCCCTCTTGGTGATTATAAACCCATTCTGTGGCCTCTTTGCTTGGCTTTGCCTCTCCCATGGCAGAGCTCAGAAACTGAATTTGATGCATCTTTTCGCTCCAGCTCTTTGTTTGCCACATGCAGAGCAACCTATACCCATATGGGGTAGATAGCACTGACTTTAAAACTATTAAAATTTATTGTGGAGTCGTTCTGTGAGTTGGCATTTGTTAAGGAGAATTTTTGGGATTTGAAGAACAGAAAGAAGTTACAGGATAGAGGAGTAACAGATATTTTGCTCAAGAACCTGTCTCTAAACAAAGCATCTGATGACAGTGGCAGACACTAGTATAGACTGGTTTTGCATTGCCCAGTATTTTTCAAAAATGCTGCTACAGTTGTCACTACAGAGGATTCAGAATTTTTCAGTTTCATTCTTTATTTGCTTTTTTTGTAGTAAAAAGATTTTCACTAATTTGCTGGATTATTCTGTACATGACAGGTATAAAATCAGAGTTCAAGGCAGACTGTGAGAGACTTTAGAAATGAAATTAAAGCTTTATGACTTCAACATAAACTTTAAAGTTCTAATTTGAGTTTGTGTACCAAACCTCTGAATGTACAAATGTCCCAGATATTCTCTGGAGCACCTTCTGGATGTGATGATGTTATTAACTTGAATTTCATGGCTTATAAAATGATAGAAAAATTTGTTAGAAATTTCCAGAGATCATATAATCCAACCTCTTGCTCAAAGCAGGGTTAACTTCAAAGCTGACATGGGTTGTTCAGGGCATGGTCCAGTCAATTTTTAATTTATCCATGATTTGAGATTTTAGAACCCCTTTGAACAACCTACTCCAGTATTTAACCACTCTCATTGTGAACTTTATATCAGAATTGTATCTTCCCAGCTTTTCTTCAAGAATACTATTGGGAGACTGTCAAAAGACTTGGTAAATTCAAAGTAGGCAGCATCCCTGTTCTCTCCACTTGTAATTATAGCTGAGATGCAATAGGGCACACAAAAATCCTCAAGTAGAATTTAGTACACACAACTTCTAGTTTCAGTCGTGTACCAAAAAAACCCCCAACAAAACCAGCACCATTCCCCACAAAAACATGGAATAAAAAACATTCATTGGTGATAGTGCATAAAGGTCTCAATACAGAGTTTTACAATTTTTGAACGTACAAAATCCCCTGAGAGTTGCAAGAGACAAAAAATTGCTATAGCTGTCTTTGCTTTTAGGAATTAAAGATTGGAAAAGAGCTTAGAATCAACTGTTAGTTTCAATGGTAAGGCTGTAGCTAAAGTTAGATTATTTTTTAGTATTTGCTAGTCAGTGAGGAAAACTAGGGAATGGCAATAAACATGTGGAGTATAGAAATTAATTGCTAAAATTTAATTCCCAAATCTAATTCAGGTCTTGTATCTACAGAAGAATCACAGTTTCTTGACTTTGACTTACTGACATTTTCCCCTTCAAGTTTCTAACTTTTTGGGTTTTTACAAGAGAAGCTGTAAACTGCAGTATGTAATTGTAAAACTCAAGCAGTTTTAATTGTTTTCCTCTTGGACTATTGAGTGTTGATTACTCACTGGTATTGTAAAACTTGGTTAGAAAGTTTTCTTTGTTTTGGATTCTGATCTCATTTATCAGTTTCTCTGTGTAGCATTTAAGCAGCAAACAGTAAGTCTCAGACTATTACCAAGTATTAATACTGAAAGCCTTTCAGAAGTGTTCCAGAAAAGGAAGTAGCAACTGTCCATTATGCATTACAAACACATAAAGGCATCTGATTTTCCATTGCCCATTATTCTTCCCCAGGCTAAAAGTTTTGAGCTACCTTTGAAGAGATTGCAGAGGCTGCTGCAAGGACTAAAGAGCTGTCACCCCCCTCCAGAGCTTGCTTTTATTTTCCAGTGAAGAGCAGCTTCAACCTCACCTGAAAAGCTTGTTAGGTTTACCAGTCCTCTTTTTTCCCTTCTTTTTTGTCCTCTGCTTTCTTTCAAAGAGTTTAATCACCTACATAAGTTTTCCTGTTCAAATATTTGTGGTCTTCATTCTGTCCTGGTGGATAACGTCATGCACTCAGGTTCTCACTCTGCCCTTGAGGTGCAGCAGAATTTCAAACCCTTTCACATTGGAACTAAAATATGATCCTAATTTTTGGTTCAGTTAAATTTTTCATAGCAGCTCTTGCACCTGTTGCTTCAATTATGATTTGTTACTTATGGTAACTAACTTTATGGAGAGGAAGAATATGTTTAAGGTTGCCCAGGGAGAATGGTGGAAATCATAGTTCCACTTAGACTGAAGGGAAATGTGTTTTCCCCCAGCTGTGTTTGCCTCAAGTTTTCCCTTTTAAGATACTTAATATGTCATGATAGAGAGTCAAAATTAATAATATGATGAGAAACACAATGCAACTTTATCTGTCTTGCTTTCATCAGATTTTATGAAACAGTGTGAGCATATCACAGGTACTGCTGAATCAGATAAAGTCCTGTTAGATTCAGTTTCTAACTGATACTTTTTGAAAGCTGAGGTGAGGCTGAGGGAGGGGAAGGAGCAGCACTAAGGGATTTGGTGAAGACACTTCAAGAGGATTTAGCTGCCCTACTGCCTCTTCTAATACTGTTTTTATAAGATGTTTACTATGAAGTAAAATCAAACCTATGCATATATTGAACCTTTCTTCTTTCTTGCAGGTGACCCCCTGCAGTGCAGTGCTTGGATGGGCCAATGTGCTCTGTACATAATGATTATGACATTTGAGAAAACCATCATCATCATAGTGCTGCTTATACCTCAGTGGAAAGAGGTTTGTGTTTTTACAGCATTTACAGACAAGTGAATTTTAGGTGGAAGCTGTAAAGACTTCCAGTAGTGTTTATTGGTTTGGCTCAAGCATCATAATTGTCTACAGTCACTGCCAATTAACTCTATGGTAGTTGTATGTTCTTTTCATTTAATTGGGATACTGCTAATGAGGCTTTTATCCATTGCCAGGAATATCATATCATATTTTGAGGGCTTTATATAAACTGAGATATCTAAAATTTTATTCTATGTCCTTATCTAAAGTGCCCTTGAAACTACTAAGTGGTTCTTTCTTTTCTTAATTCTTTAATTCTCGCCTGCAGCTATTTTGGATTCTTGTAGTGTTTTAAAGAATTTTCTTTGCCTGACCTTGTTAATGGATCTTAGCTGTAGACTTTCAGAAGTTTGCAGTGGATTAATGACTCCATTGATGCTGACTGGATAAATATTGTGATGAACTCTGTGCAACCAAATACTCAAAGTCGTGCTGTTACAGCCCTTTAAAGCCAGTTAGCTCTATTGTATGCTCTGGACTACTTTGGGAACTCTCTTCTCCTTACTGTGTATTTTGTAAAACCCTTCTCTGTTCAAATTTCCTAAAGATGGAATCAACAACATGTTTCTTGGGAGCAGCTCTAAAATGTTCAGGATGATTCTAACACAGCTCCTCAGACTTCTGTAAACAAAAATGACAGAGATGAGTTTCTTGTCAGCCCCACTTACTTATCTGTGGTAATTTATAAACTGTCCTAAATACTTTGCTTTTCTCAAAGCTGCCCTTTTTTGGTTCATCTGCGTTATTTCTGTCCCATTAGCTCGCACATGAACATCGCACTGCCTAACCCAGTTGTGTGCACATGCTGCCATGATCTGACTTTAATCCTTTTATTTTCACAGGTAGCTTTATTGAATCCCATAGAGAACCCCCAGCTGGAGCTGGCAATTGTCATGCTGATAGTTCCCTTCTTCGTTAACGTTAGTACAACTCGCACGCTTCGGGAGATGTTTGCTGATCTCTTTCTGCCATGTGTTCATTAATTAACATTAATCCTTAAACACACAGTGTACCTTGGTGCTTCAGGGGTGTTAAAGAATAGGTAAAATGTCTGGATAGGTAGATTTTACAAAGCTGAAATCCATGTGGAGCTAAAGAACCAGACTCAGGAGAGAGGCAGAAATGTCTCATAGACCTCTTTGGCCTGGTGACTTCAGTAGATTGACTGTAATACTGAAATACTGACATAGAGATTATAAAATTACAGGGAAATTCGCTTCAGGAAGCAGTTGGTCTAAGGGCAGATGTACTGTGAAGTATCCTGTGTCTGACCATAGCTAGTAGTGGCTGGCCTATGGTGGAGCAGAGGAAAAGGGCAAGTGTGCAGTCATCCTTCCCAAAGTATTCTCTTTCAGCAATCTGGGATTTAGGGATTAGAGCCAGATAGAGTGGGTGTCCTTGCATTTAATAATTACTGGTAAAGCATTGCTATATGAAGAGTTAATATATGATCACTCTGAATAGTCATTATTTTTCTTATTTTCCTCTCTTCCACAAAGGAGCTGGGTTCTAGAGCATTCCTGCAATGTGTAACAAGCCTGGTGACACTGTTCCTATACAAGATTTAGCTCTTGGCCAATTCAGAATTATTGTCAAGTTCATTTGGTCAGTATTTGGACCTTTCTTCTACTCTGAAGAAACCTGAACCGTCATTTTCCCCTTCTGTTTCACAGGCATTAATGTTCTGGGTAGTAGATAATTTTCTTATGAAGAAAGGGAAGACAAAAGCTAAACTTGAAGAAAAGGAAGCAGGACAAGATTCAAGAAATGGAAGTAAAGTCCGATACAGAAGAGCAGCATCACATGAGGAGTCAGAGTCAGAAGTATGTGGAGTTAATTATTGCAATTAATGCAATATCAATCCAGTTTATCCCTCCTGCCACTGATTTCATTGTAACTATGTCAACTTAGGTTTGGTCTTCTGTGCATGTAGCTCTAGCAGTAGTTCCTAGCATTTGCAGTTGAGAACCAGTTAAGGAAAATGTCACTGTTGCACCACTCTGGCAGATAATTTCCTTCCAGATGGGCAGGAAGACACAATAATATATGTAAATATCACAGGTGAGCTGTGTTGCAAGTGCTTCTGGAAAAAACCTCCCAGGGAATACAAAACTAATAGACAATTCTAATTCAAAGAGAGGTTAATAGCTTAAAGTGAGAGGAAGCTGGTTTGAGGCAATTGACCTGATTTTCCAGAATTATTTACATACCTGCCTTAGCATAATTTTATTCTAAATTACATCAAGTGAGCAGTTTTTAGTTCAGCTGAGGGATGAGTGATATCTTTGAAGGTAAGTTGTTTTAGATCTAGTAAGTTAGTGTAACTTTCCTGTGTGATAAACAGTGGTATTTATATGGGGTTAGTGGCTAATGTGCCTGCCTTGTTACCAGTGTGGATCAAGAGCTTAAATATTCTCGCTCAAGCTGCCCCTGGTGTTTTGGAGGCGCAGGAATCACTTCTTAGGGTTTAGAGTCAGTGGCTGTAGTGAGATTATTATGCATCCATCCTTCTTTGAAATTTACTGGAGGTTCCCCATAGGATGTGTGATGGTGTTTGATAGTGCTGGCAGGAAATCCTAATTGTGTTCTGTTAGCTCTTTGCTGAGCAAATAATAAGGTGCTTTGCAAGCATAAAGGAAAGGTAAAAGTTTAAAATTAGAAGGAAGAAAGAGTATGACTGATCCATGTGCTCAGAAGCCGTAATTTCTTTTTAGATCCTTATTTCAGCAGATGATGAGATGGAGGAATCGGACGCCGAGGAGGACCTGCGCAGACTGACCAACCTAAAGCCCATAAAAAAAAAGAAGCACCGTTTTGGTCTGCCTGTATGACACATTCCTGGACCTGTGTACCTGCAGGTTTCATGGCAAAAACTTCCGTCAGTGGGGTTTAATGTTGCAATTGCATCTCCCTTTTCATACAAACTGACTTAGAAGCAAGGTCTACCAACAGAAGGCAAGCAGTTGGAAGACTTCCAGTTCAGTTGCACTATAAACACACTGACCAATTATGCAAGAATGTCTTCTCATCACGTGTGAAAAGCAGACAAGTCACTAAGGAGATTTGCATCCAAGGGGTCAGAGAAGATCAGAGAGAACAGATACAGAATCGTTCACTTTTGGTTACTGATGAGACAGTGTAAGAAGTTCTCAAAAAGGATCAGAGTCGACTAAGTTAAAGGAGTGTGTTTTATTACTAAAACTGGCTTTTGCAGCATAATTCCTAGAGCAGAATAGTTTATGGTTACAAGCTGTAACTTAACGTTATTTTTTTAAGTACAAATGTTTACTTGCTACCTGGTACCTATGGAACTAATAGGTGGAACAAAGATTTTTTTCCAAGTCTTCTCAAATCTATTTGACTATTTTATATTTAAGTTATATTTTCATACAGTTGTATTTAAAGATTCTCTTTGTCAGAGAAAAGGGTGTAGTTCCCTTTTTTGTGCAGAACAGGTCAAAAGATTTGTAGTGAAAATCTTATTTATCCTTGTGTCCTGATTTAAGACAAAGGGATTGCAAAGGGAAAAACTCTCTGTCACTGCTCAAGTCACCAAATATCAAAAAGGCAGTCCTGTGTGTGCTCTTGACCACATAATTTGAAAATACGTTTTTTAGTAGGAGGTGGTGTTTGCATATTTGACAAACGTGCACTTTAGTGTATAACAAAAATCATTGTGATAAGTTATTTGTGAAATGAGTATCTATGGATGACTCAATTTCTGTTTCTGCAAGTCTCTTGTGCATACCTCTCAAATGATCCAAAAGAGATGGAGCATTTCTGATGCTTTTCCTGTTATAGGGCCTATGGTACAGGACTGTGATCTGATTGAAGCAGTTTTGCTACAATATTGCAAATATAATTCTGTCCCTTGTTTTTTGTTGGAAAAGTAGTCTTCTACTTAATATGCTTAACAGCAACAACAAAAAAAATTCTCCTATTTCATTTCCATAAAGTGTCATTATCCGTCAGTAGTGAAAAAACAACCCCAAGGGGTACAGTGCTGTTGTTACTACAGCATTTCTGTGATTTTCAGTGTCTCTTCTGATAATTGACAACACGTGGTGATCTGAAACCTAGCAGACATGTTTTCAGTGACATCCTTTTGCTTTGCATATTTTCTAAATGATTGTTTCTGACAGCTTTCCTTGCTTAGTTAAACCTTATGCAAGACAAGGCGATGTGTCAAAGAGGTGACAACAGACCTTAAATGCAAATCTGTTGTAGTATCTGGACACCAGAAAAAATTCCAAGCCTTAAACCAAACAGTTTCATTGGAAAACTGCTCAGAACTTTTTAAGATTTTTTACATTTTTTTATAGATTTACTAGGTCTTAATGTGATTTATTATCCAGACGACTGAAATAGGCCTTAGTAAATACTGAACTGTGTGCTCCCGTGCTTACTTTCACTATTCCAGCATTCCTTTTCCCGGCATGGCACCGTGCTCTGAGACCTCAAGTGTGTCCAGCCACCCTGAAGGGACATTTTACCAAACCCGAGGTTTTAGTTGAGCCACTGACCTTTGTTACTGTGCACTGAAATGTAAGAACTGCAATAACTTACAGTACTAGCATTTCCTTTAGACTAAATCTAGAAACTAATGACAGTGGAAGCTTAATTGAGTTCTTTTGACATGGGGGGTGGGGATGGGGAAATGTCCCTAATGAGTGTTGCCTCTGTTTTAGGGTTTTGGGGGTTTCTTATTGATTGTGTGACTCACATCTTCTCTCGACTATTTACCACCGGGCGGGCGCAGATCTCCAAAAGCACAGTACTTCAAGGAATTCATTTTCATCAGCAGAATAGTCTCATACAGCTCACTTTTCCAAAGGGATTTAAGAGCTAGGACTGGCTCTAATCACAAATGTCAGCATTTATTTTTTTTAGCGTAGGATTTGCTCTATTTCAGATAGTGAAATAAAGCTATTGAACATGTGCTACGTCCCAGTGCACAGCACCACTGTCCTCACCAGCTGAGATAACTGAGCAGCGCACACAAATTTAACTGTATGAGCTTGCATTTTATCTTCCTCTTCCCTCCTCCACTTACTTAAATTATCAAAATGATTCTAGTCTCATGTTCAGTCTGTGAAGTGTCGGTATAAAATTATGGCCTTAAATCATGCAAAAGTATTTGTTTTGAGCAGACCTCAAGCTTATTGACCAAGTACAAAACAGTCTAAAGCGCTATGGAGCAGTTTTTTGAAGGTGGTTATAGCAAAGGTTCTCAATGCCTAATTTTTCATGTCTTAAGTGCTTAAATGTCACTTGATGTGAGATCTTGATATGCCTAGCAAGATGATGTAGTAAAGCACTATGAGCCAAAGACACAGATTTATTTTAAATAGCACAGTAGTAACAGGAGGAGCAACCTTCAGAGGGGAAAACACTGACGTTCTCTACTAAAACAATAATGTTATTCAGAATTTTAGCTAAATAACAAAATCTGATGGTTTTTTCTATTCATTCTTTGCTATCATTGTAAAAGAGATGGAAAATGTAAAATTGGCCATTTTCCTCTTTATAAGATAAAAATTGGAATTCCTGCAGTAGTTACAAGTAGGACAAGTGCTCTTGTCTGACAGGCTTGCATGTGTGAGAAGGGAGTGTGTGCCTAGTGCTTCACTATATCTTACCACTTATTGAAATGTATTGGCAGTACAGTCTGAAATAGACTTTTCATAAAGAGTTGATCCACTAGTGATACAGCAACATCACATTTGCATTATCTTCAAATTGTCACTCAAATTTCTGCCTGGCAAATGTACTTTGGGACAACTCACAGCAAAGGTTTAATTCAGGCTGTGCTTAGAAAATATGATTCTGTTTAATGAAAATAAGTTATGTAGTGTATGCCAAAGTAAGAGAAAGAGATTATAACCTAGAGAAGAGACACAAAAGTGTTGGTGAAGATCGAATTTACCACAAGTGGTCAACCTAAATGTATTAACTGTTTCTATTAACCTGTGACACATCTGCATAAACTTAAAACACTGGTGTTGTCTGATATGTGGTTTTCAAGTTCTGACTTTAATATGTCCAGGTCCCCTTGTCTTACTTTGAGTAGGTGAATGCTGTCTGTTAATGTTGCTTACTAAAATGTACTATAGCTTTTCTTCAGGGAAAACTCAGAAATTGAGTTGCAAATTAGAGCAATGCAAAGTGATCCCCTCCGGCGGTGTCTGCTCCGATTCCTGCCGCGCCTGGGGAGGGGGGGCCTGGGCTCTCCCGCTCTGCTCAGAGCTGAGCATCACAAGGAATCTCTGCCACTGTGCTTGACTAACCCGTGTTTGCAACTTTGCTGTGCTTTTTACAGGAGAAACCAGTAGTGAAAGCGAATAAATTCAGCCACATCAAGTCAGAGTACATCTACAGCATAGGCGTGCAAACTTTTTTAGGTGAAGTTTCCAGTTCAATTACTGAAAATGACTACTATGGTTTTACAAAGTAAAACTGCAGTATCTTTAAAAAAGGGACTCTTTTGTAGGTGTTTTTGTCTTGCGTGGGTATCCGTCTCAAACTGAATGTGGGGTTTGTTTGTAAGTAAACTCAGAGTATAGCCGATGTGAGCAAAACCAACAGCTGTATTCTGCTGCCCTCTGTTTGGACCATATTGTTTAATCAGTGGTGTTACCTTAAACTTTTAAGGGTATCTGATGTAATTACGTTGTATAATGGTTTACAATAAAGTTTGACTTATTACAGATTTGTACACTTGTTTTATACTTGTTCTTTTTCAAGTGCACATGTTTATAGTGTGCTCTTGTGGGAAGCAGGTTTTGCTACTTGAGTTTAACTTCAGTTCTAATTGTGTGCACTCTTATGTAGATTTTAATTTCAGTATATTCATTTACCTTAATGGCAAGTCCCATTTGACCTGGAAGAGCCACTGTTCTTAAGTTGCAAATTTTGTTTACAGCTTTAAGAATCCTTGCAGGCTTCTCTCAGATCCATTCCCTGAGGAAGGTTTTTTCCAGGCTGGAACTGCACAGTATGGATCCAGTGCTGCCTCTGTAACTCCTCTGTAATGTTTGCCTGTTACTTTCATCCACCTACCCCATCCAAGCAGCCCCATACCCACTGCACCCTTACAGGGAATTCAGAGTGTAATCTTCATGCTGCCAATGTCAGTCCTCTGAGGGGTTCTTAGTACTTTCCTGGGGAATTCTTCCGTAAGATTTGGAGACCACAGTGGCAGCCACATGTACATTCACTGCATTCTCCATGGTCGTTGCCATATTTTATTTGGAACCGTTCCTGAGCAAAGGAGTTTTCCACAATTCCTGTTGCAGTGGAAGATTAAAGAGGGTCACCTTGCATTTTTTAATTGGATGAGCCTATCTTGTTTCGTTGTCATTCATGTTCCATTTAACAGACCTCAGGACCTCAACCAGGTGAACAGGACTTCTACTCTGAAATGTAGGTAACTGTAGATTTAGGCTGGGTTCTTTGTAAGGAAAAATAGCCCAGGATGAGTGCAAGGAAATGGTTGTGCCTGTTGTTGGGCATTGGTTTAGGAAATGTGTAATTGATGAGAACAGAACTGTCCAGGCTATGGGGATGTTTTAGGAACTTGAGGATATGCCATCTACCTCTGTAAATGTCTTGCCTGCCCCAAATGGCAAGCAAGGCTTGCATGGTTTGATTTTGTTTGTGTAATGATTTTGTTTATACAGATTAAATTGCTGTGAAAGCACAACTCCATTGCTTTCAAGTGAGGAATATGCAGTACCAATTAACTGAAGCAATTTTGAAAGCTGAAAGGAAAATAATAGTTCAGTGTCTTGAATTCTAAATATTTGCTTTAAACATGCAGAATGTTATTTTCCTGTCATAATAAATAAATAGTGGTGCTTCTGGGACTGTAGAGAAGCATCTTAGTAGAGAAGCGTTACTTTGTCCTATAGAAAAAAAACATTTATTTTTTTCCTAAAGTCAGTGTTTTATTCTTCTGTTTTGTTGGCCTCCTAAGGGCACTGTTGTTCTGCAGAAATTCTTCCTATGTTACTAAGCCATAGGTGTAAAATAGAAGTTCAACCTTAGGAGTGGTTAAGGACATATCCAAACTGCTTCTTAACCTACAAGTAATTTCCCCAATAAAGGAAAATGTCTCAGACCTGGAAAGAGTTCAGCTTAAAGGCAGAATGGGCACCTGGAGGCCTGGGGGTAGTTCACAGCTGACAAATCCCACAGTCCTGCTCGTACAGTACTAGAGCTGTGGTTTGATGTCAAGTTTTCATAGTGAAAAATACCAATTTTTTTTGACCTCTCGTGCTTCTCTGTAGACTAAAAGCAGGGGCAGAGCTCAAGGAAAGGCCTGGCAGATTTCTGCCACCTCAATAGATGTCTCTATTAGAAGGTGTTGGGAGGTCTGCCACAGCTGCCTTTCTCACATTGACCCACCCAGCTGGAGCCTTAGTTTTTTGTAGGTGTTGAATGCAGTCACAGAAGCTGATGCTTTTTACATGATGTAAAGATTTAATGTA
Organism: Atrichornis clamosus; assembly: GCA_013400975.1. Classification (NCBI taxonomy): domain Eukaryota; kingdom Metazoa; phylum Chordata; class Aves; order Passeriformes; family Menuridae; genus Atrichornis; species Atrichornis clamosus. The sequence goes on along the minus strand of WBMZ01010735.1, from coordinate 68,518 downwards.
AAAAAACAAAAGGGAAACAACCCTCTCCCAGTAATGAAAAATAGAAATCATGCTTAGAGGTGGTGGGGTTTTATTTAACTTAAAAATCGTTTAGAGAACAAATAAGTTCTGGGAAAGGGTTTACTACTGTCAGCATGTGCAGTGGGGAACACCGAGTGTATCCGTGTCAGACTAAGCTGTTCCTGTACAGATGTGGGTGAAATGGTTACACTTACTAATAGTGCTGGAAGTAGAAAGGGATTTTACTCGCTCAGTTGTGTAAGAGCCAGCATCAGAGCATGACCAGTGATAGAGCTGTAAGGCTAAAACCATATCCTAGTTTATTAACTCTCCAAAACACAAAATACTCTTCTGTTGAAGATCCCTGTGCACAAGTGAGTCAGGGCAGTTATGTTTCAGACATTAGGTTTATATCGCCTTTGGAGAATATGTATTTTGTTATGCTGGGAAAGAAATGCTCTTTTTTATCTCCCACCCCAGTCCCTCAGGAGGATTCAGAGTCAATTTTGTGTCCATAACAAAATTTTGCCTTTTAAAGTTATAAATAGAGCCCCAGCGGACTCCCCGGGAAGCATTTTCGTAGCAGCCCGGGCTTCCCCGCGTGCCGCTGCCACAGCTGTCCGCTCCCGTCAGCCCGTCCCGGCGAGTGCTGCACCCCCGAGTCACCGCCAGGAATAAACCTTCCAGCAACTACAGCCTCTCCCAACCTGAATCATCCCGGGCTCTGCTTTGGGAAGATGACCCAGCTCGTGACTTCACTTGGATGCTCTATATAAGTCCAGGAAAACAACAGGCGCTCGCAGAGCTCGCGGGCTGGATTTAACCAAAGCCGGGAAACGACCTCGGAGGGATTTCGGGCGAGGGAGCACCGCAGTTATGTCACAGGTACGGGGAGATTTGTGCACTGGCTGCCCTCGAGCAGGGTGCCTGGAAAGCCTGTTACTGGTTTGGATGCTTTGCTTGGAAAAGAGTTCCTCTCTTAACCAGTGAATTCAGTTTTTCTGCTCTGTGACTTGGGTGGTTGCACTGAAGTATTTAAATGGTCTTAAAATATATTTTAACTAGTGCATTGTTAGGAGGGTTATTTGGTGAAGAAGGAAAGCAGCTGCCCTCTACGTGGTTAATAAATTCAGCTTTAAAATGTTCTTGTTTACTTTAAATATTTTTATTTTTGTAGGAGGGGGAAAACCATTTCCCCTGCTCTGCTTTGGGATATTTCACAGAAGGAGGGATCTCTGCCTTTTCAACACACTTTCTCAGTGATTTTGAAATTCTGTTTTGAAAGGTGGTGGCTGTGCTGACGTGTGACAGTGTGTGAAGCTTAATGTATTAACATGCAGGGAAAAAAAGTGTGACTGAAAATAACTGTAGGGATATGATATTTGAGATTGGAATTTTGCATTACACACTTTTATGTTCATTTTATAACTGTTTGTCTTTACTGCATTCCCCAATAATCAGTGTTTCAGAGTGCTCTTAAAATTAGCTCAGAAATGTTGAGGTTTTGATGTAAATGTTACATTTGCAACACAAGCTGCACATGCCTGGCAGAACTCTCCTCAGCATGAGAGTTTTATGGGACAGGTGGAATGGAGAGTAGGAACACGGGCAGAGTAGGAGAGCACAGCCATATAGAATAAACTCAGTTCAGCTGATTTTATTTACTCCAAAGAAAACAGAACTTAAAAACCAGTCGTATGTCTTGTAAAGTAGCACTTTTTGACTTGTAACAGGAGGAGATGAAGCACAGACTGCACTCCTGTGCCAGTTGGGAATGGCTCCTGGCAAACCCTTCTCATAAATTCTGGGAGCAATTAGCTGTGGTGAGGCTGTGACAGTGGCAGCTGCTGGCCAGGGCTCACCATGACCTCTCTGTGCACCAGCTTTGCTCTTCAGCTGGGGGCCAACTAATCCACAGCAACTGTCCTGCTGGAAAATCCTCCTGTGATCAAAGCATGAGAGAGGGTTTATTTTCAAATAACTGGGTGACATTCAAGAGCTCTGCTCAGCCTGGCTGTGTCTTTGTGCATCTCAAGTGCCATCTTTCCTCACCCTGTCCCCAAGAATTCCCTTGTCCTAGCAGGAAGAAGCCTCCTAGTTACTGTCTCTTGCCAATAATGGGCGAAGAACCTTTGCAGGTTTCACATTTCTGGTAACAAAACAAGGGGCTTTTCCCCCTCTCTGTGCTGGTTGCCTGTGGACCGTGCCGTGGGCCTGGGGGACTGTTCCCATCACGTGCCAGTTGTTGTTACACAAGGACAGGTGAAACCCTGCCTGTGGGGACGTTTGGTTCACCAGCTGAAGCGACCATGCCTGAGCTGTTGTGGGTTTTAAAGGGTTTGCTGCCACCCTGTCTCCTCACTTGCTTTGGCCACTCATGAGTGTTTTCCCCAGAGATCTCGTAAATGTTTTGTTTCCCACAACACATGCAAATGGGATTGACTGAGCTATTCTGAGCTCTCCCAGGAATTTACAGCAGGCAGAAAACAAGCCAAAGGTCCTAGTGGAGCCAACCCACCCAACCAAGAGCCAGGCATGCATGTGCTGTCTCTGCAAGCTCCCTGGGACTCACTGCTCCAACTGTTTGTAGGCCTTGAGGGATTTGTTTCCCTCCACAACTGTTTTTAGCCTCACAGGCAGTGCCTGGAAATGCCTAAGTTGGTTCCACCACTGCCAGAACCCAAATTTGGGAAGCCCTGTGTATGTAGCAATGCTCAGAGAAGTTTCTTGTTGATGGTTCAGTGTGCAAATCTCTTAGAGCTGAGTGTGGGCATCTTCTGTTCTATTTAATCATATCTCTGTGCCCCTGAATCTTCCCACAAAGGCTGCCTGGTGGGACCTTGAAAATCTGGCCATGAAATAGTAAACTGAAGGGGGAATGCTTATGGTGTTGGCTGCTGCAGAGTGAAGTTGTGTCTGACTGTGGAGTGCTAATTTTTGAAGGTAGGGATAGGCTGTTATGAAGCAATGTTATCCCTATTTTCTTATAGCAGGATAAACTGTAAACAGATTAGTACCTGGCCATTGCAGTGCACCACCTGATGATGCATCTGTTTCTGTATTGAGTTTCCTTCTCCTTCTTTGGGTTCCAAGTCCAGCACTTCAGATATGTTCAGTGCATGGTTGTAGAGAGCCCTGTTGAGTGCACAGATACTTTTGTTCCCTAAATTTAAAATGGATAACTATGGGACAAGTGTTTATTCCAACTAAAGCAAGTCTGGCTTCAGAATCTCTCTGAGCAGTTTCCCAAGGAAGTAGTAAGTAGACTGAGGCACAAGCCCAATTTAGTAATGAAGTGATTTTTCCTTCCCAAATATTGGACAGATTCTTGAATTACCAATCAGTACCTGCAGAATGAGCAGGCAGGGCTGGATAGAGAAAATCTAAGAATAATTTTTTTTAATTAAAACACACAATACTGATGTGTGGGTCTGTTTCTTAGCCAGCCCCTGTGAAAAAGAAGCGTCCTCCAGTGAAGGAAGAAGACCTCAAAGGAGCTAGAGGAAACCTTGCCAAAAACCAGGAAATTAAATCCAAAACCTACCAAGTGATGAGGCAGTGTGGTAAGTTTCCTTGATTAGAAAAAATTAAGCAGAGTAAAACTGACTTATTTGCCGTTTTCAAGTGAAAGGGTCACCTCTGGAACAGCAGCCTGCTGTTCATCTGTTGGACAGATGTATTTATCAAATGTGTATATAAGTATTTCAGCAGCACTAGTTTTGCTCTCTGAATTTGAGTGCTACTTCACTGATTGTCTCTCCTGGGTTTTTTTTCCAAGAACAAATGGGCTCTGCAGCACCTTCCATATTCAGCCGGGCTCGGACAGGGGACGAAACAGTCTTTGAGAAGCCAAAAGATGAGCCAGCCAAGAGCGTCTTTGGCTGACAGTGGAGCTGGATATGTCTCACCTAAATGATTGTTGTAACATTTTCCCAAATTTTTGTCCCTTACGCTAAAGTCACTGTAGACTCAAGTAGCTAATTTCCACTGTTTGACATGAGTATATTCCTTACTTAATGACTAAGGGTAAAACTTCTATGTTCATTTTTATTAAATGCTTTCTTTCTATGTATTGGACAGTGTTTGCTATAATGGTTTAATAAAAAAAGGTTATTGGACACAGCTTGCTCACTGTGGTGACTCACTTCAGTTTAGGCTCAGATTATTCCTGTGGACACTTTGGCACTACAGGCAAAGATTTTGTCTGTCAAATGTAAAGAATAAACATCCTGATGACACAGTTGTAATTTCTTCACACCATGCCTTCACCAAGAGGGAGCCGAGGAGGAGCTGATTGAAGGCGCAGCACAGAAATCTGGAGATTTCACCCTAATTTGTGCTGCCTGCAGTGGCACCCTGGCGAGGCCCCTCAGGACTGGGGCGTGGCACGGGGCAGTGGCTTCCCCCTCACGGTTCCTCCTCAAAGCACCCCCTGCTCATGGTTCCCCCTCACAATTCCCCCCTCACAGCCCTCCCCTCACAGTTCCCCCTCAGAGCACCCCCTGCTCATGGTTCCCCCTCACAATTCCCCCCTCACAGCTCTCCCCTCACAGTTCGCCCTCAGAGCAC
>WBMZ01010735.1:0-63928 GCA_013400975.1 Atrichornis clamosus | reverse complement strand
CGCGGCTCCCCCCGCACAGTTCGCCCTCAGAGCACGCCCTGCTCATGGTTCCCCCTCACGATTCCCCCCTCACAGCCCTCCCCTCACAGTTCCCCCACTCATGGCTCTCCCCTCACACCCCTCAGGGCAGCAAAGCCGTGGTTTCCCCTCACACAGCTCAGCTGGGAGGGCAGATATTGGGCCCTCAGGGTGCCCCAGCACCGAAGAAGGGATTTCAGCTCATTCCCCAGTGGCTTTGCCTCGTGTCCCACTGGATCAAGTGAGAAGTGGGCTGACAGGCCCAGCTGCCATGTCCTGCCTGACCAAGGAGATGAGAACCTGACAAGTGTCTCTGGAGGGGAGGTTCTTTTTTTCAATGCTGTTTACTTGATTTGCTGCGTTAAACATCAATGTATTTTCCCCAAAAACCTGGAATGTTTTCCCTCAGCTGGGTATTTGTGCTCAAACACAGAGGAACCTGTGTGGGCATCTGCCATAGTTTCCGCATGCACCCTGAGTCCCTGCAGCACGTCTGGGGATGGTAAGGTAGGTACCACCTTTATTTAAGGAATTACTTCTATTTTACACAGGTTTGACCTGAATAAGAGGTAAAAGTAATGCCAAAGTTCTCTGTGCACCGTGAAATATATTTACCTTCTGTGTCTAAAACACTTGACAGATAAAATGTGATGTCCACAGAGCTCCCAGAGAGGCTGTGGAGAGGAGGTCACATAAGGCAGCAGCAAATCTTTTGGCTTTGCAGGGAAAACTTCCTTAAAGATTTTGCTGGTGCATTGCCTTGCCCTATTTTTTCACTTTCAAAGATTATTATTTTCAGCCCAGACCCTGCCTCCTCACTTTAGTGGGCATGATTTCTCCATGGTGTCTAGGCTTCTCACAGATACCTTGGCACAGCGCTTTCCCAAGAAAGAGCCTTCCAGAGCATGAAAAAAAAGTCATGGTGGAAAAAAGTTCCTGCCCTGATAACACTGGAGCTGCCCCTGAATTGGGTTTAACAAACCCTCCTTAATTACCCTGTGATGAGAGGTTGGCAGGAGGTTGTTCAATAGTTTAAAAAATGATGGAGGGACAAGTGGGGCAAAATGTTGTTGCTTTTGTTTGTGCAATACAATACTTGTAGGTGATAGGAACAAATAGCTGCCTGGAGAATTCTTTGTCAACCTTTTCTTCATCCTTGATAATCTAATCAATCCAATCATGGAAAATTTGTGAATGGACATGGAATGTCATGGAAAATGGAAACAGAAATGTCTGAAAAAGCCCCAGGATTTGAGTTTTTAGGTAACTGCAGTCAAAAGTATCTCCTGTTGTGATGGTGGGTTGAGACCCTGCCCACAGGGTGACCTGGAGTAATTTTGCAGCATGTTCATTCCTCAGAGGGAGAAGCCGTGGGAGCTGCAGGGCTGGTGCCCAGTGTCCCAGCAGCAGTGGCACTGGGCACCAGCCGGGGATGGCTGGTGGCAGGATTTGTACTGAAACAGGGCTTGGTGCTCTTGTGAGAGACGGGGCTGGGTGTGAGGATTTTCCTGCAGCTGCTTCAGCAGGCCCCAGGGGGATGTGGGAGGGATCTCACAGCTTCCCTGGGCTCCAGGCATCCAGGAGAGGGGCAGAGCTGACCATGCAGCCTGAATCTGTGCAGTGAAAGCAGCTCCTTAACACCCGTGTTATTTTACATGCGGGCATTAGAAAACTGGTGACAGATCCACTTAATTAAAGCTTAAGCTTTGGCTCTTGCAGCTCTTAGGCAACTAAATGTATAATCCTATGTCGTTTAAGGGATTAAAGCATTACACAAGTTTTACAAGTTAATCAAATGTATAGCAGTTTAATTTTTTGTCTTTTAAAATATATGTATTTACATGTCGTGATGTAAAGGATATGGTATTTGCAAGCAGTATAAACAGTCTGCCTTGGAGGAATGAAGTTTATTTTTTAAAAGAGTTGCTTAAAGCACAAGCCTTGTAAAACCAGGCTGTGCTTAGCACATTCTTTTCAGTGAACTTGTAGATGTCTGGTAAGTAATAAATTATTGAGTACTGCATTAGTGTCTCCTTGCAACTCCAAGTCCACTAGAAGCTTGCTCTCCACGTGTATACTTTGTCTGTAAAATAGCCGTGAAACAAACACAGATGCTTGAATTTCCACAGGATCTTTGTGTTAATTTATGACAATGAATGACATTGCCTTTCAGGGATCATGGTTTGTCAGAGGAAGCCAAATGCGATGTTTTACAGGTGCTGCCCTGTACCTCTCATGGTCCAGTTGGGCAAGGAGGCACAAAGGTTGAGAAAACCACCAGCTGTGAAATCTCATATGAATGTTGCATGTCCTGGCAATCTCCAAATCTCTGCAGTGCTTGAGATAATGTAAAGGATGTGCCCTTTCACATTATTACTGTGAAATGTGGTAGAGATTCCTGCAGCTTGTTGCACAGACCAGTTCATCTGCCTGTGGAACTTCACATGACACACTGAGGTCTAATTTTATAAAAAAAATAGGGATTGATTTCTTGACTTTATGACTTATGAAACATTAAAATTCTAATGTTTAACAGCAAAAGTCTGTTGGGAAAATAAGCATTAACCAAGTCTGAGTTTTACCTATGTTTAACAAGTAAATATTAAGTTTCTGGGTCTCTTCAAAGTCTACATGATATCCCGAAGTACAAGTTACTCATTAACCGATTAAGATAAATAGAGATTTCATTTGAAAATTTGGGGTTTTTTCCAAAATGGAGCAGAGGACATTGCTTACATTGATGGTCTTTTCCTCACTCATTGTATTAGCAGAAACGATTGCTCTGAAGGTATTTGCTCTATTTTTATTATTAATATCTTGGTTGCTCATTTGGTGATCCAGTGGTATCGTGGTAGCTGGCCAGGTAATGCAGGTAACTCCTCTGGTAACCACTACCTGGGGAGCCTTGGGTGGGTTGTGTTGGGATTTTAGAGCTTTGGGTCCTTTTAAGGCATTTTTGGTTGTTTGTTTGGGCTTTTATTGTACACACGTGGCTGAAGACATTTGCAAATGTGTCTGACCATGCTCTTCCTCAGGGATGTAAGATACCAAATTTGAGGGATCGGTAGCTCTGCCTTGGCCGCTGGATGAGGTTTGGATCTTGACACAGGAGCAAGTAAAGACTGTTGCAGTGCCAGGAGGTTTCTGAGAGGTGTTTAATAATATATATGGAATGGAAAAGAGGGGAGTAGAAAGTTATTTGCACTGTCTGGAGAACCAAACTGTGTTTTGTACCATCTCGGGGTTCATGTGGCTGGTGACATTTTAAAAACATCAATATTAGAGAAGAGGAGGAAGCCTATGTCAGAAGGTTTTTATATCCATTGTGCCTATTCAGAAAAACGTGAAATGCAGCTGAAATGTGGGTGGGTTTTGGAAGGCAGGGACAGGCCTTGTGGCTGCTGCAGGAAGCCATGGATGGGGTGTATGGGCCCGTGGTGCCTTTGCTTTTGGGTACATGCCTGGGGGCTAGTGGTCCTCTTCTGCTTCCTTCACCAGAGACACAGCAATGCTCCTCACCATGCTGCATCCCACTGCACCCCTAGTTTGTGCTGGCCACAGCCTAAAGTGCTGCTGGGGCTGGGTGAGTGCAGGAGATGTGGGTCCTCCTCCCTGCAGCATCCCTTTGGCACGTGGCAGCCAAGTAGGTTTTGCACTGGGTAAGTTTTACCCTGGGCAAGCTCCTCCTGTGTCAGAAGGTTCCTCAGTGGGCAGCAATGGCCACCATGAGCCTACACTGCCCCAGTGAGCCATAGCTTGAGGCACGATGGTCCTCATGGCAAAACCTCCCTCTGAATGTGCCATGGGCAGGTTTGAGTATGGCAGGGCAGCAGAGGTGAGCAGAGGTGCTCGGGGATGCTTGGAAAGCCTTTGGGAAGAGACACTCCTGGGGGAGACAGCCCCAGCCTTAGCAGGGAGAGGCACCCAAACTGCCAGGATCAGGAAATTGTTCTCTCAGTGAGTATATTTGGTGTTGATCCCATTGTCCTGGATTGTCGATAAGCATCCTCTACAGTGGAAAAAGAAGCAGTCATCCACTACTTGCATGGCACTGGCTGTGGTACCTCTTGCCCTGATGCCTGAGCCCAGAGCTGTGGTCACAGCTTTGTGTTGAATGGCCATGTTTAGCTTGGGTAAACTTTTGCATTTCAGCCAGTGTCTTAACTGAGAAGAGGCCACTGGATGCTATTCATTGACAAGCAAAATACAGGAGATGAACTATCAAAATAGCTAAAGATCAATTAGCCATTCAAAAGACTTGGAGGCTGGAAAAGTAAAAGTAGAAGTGAAATTATCTGCTCTGATTCTGAGCTTTTTTTAAATTTTAATCAATTATTGGACTGTTGTGAGGCTGGTAATGCCCAGATCAACCTTTCTTAGAGCCACTGCTGAAACACGGGTAGGACCTTTAAAGAGACATCCTAAATGCAAAAGGAGATGTTTATGGAAGCAGGTGCTCCAGGCAATTCTCAGTCCAGACACTCTCTGGGGTGTTCCTGGGTAGCTCCAGATTGGTGCCCTCCTCCTTTGGGCACTGGGGGCTCTGGAATAACCAGACCAGGAGAAACATGAGTGCTCAAAGGGCACCTCTGCTTGTGCAACCAGTGAGGGGGTTGGAGGCCCATGCGGGGTTTCAAACCTGCTAAACACTGTGTGGGACACAAGGCACTGAGCTGGAAAATGGAATAAAGTCAACAGCTGGGAGAGCAAATAGTCACACAAAAAGCAGGGCCTTTCCCTAGGTCAAGAGCTTAAAGAGGCTTCTGATCTTCCTGAGGTTAATCTTGGGCAATGCACTGGGTTGATGCAGCAGCAGCTTCACTGCACCCTGAGGAGAGAAGACTGCAGAAAAAGGTTCAACAGAAGCTCCTGTGGAACAGCAACCTGAAGATGTAGCTGCAGGTTTTGTGTGGGGTAGTGATGTGAATAAGCAGACAGACAGACTGGTCCTGAACAATCCCCTCCCCAATTCCAGCCAGACTTTCTAACAGTTCATTCCTCCATCAAACTTTTCCAATAACGTCACCCAGGTAAGGACTGTTTAGGAAAAAAACCTGGATGTATCTGTCTCAGCCTGTTTATTTTTTTCCAGCCTGCTATTGAAATCTACAGCCTCCATGTGGACAGCAAGGTCACATCACGATTTGCTCACACTGTCATCACCAGCAGAATTGTCAACCGAGCCAATGAGTCCCGAGAGGCCACCTTTGAAGTGGAGTTACCCAAGACAGCCTTCATCACCAACTTCTCCATGTAGGACCAGTCCTTACCTGCCATGTGAAGGAGGCAGCTCTGGGGGGGTTCATCTTTCTGCTCAGGAGGTGCTGAGCAAAGAGCACAGAGGGTCCTGCACAAAATGCTCTGTGGGGCAAAGGAGTAGGCAGCCAAATAGAAAGGAGGTGCCCAGGGCCAGGCTGCCTACTGCTCAGGGTGGGTGACAGACACACTCAGTGGTGGTGTTTCTCCTGCTTCAGCCTCCTCAAGACTCTGCAAGGAGAAGAGTTGGGTTGTAGTGATGACTCCTGGCATCCTCCTGGATGGGAAGGGATTTGGGAGCCAACCAATGTCCCCTGCTGGTGCCCTGAGAACCACAAAGAAACTTCTGTTGAGTTTCTTTCCCCAGTGCATTCCTTCTAATATTAATTAATTTTTATGGAAACCAAACAGGTCCATTGATGGTGAAGTATATCCAGGAATAATAAAGGAGAAAGCTGCTGCTGAAAAGGAATATGACACTGCAGTCTCGCAAGGGCAGAGCGCCGGCCTTATCAAGTATGTTGCCTTTCTGAGTAAGGCTGCTCCCACACTCCTCCTTGGCTTCTTGTCTGGCTCGGGGCAGGTTAAACCCTGGAGCCAGCCACATCTCAGTGGGGACAAATGTGAAAATCAGTCTTGGGTTCTTGGTGGGAGGGACAGTGTGTATGTGTATATTTTTTTTTCACATATATATATATTCATATATATATGATTAATATCTGGTCCTGCAATGGGCTCCAGTGGGAAGTGTCCATTGCCCTGGGACTTGCTGTCATAGAATCACAGACCACAGATCACAGAATATTCTTGAAAGGGACCCACAAGGCTCATCAAGTCCAACTCTTAAGTGAATGGCTCTTACAGGGATGGAATCCACAATCTTGGTGTTATTGGCACCATGCTCTGACCAACTGAGCTGATCTCAGGGTCAAGGGACCTTAAAGATCATCAAGTTCTAGTCAGGGACACCTTTCACCAAGTCAGGTTGCTCAGGGCTCCATCCAATCTGGCTCCCTGTCATGTGAGAGCACCTTGCCATGCTGAGATGATGCTCAGTGTTGAGTTTGCTTCCTCACTAGCACAGAGGACCATGGCACTTGAGCAGATATCACTTTTCAGGCTATTTTTAATCTGTGCTTCACATACATTCAGTCTGAGGCATGCAGGGATTTCTGCTCCATTGCTCAGCTTGCACCCATGGCACATTAAAGCAATAGATGTAATATATGTCTTGTATATAATAGCACCTGCAGTGTAAAAAATCTTCTCTATGATAAACAATATTTACTGCCACTCTTTTTTTTTTGTTTATCACATGTGGCCCCTTGGCCATTATTTTGCACACTTCATAAATTCTGGCCACCACAAGGAAACTTTTCCTGCAGGAGGTAAATCCCTGTTCTTCCCCCCCTAGAATTACAGACAGAAAGCTGGAGCAGTTCCACGTGTCTGTCAACATTGCAGCCGCCAGCAAAGTCACTTTTGTGCTGACTTACGAGGAGCTGCTGTGGCGGCAGTGGGGGACGTACGAGCTGCTGATCAAGGTCCTGCCGAAGCAGCTGGTTAAGCACTTCCAGGTGAGCTGTCCTGGGAAGGGCTGGGCAGGGAGAAGCCCCATGGTTTTAGGGCACAGCCGTGTTCCCTCTGAGATGCTGATGCTGACTTCTTCTCCGCTGTCAGATCGATGTGCACATCTTCGAGCCCCAGGGGTTCAGCTTCTTGGAGATAGACAGCACGTTCATGACAAATGACTTAAGTGAGGCACTCACCAAAGTGCAGAATGAAACCAAGGTAAAGCAGCAGCTGCCAGATGTTACTGCCAGTGGCAGCTCTAAGTTATAGTGCTTTAAATCTTTTCTTCTGATTGCTTTGCAGGCTCATATTTTATTTAAGCCAACTGTAGATCAACAGAAGAGAAATTCTGAACTCAATGAAACGCTCCTCAATGGTGATTTTATTGTGCGTTATGATGTTAAGAGAGAAGCCACTGCAGGTGATATACAGGTAAAAAAGTAATAGAAATTAAAATGCGTTCTGATCACAGATAAGTATGAATGTGAAGTGCAATCAGCAAAACAGCAACATTTGCTTTGAAACACCAAGAATGACAGAAAAAGCACTTTCTATTAATCCAGGATCAGTAGGAACTGAGGGCAATATTCAGTAAATCTTCGGAGACACCAGACATATTGCAAGAACAGATCACTCAGGAAAAAAAATCAGTCTTTCAAATTTTATTTCAATACCAACTCTATATTGGTATTTCATAGATGTCTCTTTATATTCTTTTTTTATTATTATTTTGGCTCTTCTAAGATGTATTTGTGGCTTCTTATAAATGCAGTTTAGAAGAATATGGTTTATATAACTATTACAATGACTGCTTGGTCTTCTAGTGCTTTTTGTGATAACTGAGGCTTAACTAAATACAGCAGAAACTTAACAAATATTTATGAACTGATGCACATTCTAGGGAATAAAATACAGTATTTTCCATATCGTTTCACTAACGAAATATACACTGATATGCTAAAAGATGGCAGCCACAGTCATTCAGCAGAAATGTGCGCATAGGTAATGATAAAGAGGTGATGTGATAGATATACTGTGATTATATGGATATATCATACACTGAGGTGTCTATATATGTGTATTTATGCATGCTGCTCTCTTGTAATTTTCTCTCTACAGACAGTCTTGATTCCAGCTAGGAAATACATTTTAATTTCTTTAATTTAAATTCTTTGATTTGGGTTTATCGAGAAAAGCAGAATGCTGAGCATGCACCCCACTTCGTGCTATGCCAGAATGTGAAGATTTATTCTTTATTTCTTTAGATGTACTCTAATAGGTGATCTCACATTCTGTATTTCAGATTGTCAATGGGTACTTTGTGCATTACTTTGCACCCCGTGATATGCCAGTGTTTCCCAAAAATGTCGTCTTTGTTATAGACCGCAGCGGCTCCATGGCAGGCAGAAAAATCGAACAGGTAACTTCCCTGAAAGCATGACCTCTGCTTGCACCAGGCACACACAGACCAGCCTTCCCAGGAAGCAACTGGAAATTTCTCATTTGAAACACATCCTGGTTTTGCACACAGCAAAATGTGCAGACTTGTAGAAATGCTTGAAAACACATATGCACAGATTGAAGCTATTAAAGAGCAACACTAGTCTGACAGAGCTATTTTCATGGGCACCAAACACTGAGGCAGAGAGCGCTTGCTGTCTCTATCTTTGCAGAATATTTTCCTTTTTTTTTCCTTTAATGAAGCTTAAAGAGTTAATTTATCTGTTATCTGTTTTATGTTACTTGGTGACTGTATATGTAGCTCTGCTTGAGAGCAGACAAGCCCCCTACAACCCTCGTAGATGGTTTTTTTGTGTCTGTAAGTTAAGTGAATTTGCTGTTTCTGATGGTCTCAACCTAAAAAATACCATTAGGGTTTAGTAAAAGCATTGGGCTGCATCTGGAATAGTGCTGTAGAGAATTATTACACTGTTATTACACTGCAATTCCAATCCCAGTTTGGGAATAATCAAAGTGATTGTTTTCTCCTTGGAACAGACAAGGACTGCCCTGTTGAAGATTTTGCAGGACCTTCGCCCAGAAGATCATTTCAGCTTTATGACCTTCAACAGCAAAGTTGTGGAGTGGAAGAGCTCTTTGCTGCCCGCCACTAAGGAGAATGTGGCCAGTGCTGCAGCATTTGTGCAGACTCTTTCTGCCAGGGGAGGTACACATGCTTGTAACCACAAATATGCACCCAGTGTAATGAATTGCTTAGAAAATAATTATTTTAGTTAGTTATATTGTGCCTCAGAGCTACCATCAGAGCTCACAAAGCGAGTCAGATGGGTTTTAATACTTATCAGTGTTGAGTGGGATAGAAAGGCTGGGAGTGGACAGACTGGTGACTACATGATGAGATTATATATTTAAAGAGATGCTTGCATCACACCTATGAACCATACAAGCCACAAAGTTTTGTTTTCAATTTTGATCACAGAAATAACTGGAAGATTCCCTGATAGCACATTTTTTTCTACATAAAAATGACAATTCACTCAACATTTGACAGCAATTTGCTGATTTTTTTTTAAATATCAAGGGTGTCCTTGTTAAAAAAACCCACAAAACCACATCTGAAGTTATACTCCCTTGTAAGCCATTCCACAGAAATGAACCAGGCAAAATAGACATGTGGCATTTTAGTTGCTGCATCAGTCAGTGTGTTTGGTGTTATTGTTTAGTTTTAAGCATATCTCAAGGGCTTTTTCTCCTGTTAGTGTTACATTGTCATTATTACCATAAGTTTTCTTACCCCTGGTGATAACACCAATAAACCCGCCCATGCCCAGCTCTTTTCTCTGACTTCTTATATAAGGCAGGGAAACTGTTCTTAAATATAGGTTAACAGATGACAGTGTGTTTACTTAAGCACTTTTTAATGGCTCTAGATATGTTTGTATTTCCCATGACATATGTGTGGGAAATGCTCCCAAAGGAATACTGCAGCATTGCCATTGCTGCACCATGATGAAGTCCAGTAGGCTAAGGCCCTAAATCCTTATCTCTCATCTCTGCAGAGAACTTTAAACAGCTCTGCAGGGCCTCTGCAGATGAAGTGCACCAATTTCTCCAGATGATGACCCTGTTTAGGTGAGTGATGCCTGCTTTCTCATTCCAGGCACAGACATCAACAGTGCCCTGCTGACTGCTGTGAGTGTTCTGGATAAATCCAAGAGCCTGCCAGAGCGCAGCGTCTCCATGATTATTTTGCTGACAGATGGCCAGTCCACTACTGGTGAGTAAATACTGCCCTCAGCCCTCTCTCCCCTGGATTTTTTTATCTTTTACACTTGCATTCCAGATGATGATAGACCTAGCCTGTGTTTCAGAAGAGCTTTGGAATATGCAGGCTGAGCTGCTGCTGGCTCTGGAACGGGTGATTATGAGCGGGCTCTGCTGAGGGCTACAAGGAGTGATGGCAGAGCCTGCCTGCCCGTGGCTGCACGTCCTTTAGCTGGGAATTGTTTTGCTACATACCATTGACTTCTCAGTTTATAAACTCAAGGGAATTGGAGATACTCCAGGCACAGCTGAAATATGAAAGTAAAATACCTAGAGACAAAACATGGATATTTTGAAGATACTATATACCGTCCCATTTGAGTGGTATTGCTTTGTTTCTTCACTGTCCTTGCCTCAAACTTGAGATATTTTCGAGCTGCCTCTGTTTTGTATTATTTTCCATGTCTTAATTAGTGATCAGCTGTGACAGTACAAACCAAAGAGGTGAGAGAGAAATATCAGGTGAAATAAGGAATTACTCCCAATGCAATGGCACAAACATCCCTTGTTCTGAACAGGGGTTTGTCTTAGTTTTGTGTGGCACCAGCATCACTCCAAGGCCAGCAATAATAATACTATAAAAGTAAGCTCTCTAATAAGATCGGTCTGCCTTTTGGATGGTGTTAGCCATTCTGCTTTGGGGTTGGTTTGTTTTGTTTGTGTTTTTTAATAAAATTCAGCTCACAGTGATGCCTCCTCAGCACCACCACAGTGAGCCTCCAACGCTCCCAACATCCAGCAGTTGGTTAGAAATCAGGCCAGGGTGGAGTGTCAGGCATTATTGCATACACTGCCTTCCTTGGCAAAGCAGCTGAAAGGGAAAAATCTGGGCTGCTCCCACGATATTGGTGCAGATAGTGACAGTTTCTGCCTGGAAATGTTGATGGAGAAGCTCTCCATGCACAGCTATCAGTAGCCCTTCAAATGGGATAAAATGGTGGTGTGAAAATCTTTTCCCTCTGTCACACAAAGAAGCGGGGAGAGAAGCATGGCTGAGTTCATTGGCAGTTTGTTGGAATTGCACCATTAACCAATCCATTCTTCTCTGAATTGACATACATAATTTTTATGCAAGGTACTTGTCTTTTGAATGCTTGATGAAATGTATCCATCCTTCACTTTGTTAACTTGTAGAGTGTGTCCTCTCTGTACTAAAAACGTCCTCTGGCCCTGTAGTCTTATAAAATACTTTGCACTTAGCTGTGACAGCATCAGTAGAACTTAGTAAAGTCATTAAGGGGGAGAATCATGTTCTGGCACTCCATATGCAAAGTGGTGCTTTCATCTCCAATTCAATTACCAGCATTTTATGCCATATGCTTTTAGTATTTTATTCTGAATTATTTTTTAAAACTTTAGGCAGAATTTTCCATTAACCTGCTGCAGTCTTTTTGCACTTGAAAAAACCCAAACCCCCTATGGTATATTTTTGTTTCAATTACAGGTGAGAGAAATGTGGAAGTAATTCAAGAAAATATTCAGAAAGCAATCAATGGGACATATACTCTTTTCTGCCTTGGCTTCGGGTTTGATGTCAGTTATACATTCCTGGAGAAGATGGCCCTAAGCAATGGGGGAATAGCACGTCGTATATACGAAAATGCTGATGCAGCCTTGCAGCTCCAGGTCGGGAATAAGGAATGTGCCAGAAAAACCGTCTCTCAGCTACAGCTTATGTCTAGTTCTAGCAGCAATACCACAGATTTTCTGTGATGAAATGTTGAGTTTGAGTTTTCCTGTTAATTCTGGGGAGGGAGGAAGGCAATTTTGGGGTATCTGAGGGTTTGTACCCTATCCATAACTCAAAGTCCTCAAATGAGCTGCATTCAGACAAACTGGGAAACTCACACATTTCTGTACTGCAAAAAGACAAATTGTCCAGGTGAAGTGGACAGTTTCTACTTTTGGAATAGATTTGCACTACTAAAGAAAAAGCTTTTTAAGGGGGTTTAGACATTCAGCATATTACTTTGCACAATTTCACTGTCATTTTTGTATGTTCTGTCTCGCTGCGTCTCTTTAGGGCTTTTATCAAGAAGTGGCTACTCCAATATTAATGAACATTGAAATGCAGTATCCAGAAAATGCCGTTGAAGAATTAACCAAGAACAATTTCAATCTGTTTTTTGAAGGATCTGAAATTATAGTGTCTGGAAAAGTTAGCATTGAGCTGGATCCTTTTCCAATACAAATTAAAGCTCAGTCAGTAAGTGTTTACTAACTGTGAAAAACATCTCTCCCGTCTGTCTTTTGTGGCACAATAGGAGGCTTTGAGAAGTGTGCAGTATATGTTCTTTACATTTGGGCTTTCTGCTGCTTTCCCATTTTAGAAAATTATTTGAGAATTCAAACAATTTCCCTCTCTTGAATTTGCTACGAAAGAAAAGCCTTGAAGAGTCTCCACAAATAAGCAAACAGAAATTTCAGTCCTTCAAAACCCATAATATTTTGACTTTTCAAGCATTTTTAGATTGGTATTGTTACAATGAAGTGGGAAATCTCAATTATTTATCTCAAAAATGTTGAAATAGAGCAGTTTAATTACCTCTTCTTTTCAACATTATTTCAAGTCCAGAAATATGTATCTAAAATACATGTTTCTTAGATAGTTTGGAATTGCATTGTCCAAAGGGGAAGAACAAAATTGAAGGACCAGAATTGTGCTTTGGTACTGAAAGATGTTCTTTTAAGTCTAATAATGTGACTGTAAACAAAGCCTGAAACTGTTCTTTTGATGGTCAGTTTTCTCTCACTTCAGCACACTAGTGACTTGACTCTTAAAGAAGAAGCAAATGTCAAAGAGAAGGAGCAAGTATTCAAAAACCAAAGATATATATTTGGAAATTTCGTAGAGAGACTGTGGGCTTATTTGACCATTCAACAGCTTCTGAAAAAAGCGTAAGCTATTTAAATGTTTCATATAACAAATTTCTAACTTCTTAAAACACACATTCCTTATTCACAAATTATATGATCAGAAAACACAAAGAAACAGAAATATTTCTTCAGATATGTGTAAAAAACAAAAGGTACTGTGAGACTATTACATTGCTGAATGTTGAACATGAAGTGCCTTTCCGTTTAGGATACCACTATAACATTCAATATGTATGTGTGTATATACAGATATAGATGAAAACATAGTGGAAAATATTCTTCATGACATTATTATAAAATAGATTTTAATTGTATGGATTGTGTTGAGCTGTTCTTACATATCCAGAAATATTGTCTGTAGATAATGAAATGGCAATAGCTATTGAATAGAACAATATGCATGTCCATAAAATTTCATAGATTATGTATCTATTATTTTTATGTATTTGAACCATACATAGGCTCCAGTGTTGCAAAGAATTAAGCATTTCCCTAATTTCGGGCACAGGAACAGCTGAGTTTTCCCCATAAGACTACTGACCCTTCAATAATAAAAAATATCTGTGAGGACATAGCTAATATGTAAAGGAATCTGAACACGACTTGTTCCTAGTCTCTACATGTTATTCCTTCATCATTAACATGGACTTTAGTATTTCAGCCCAAGAAGAGGACCAGAAGGCCCTGGAGGCACAAGCCTTGGATCTGTCCCTGCGGTACAGCTTCGTTACTCCCCTCACTTCCATGGTGGTCACCAAACCCTCTGACCAGCAGCAGGTGGAGCTGGCAAACAAACCCACCGAGGCTGGTAAATGGGCCACCAAACAGCCCCCTGAAACTCACTGCTCTTCTTCATATTGGCTTCCACTTAGGCTTGTTTGATAGTGATATAACGAGGCACATCAGAGGCAGGAGTTCAGGGATTAGCTTCCTTCCAAAATAAAACATACGGGAGTTTTTGGAAAGGTGAAGTGATGAAACAAACACTGCTATTGAAATGGAAAATAATTTGTTTAAATAATAACTAAAGGTAGTCTAACAGTTGCTACTATTACATTCCCAACAATGCAAAGGCGTTCCACACTTTTCTCTGTAGCACTTCTGTGGAAAAATGAATGCAGGGGGAAAGAATGGCTTCAGTCAGAGTTTTGCATGTGCTCAATCTACCTATCCTTGAACACAAAAACCCTCATCACCTGAAGCCCAACACCCTCTTGTCCCAGTTTGCTGGTTGGCACATGGGTAAAGTAATTAAATGTTGACTGTATGACACTAATCTGTCCCTCTTCCTCTTGCCAGATAATGAGAAGCCAAAAAGTTTTCCTGTAGAAGGTAAATGCTTTTTTCTTTTCCATTTCCATTCTTTTCCATTTGATATTTTCGTAGTCTCTAATTAAAAATAAAAAAACAAACAAAAAGAAAAAGGAGTTCATGGTGGTTGTTCTATAGAGGGAAGTATCTGAGATTTGGAAAAATGTGTGAAGCAAGTCATAAGCAATGCCTGCCACAGTCTGTGCAGGATTTGTGTAGATAACACAGCCAAAGGGAGGAAATCTTCCATTCAGAAAGTCTCAAAGGTCAAAGTCCTCTATGCTCTTGAGGAAAAGTAATTCTTCGAGTGAATGATGTTAATGATGTTTTCTGTTTCTTCCTACCATGTGCGAAGCGTCTCTCAAAAAATTCAGTGCAAGAATGCCTTCTGAGGAGGATTTAGGTATTTTTTTCCTCTCTTTCTAGAAATAGTATTTATTTGTATCAATGTTATAGGGGAAGAGCCTTGATTTTGCTCTAGTTATTTCACAGAAGTGTATTGAGGGAATCACGATGCTGCCCTGTTCTCTGGAGGTTGCCTCTTTCAAAATGGTGCTGGGGAGTTTAACAGCAGAAACCTCCCTGACCAGAAGCAGAGCCCAGGGACCGTACAGCCCCCTCAAGGGGCACACAGGGCTTGGGGCTGCCCTTCCCTCAAGGCTCCCTTTGGTTGCAGGAGGAGAAGGGTTTGGGGCCACCTCTGCAGCACAACCTGTTTCTGTAGCTGCTGCCGAGCCCTCTGTGGGTGTGGTGGTGGGGCAGGCACAGCTCCTCGGGGACATTGTGGCAAAGGAAGACAGATGCAGCTGGAGAGTTACAGATCTGATGTCTGAAACACTCCTGTAAGGTATGTGATGCAATCATGAGTAAAATACAGATACTCTCTTTTCTTTCAGCTGCTTACAGAGTGATGAGTGGGTCAGCTCCTGGTAAGTATTCCCCCTCTGGTTTTACTCAGAATAATTCTATAAAGTTCATTTCATATGTAGGGTCATAGCAACCTTACTTTAATAAATACATTTTGATTGGAGATACCCACTTGAAATATAATTTAGTTTTTATTATATGTATTTCAGTCCACAGAAATATTTTATAATGAAGTATAAACTTTTGAAAACAATCTTGGATATATATATAAAAAATATATATTTGTGTATATATATATATACATATTTATATTTATATTTATATTAGTAAGCTGAAAGAAATGGATGTAAAAAAAAGTAATTTATCAGTCCTGGGGTATCCAGAAAAGTCAGTGGGCAAATAGCAGGATAGATTCCCTGTTTCAAAGGGTGGGGAGGGAGATGCAAGACATAAACCCAAAGTAACAAAACATTGGGAATACCCTTTTCTTTCAGGTCGGTGGCGCTCTGAGCTCCAACCTGGCAGCAATAGGAAGATGTCTTCAGCAGGTAACTGCTCACGGTGGTGTGTGAGAGGGCTGGGCTGGGTGTGCTGCATTCAACACTGCACAGCAGCCCTTGAAACCACAGCTCTAAACCTTCCCACAGCTCCAGCTGAGCATGGCATGGTCCATCCTCAGAGAAACAAGCACTGGATGTTGTGCTTCTTTCCCCCACCGGCACAGCTTGTCTTAAGCAAAGCCCTCCGTAGTAGTCAGTGAAGAGCTCTGCTAAAAAGGCTTCTGTCACAGCATTTGTGCTGGTTAATTAGCTGACTTAGAGAAAAAATGTTTCATTAAAATGTCCTTACTAATATTAAGTATTTCAGTTTCCAGGTCCAGAGGCATTGTAAGAGTACAACCTGTTGGTAAGTGATGCATATCCTAGTCCCATTTCAAT
The DNA here is from genome assembly GCA_013400975.1 of Atrichornis clamosus. Classification (NCBI taxonomy): domain Eukaryota; kingdom Metazoa; phylum Chordata; class Aves; order Passeriformes; family Menuridae; genus Atrichornis; species Atrichornis clamosus. The sequence goes on along the minus strand of WBMZ01010735.1, from coordinate 47,804 downwards.
TATTAATATAATTGTAATGCACACTTTTTCTTGCAACAATGCTTTTTCTGACTGCATCAACTCTCTGAAAACCTTTTAGCTCTTCTTGCAACCTTGGCTGCTTCTTTCCACTTAAGTAGAAAATATCCCAGTATTCCTTGGGAAAACCTCTCTGGCTCAAGGATATAACCACCAAAGTGAAATGCAGTACAAGAGATCTTCAATTCTGCTTTTTCAAGGGATCATTGTCCTTAGTAAATTCTATATTTAAAAGTCTGTTGGTTTCATTCATATCAAGGTGCTGTGTCTGAGTGTGCTTTGCAACAATTATTACTGTGTTTTTACTACTTCTGTTCTATAAAAGCTATAACTGATGTTTTAGGTATAAATTTATAAACTACTTTTGCTGTGCCTATCCAAAGGGCACAGGCTAGATGTTTATGTCTCATGCTGATAATTGTGCTTCTGTCTTTTCAGCCAATGAACATCCACAACTTCTCTTGCAATTACCCAAACAAAATGAAAGAATCTGCTTAAATATTGGTGGAAGAGCACAAACATCTGTCCACCTGCTGTCAGACCCGGAGCAAGGTGAGTGAGCCACCTTACTCCTGATACCAAGACAAGGAGAGTCACTTGTTCTGTGAGCACAGCTGGTGTCTTTGGGAATAACCCCCTCTCATGAAGAGCCATCTCATTCCTGCTGCCTTGCACTGGCCAGAGAGGCTGTGGTTAATTTTGCCTTTCTCTTAAGCAATATTAATGGCGCAGCAGCTGAGGGCACTTCTCACAGGTCTGGTTGAGGGTCACCTCCTCCTCCTGGTGTCACATTCGTGGTCTTTAGGGTTTTCTCCTACCCAGGCCTTAGAACTTTGGAGGATGCAGAGATGTTAACCTCATGGTCTCTGTGCCAACAGAAAGGTGCATGCTCTGGATGCACAGCAGTTTTTCTGTGGTCCTGTACTGGAGGAGCCATGGCCCCGGGCACCAGGCACCTGCTCTGATTATGGAGCAGAGACACCTCCATGCAGGAGGTGGAAGCATGGGGTTAAACAGGCTCTGGTGACCCCACCACAGTCTTGGGGCATGTGGAGCTGAAATCCAGAGCACTGTGCCCCACAAAACTAATTTGAGACCCTGAAGTTGTTTCAGTAACAAAGCTGGTGCAGGTTTCTTAAGAACAATCACCTGACAAATCTGTATCAATGGTATTAAAGGACTCACTGTGACGGGGAAACCTGGAGAAGAAATAAATAACTTTGTGCAGTTTGAAATTAACTATGTGGATCCCCCCGTGCAAATCCGTGTCTCCACTGATGAGATCATTGTACGCCACAATAACAACAGCACTCGGCTGTCGTGGACAGAATCAGCCACCTCCACCATCCAGGGGTAAGAAATGTCTCCCTGTCCTTTCCTAAACTGGAAAATATGTCAGATCTTGGTTGATTCAGGCCTCCATTATCTGAAATGCTTCCAAATGTCTTTATCTAGTGACTATTTCTGTGTGAGCAGCAGCAGGGTACCTTCATAAACCCCCATTTCAAATATGGAGAACAAAATAGGTTTGATTTTAATTCTCCATGCCTTTGTAAAGAGAATCAAAACAACTGCATCATGAGCCTGCTGTTCTGCTTTGATGTCAGAGGCAGAACCTATATTTATGTTCCAAAGGAAAGGACCCACGGCCATGCAGAGCAGTCCTGGTGCCACCACCAGGCACTTTGTGTTCCTCCAGCAGCAGAGCGAGTGCTGCCAAGTGATGGCTTTGACATTTACTGTCCCTTTTATGCAGCACTTGGCTCCACACAGACTGGAGTTTTCCTTCTCCTCAGTTTTAGCAATAACTCCCATCTGGGCAGCTGATATTTTTTATGGGAAGGCATAAAGTGTTGGAACAGCTGCCTGTAACGAAATGCCCACTGTAGGAGAAAGGATACTTTAAAAGTAGACTTTATTTGTCAGATTAATTAAAGTAGGATCCTTCACTAAAACAAGGTAGAGCTGAGTGTAGCTGATTCCACCAGGTTTTTTATATTGCTGGAATAAGTCTCCACAAGGATTCACTGTTGGCCTGGGGCAGGCAGGACACACATGGCTCCTCCCTCACAGGCAGTTCTAGACAATAACTAGTCCTGCAACAACTGCTTTCAATTACTGTTGTCATCCAAACAGAGCTGAGAACATGCTGGATTTATGCCCCTGTATAATTTGCCAAGCAGAATGATCCTCCTGCTTCAAACCAGCAGCTGAGCCCTTGCACCCACAGCCCTGTGCACCCCAGCACTCGGCGGGTGGCTTTGCCAAAACTGCTCTGCAAGGCAGGAAAATGACAGTGCCGTTTGTGTTCTGCAAGCCCACCTGAGGTCACAATAACACTAATGGAAGGCGCAGTCTGAAAACACTTCTGAAATATCCTACAAAAAAGGATTTGACATGTTCATAAAACTGATTGAATTATTTTATTAGTCTACCTTTTTTCTCATTAAAACGGTGAGAAAATATTTTTTTTTTCCCATCCAAACATTTCTTGTCATTGTGGATAATAAGGTGTATTCATCAGCAAAAAAGTTTTCTGCTGGTATATTTGCAAGACCTGTTGTGCAGCACAGAGAGAAAAGATATTCTACTCAATATTTTCTAGCTTAAAAATAACCACAAACAGATTAGGGAAAATGCAATTGCAAAAAGACAAATGGCAAACATTAAATTATTATGATTAATTAATATCAGTTACTTAAATACATATTCTTGCTTGATATTCTTCTTGGAAATAATGATGTCATCACTTACTTTCTAGGCTGAGATTGTCAGTTGAAAAGGAAAGGAGCATTACAGCTTCACTGCCTGATACGGTCACAGTAAAAATTTCCCTTGTCAAGTTTCCAGATGATTTCCTTGGGCTGTATTTCTTGGACACCAACCGTTTTTCGGACAAAGTCAGTGGAATTCTGGGTATGTATCATTATGGATGTGTGCAGCAAAGAAGGATGGTCTTGTAACTAAGCCCCTGAGAGTGTAAGTTGGGGGTTTGTTTCAGGGAGTTCCTGAGAAATTTTGCATTGAACGTATTCTTTTTGGACATGTAACTTTTACTGCCCAGCAACCCCAAAGAGGGGAGGTCTCACCCTGGAAATGTAACACGATGCTTTTCCACTCACCAGCGACACAACCCTAAGTAGCCCATTATGGGTTTAGAAGACATTAAAATAAGACAAAAATAATAGTTGGGCTTAACCTCAACAGTGCTGTGGAATGACATAATTTATGCAGCAAATTCATTTGATGTCAAATAATAGACTATAAATAATGGACATAAAATTGTAAACAATCATGGTTAGAAAATGAAAGCCAGCTGGTCCTGAACATCTTGGCTCCAAAGATCCTGTTGGGACTAAAGTTGAACTTGTTTTGGAAACTTTGCAAACGGAGAAGTTGCATATTCCAAAACCACCAAAAAAACTTGTGAAAACCCATCAGAGCAAGGCTGAACCTTTCTGTGGAGAGTGTTAGGGATAACAGGAGATCACAGCTGAAACACAGGAATTTTCTAAACTTACTAGGGGGCTTCCAAACATTGTCTTTCCTTTGTTTTCTGAGATGAAGAGGTCCTTTCTGCTGTTAGAGCTGCCATTTGGGTTAAATGAACAGCAATACTTGGCTGGTTTGTATTTTTAAATAATTTGTGTGTCTGTTGCTTAGGTCAATTTTATTCAAAAGCACACTTTGAGAATAACAATAACAATCAGAGAGCTGTGGAAAGAATCCTGAGAGTGTCTGGATCTGAGCACAAAGTTTCCAGGTAATAGATATGGGGGCTGTGTGTGCTTTGAGATGTATTTTATCAGCAAATACCAGAGATCAAAAGAAATGAAACTGAGAGTGTTTGTCTGTAAGAGCATACCTCTTTGGTGTCAATAACCTGCACTTTACTTTTTCCCTAACTGCCTGAATTTGTTGTTTAAGTGATGCTACAGGGCTCAAGGCTCCTATTTCATTGGGGGGGAAATAATCATATCCTGGGGAAATAATCATACCCAGCTTGCATTGTTTACCTGGACGTGGAGGGTGTTTCCTCAGCTGGATTTACCATGAGAAAAATTTTCACGCTTCAATTGCTTTTAGCAAGTGTCTGTGATGGGGAAGAAATGCTGTGAGTGTGCAGGTTCTGGGAGTGCTGAGGTGCAGCTCTGCCCACACACAGGCCTCTGACTCCTGGTGCCATCTGCAAATGTCATGGCAATTCTGAGCCTGCCCTTTGATTGTGCTATCACAATTTCTCTTGTTTTGATTTCATTTCAGGTTGTACAAGAAAGATTACAGGCTTGAGTCAACCAGCAATCCTGTTTCCTGCTGGTCAATAGATTTAACTCCCTAGAAAAAAAATTTCTGGGAAAGGAAACCATACAAATGAAGCTCTTCCAAGTATTTTTGATACTTTCATGAAGAAAACCATACAGTTAGAGCCTGATCATTACTATACATATAAATGTCAAAAATATTTTATCTTGAAATAATTATACTTGCAAGATATGATGGTGCTTGTTTATTTGATATTTGAAAATGGTTTCTAATCTGCAATGTGGTTTTGTTGTTGATTTATGTGAATGAACTAAATAAAATTGACATTATCAGCTCACAGTTTGATATGGACACATGAACTTAGGTTTCCAAATAAAAATCAGTAGTGGCATCATCCAAGTCAACAAAGGTTTCATGCAAACAGGAATAGATTTCTAAAACTTACTACCTCTATCGAGTTATAAATGATGGTGTTCTTGAACCATGTGTTTTGTGAAAACAGTAGGAAGTTTAGGGCAGTGTTGGTTTACCATGTCTCGTTTTTTATTTTATTGCTGTATTAAAGTTCTCTTTGAGGTTGTTCTGTAAGACTTTTCAAAGCTCATGAAATCAGCAATTAATAGGGCTGTGTGTGGGGATAGCAAACCCACATTGGCTGCAGTCCAGTTAATTGTTGCAAAATTCTTTAAGGCTCCCCTTTAAAAACATCTGCAAAACAGCCATTGACTGGTTGCAAAACAGACCTCTGACTGGTTGCAAAAGACAGCATTTCAACCCCAAAAGTTAGCAGCTTTTTTTGGCATCATTTCATACAACGTTCTGCAAACATTGGAAGATATTTTACAAATAATGAGCAGCTCAAACCCAACTTGCTGTGCACGGAAGTAACTCTGCAGAGTAAACACACACACAGAAGCCTCTGCCCATGGAATCCAAGTTGTAGTTTCAGCCTTCAGCTTTTTCATAACTTTTAATTCCAAAATTATTTTGTGGTTTAGAGTTTCAGTTCCTATGTATCTTTGAATCCATAAATATGCCAGCATTGTAGACAGTTTAACAGAAGTTGCTTTCTACCCTGCCAATAATATATAACTGGAAAAACCTTATTACTTTAAAGCAGTGTACTAAAAGACTATTTCTTGCCAAAGTCAATAAGCTAAAACAAACTATGTAATTAGAAACCTGTTTTTTAAAAGAAATATGCAGACATGATGCCAAGATATGTTTGTGTGAATTGCTTGTACTTTCAAGGTGCCGCTTTTGCTGGACGAATTACATGACAAACAACATGGAATTTGGAAACTGGAAACACCAGACTGCTCACTTCACTGCATCAAAAACAGGTTTACCAATCTGGTTGTTTCTGTTATAGATGAACCTGGGATTTGAATCACTTGCTGTTGATCCTGGGTTTTATCAGCAGACTTACTGCAAATTAAATATTCCCTGCTCTCAGTGACAGAGTGCCCACGTGTCACCTCCCGCCCTGCCTGCCAACTGCGGGGACAGAAACAGCACCGAGCTGGGAGCAGTGGGCCCTGGCAGCTGGCTGCAGTGCGCTGGGGCAGCTTTCGCCCGGGGCCCTCTGCTTTAAGTGAGGCTCAAGCAGGTGCCGGCCATTCTTGAGAGCTGCACTCAAACTGCTGTGCCTGAGGTTCCCCAGGGAGCTGCTGCTCTGGGAATGCAGTTCTCCCTTGCTGCAAAGAACCTGCGGGCCAGGAAATTTATTAAGGCGTGACAGAAACTCTTCACATTTTTCAAAAGATTTTATCTGACTTTGAACAGACAAGTTGTGATGACAGAGATTTCTGTGCTTTCTGCAGCAGCCGGATGTCGCCGGTGTGCCTGGCTACTGCAGCCCCCAAATTTATGTACTGCAGCTTTCCATTCTGCACGTGTGCTTTCCACTCTGTAAGCAGGTGCCATTCCACTCTTCTTCACTTGCATTGTGTCTTAATTTCTGGTTTAGTTACTCTTCTTCTGTGCTTACCAAGCCTCAAAGTGAGTTCTGATGTGCTTCTAATTTCCTGCATTCCCTTCCCTTGCTCAAGAAGCTGAAGGCAGACACAGTAATGAATATTTTGCAATCTGTAATTTCTAATTCCAATGTAAAATAGTCTGTGTCAGTTTATGGGTAACAGATCTACACATATCTCACAGTATAAATCTCCCACACTTCTCTTTGAACCAGCACTGTAGCAGTCAGCAATAGCAACACGTGTTTTACCTAACTCTGCTACTTCTCTCTGTCCTCCTTGCTCCCTTTAGCAACATCTGCTGTTATCTCCTACCTTGCAGGAATCTTGGGGTGCATATTGAACAGGAGCCATGCAAAAGCAGCCTAGAGCCCCTGAGGGCAACGTGTGGCTCCCAATTCAGTCACAGCTGACAAGACTCCTGCCACCTCCGGAGATTTGCCTCATCTCCATAAATCAAACAGGAAAGTTCTGGCTGGCCCAGGATTGTCTTGTGGTGAAACTCTCCAGCCAGGTAGGTCAGGGTCTGCTGTCCAGTGCTCTGTTTGTTGTGTTAATGGAGCAAGCAAGGACAGGACCAGCCCTGACGGGCAGTCCCACTACTCCTGTCTCAGGATCCAAAATGGAATGTTGCTTTATTTCATTCTATTTCATCTAGTTAATTATTTTAGAATAAAATTTTAGAACCATGTAGATTTAACATTACTAGTTCCAGTATTCTGGTTTTCTCTTACTCCTTCCTGTTCCTCTCCCTGCCTTCCTCATTTTTCAGTAACTTATTACTTTCTGTAGAAATTACTGTTTTATTTCATCATTTTTGTCTGGATTTAGCAGGCAGAAATATGTAGCCACTGTGACACCCTCTCCCCTCACCAACTTTTTTTCTTCTGCAAAACTTCTACTTTCAGTAAAGGATTTTGCTCCTGGAAAAGGTCTGTATCTCCCATAAATTTAACAGTAAGTATATATTTTCCCCTATTTTTTTCCTCTTTGATTTTTCTATTGTGTTTTTGTTCCACTTCCCTTTGTTCCTTCAATTTAACCCATCACAGTATATATCATCTCTTTCTGCCACTACACTCCCCTTTCCTCTGTGTGTCTCATGCTAGTTTTCCACACAGACTTTCTCTCCTTGTCATATGGTAGTAGGGGAATTTTCTGCTTTGCCATATGAGACCACAACTGCCGTGTTGTGGCTGATTTGATTAAAAGAAATCTTGAAGTAAAGAAGAAATACAGGGAGGGGGGAGCTCGGTTGGTTGGGTTTTTTGCTTTAGAAGTGATAGCTTACAATTTCTTGCTATAAAAACATAAATATATAAATAGATGGGGCACTTCTTGCCCTGAATATGTTCATAAATTCTTTTATGGGAACAAAAGGAAGGGTCCTACTCAAGAAATATACAGTCCAAAAGAGCTATTATTACTTAAACGTGAGTGCTGCTTGCAACTATGGTATTTCATTAATTTACAAAGATTTGGAAGCTAGGTTCAAATTAAAATGCTAAAGAAGCCCTGGATGCTAACAGGCATCTCCTGTGCTGGCACCAGCCCTCAGCACTGCAGAGTCACGTGGTCAGGTGGTTCCAGGTACCACAGAATTATCCCAGAATCTGGGCTGGGCCGTCAGTTGTCCTCTTGTGCTCAATTTCAAAAGGCATCTGGCACCCTGGGCTTTGTGAAACCAGAACGAAAACATTGATAGCTGTTGGAGTAACAGAACCAGGCACTGAGAACTGATGCTTTTATTTAAATCACGCCTGACACTCAATTACTGATAAAAATTGGATAGAAGGTTTCTGATATGCTTTACAAAGTAGTATTTTAGGTCAGAATTTTAAACCTAATCAAGAGGACATTTCAGAGGATGAGGGATCTTGCACTTCAGATTTGATCAAATACACACTAAAACTCTTTATGAGAATCCATCATGCCTTGTCCTTGCTAAACATGGCATGCTTATATGTTTTTAATAGTCCTTATATGTTGAAAATGCTGTTCTTTCAGACAAATATGGAGGAAGTTGTAGTTGTTTAAAAGAGACTGGAAACAATATAATCTGTATGAACACCATCTATCAGCCCAGCTCCATTGTCATGGACAAACCAGCAAGGAATGTCAACACTGTGTTTAGAATCTCTTCTGTAATCCTTCTGCCAGCCCCTGAAAGGGAAAACACAGCCATGGGAGTACTGAGGTAGGAACTGCACCTGGACAAGGCAATCTTGCCTAAGTCTTTGCTAAGGACTTAATTACTTTGTACCTTGTTACTGTCAGTTCATTGTTTTTAACAACCATTGTGGCATCTGGTTTTTTGGGATCAGACCCAGGATGAATTTCAAGTATGGTGAAGTTGATGGGGTGGAAAAACTGTCCTAAAAATAGAAGCCAAAATTATCATTTCAGGCATTAAAACAGAAACAAAACAAAAGAAAATAACAAAATTTTTACATTCCCATGCTGGTTTCCATATCCCTTCAGGGTTTTGGATGGATAAGGAAACACCAAGTTTCATGTAAGGCTGAACATATGCCTATGGTATTATTTTCTTTTTACAACCTGGAATTGTATCCATATTATCTGGATGTATGTTCCAGCTTCTGAGTGCACAGTACAATTGGCCTTTCCTAGATATCCTTCAAGATATCCTCACTTGGTATCTTGTCTATTCTGTGGTATTTATTACATGCTCTCCAAGTCTTTAGCTTTTTTAAAATCAAATCATGCATGTCTTGATCTCTGAAATTTCTGGATATGATTATTCTCATCACAAGTACAGTATTCTGTCTATAAATTATGTAGCCTCATAAGGAAAGACCAGCATGGAAACACTAAACAAAGTCATACCTAATAATCCATGTGTCTGTTCAGACAGTTTAGCACTTTGCAATGTATATAGTCCTAGGAAATCTTGGTGGAGAGGATGTTTCTTCCATACTTGGTGCAAAACAACAACAAATGAGGCAGCGCTGCCCACTGAGACCACCAGATTTTTTTTTCTGTTAATTATCAAAGTTAAACTGAGGAAAAAAGAAAAACATGACTTAGAGTATGGTATTTCCCAGAGTTAACAGCAACAAGAAGAAATGTGAGAAGAAGAAACATGCCCAAGAAACAAATGTGGCTTTATAAACAGCTCAGCATTTTTTAAAAAAGAGTATTTGCTGCCTGGTTTGGCCCATGGGAGTCTCTGTACATGTGTTCACAGACAGTCACAGAATCATATTAAGTGACACTGGAAAAGACTACCTGGCCTTTAAACTTTTCAGTAAGATGTTTTTACCAAAACCTGTCCTTTAACAGTGCCATTAGTCACAGATAGGTTAGTGATATCTAGATACAGCATCTTGTGCTCAGTGATACAAATTCTATTGATAAAACAACACTTCCTTGTCTGGATGCTACATGACACTTCTTCCTTTTGTTTTTCAGAGAAGTCAACTCCCAAACTGCCCAGGTTAGTGTTAAGATAAAGAAGATTTGCTCCTCATTCTGTTAGTGGTATCATCCATGTGTCTATCACAATAAAAAAAAGCATGTGTACAAATGACAGTTTGCTCTTTCTGCTGCACTGCCAGGCCTTGAGAAGGCAGGAATTTTATTTTACACAATAAAATGTAGAGGAGGAGGAGAAGATGTTGCCTGTTCCTTTTCTGAACTTTTTGCACAGGTATAAATGATTCCATAATAGATCCCATGAAAAATACACCTGCTAAGAGGGCAATATAAATTCTATAACTGCCACAATTTCCCTTTTTAAAATGGAGTTTTTAATGGAACATTATTATGCCTTTGAAAGATTACACACTGTGTCTGAAGTTTCTCCTGAAGTATTTGCAAGACACTGCTGCATAAAGCACAATACCAAATCTAGTTTCACCTTAGTCATAATAATAGAAAATCAGGGAAAAAACTTCATTTACTTCTCCAAGCAGAGGAATTTGTGAATAATTCAGCAGTTACACAACAAAGTAGAGAGCAGAATCCAGCAGGGCTTGAATCAATTTCTTTTGTAGGTTCAAACAACCAAATTTTAGACATATAATATTGATCAATATTTCAAAAAGTGTAGAAAGAAATACAAGTGGCTGATACATTTTCTGTAAGCCTTACCCTGCTTGTTGCAAGGTGACTGAGTCAAGCCAGGTGAAACCTGTTTTTTCATCACCATTCTGAATTGTGATCTTCTCAGGAGTTACTGTCAGTTTTAAATCCAGATGCTTACTTGCAATGCCAAGTTTTCCAAAATAGGAGTTTTGGATCTTTGCATCACTGTTTGCTCTCTTATCACCAATAAGTTCTCCATTGACTGTGATGCCTAATATAGAAATGAAACAACAAGTATTGTTTTACAGACAGGACCTGATCAACTGATGTCAAGGAAAATTTAACAACTCGAGTAATTAAATATGAGCTGAAAAATAGACCAGAATTATTTGTGCATGTTTGTGCCAAAGCAAAATAAAGTTCTGAGAGCTGTTCTGTGAATTGCCACATTTTCTTGAGAAAATGTCAATATTTCCTAGAGCACAGAGAGCTTGTGATGGGCACAGGGAGTTTGTGTGACATCAGCCTCTCTTGACCAGATATTCCATAAACGGGCAACCTAAGGATTATTTTATTCCTTCCACTACAACTCAATGAGACAAATTACTACTCTCAACCCTCACAGTGGTTTTCAAACAAAGTTTAAAAGTTCATTTTGCTTAAGAAATGAAAGCAGTCATGGTAATGCTACCTTAATACCGCCTACTAACTTTTCTGAGAAAAAACAGCTTATGCATTATAAAGAGAGAAATAGCCTTTAAACACAGGAATTTTGCTAGAAGTATCCTGGCTTACTGTATATTAAAAAAATTTAAAAACTCACCTGTAACTGGGTCATTTATTAAATTTAAGATAGTACCCGGGTTTTCATTGATATTGAAACAAATGGCATCCTTTTTTTGTGGCACTGATATAATGAAGTGTGGGTCTCCATCAACTGTAAAGGTAAATCACTGGTGTTTGTACAGTGATACACAGCCTCAAAGCTCCACATGAGCATTTAATATTCATATTTAAATTGAATATTAATATTTACATTTAATAATTAAATTTGAATTATTTAATAGAGAACAGGCAGTTATCAACACAAAGCCTACTGATGGGAAGGAGGACTGAGAAAATGACCACATATAATTTCAATTACTTGATCTTTAAAAGATACTGAGAGATGTTTAAAGTAAATTAAAATACTTCCCCCTTAAGAATGAAAAATGGCTGCTTTTATGGAAGGGAATTATTGAAAAGATCCATAAGAATTGTGTAATTTAGCCTTAAATACCCTCTTCTGTTCTCCTACTAAACAGACACTACTCAAACTACTCACCACTAGTATACCATGTGGGTTGTGATGCATATGTGGGATATATTTGTGAAGCTGCAGAAGGAAAAAAAAGTTGTTAAAAAAACTCACACCAAAATGGAAAATTTATACCCTGTCTGCATGGTCCATGTAAGATGTCAGGAAGTAAATATGCTAGGTAAGTCACTAATTCCATCCTAGTTTTTAAAGCATGTAGTCTATGAAATGTCAGTTTGAGCCACTTTTGAATCCAGAAAAGCTTCAGGACAGAGACAGATTTTACTTGTAGTCTAAAAAAAAGCACTTGGAGGGTTTCCACATAGCCCAAGTAATGTGTCTGTAGGACACAAATATTTCAGACTTGAGGATTAAGCTATCAACAAGGAAATGCAACATCATCCATTGAAAACTTCTGTGTTTTTGACATTTGGGTTTTTTTCCAGAAAGAATTTGAGTCTTTTCAGTGAAGACTTGAAAAAATCTAGACAGAGACAGAGAGAGAGAGGCTGGCACTAATCTCTATAGCAAAAACATAAATCCAATTCTCCCATTTCCAGGATTGCCCAGCCAGCAATTTGTGGATCACTTGCTGTCTCTCTTGAATAAAACAGCTGCTTTTTGTACAAGCGACTGAACATGTTAATTTAGCCAGAGATGTTGACATCATAGTCCCTTGCTTTATATAATTCCAAAGGAGATGCAAATTGAAGTCCATCCTCTGTTCTTGGGAAACAACTTTCAGAAAAAAATGGTGGTTTGATGAACAGGCATTTACACGTTAAAAACTGTTTAGCTGAAACCTTTTCACTTCATATTGTTCAGCTTTTAATGTGTTTTCAGCAGTGAGCAGAATTTCGTAGTAGTTGTTGAAGTACAGTTGTACTGCCAGAAATGGCAGCCTCTACCTCTGGTAATTCCAGCTGACAGATCCTGCTCCATTCACAAACTTAAAACAACTTACCCAGCATAGAGGTTGTGAACATCCCTGCCGTGAATGAAACAAAATGTTATTTTAGAGGCTACAAAGAACAAAAATCAATCTCTCCCACTTCCTTCTTCCCATCAAACCCAACTCAAAAATCTTTTCATGATGTATAAATTTCTAAATATTACAAAGTAAAAACTTAGTCACAACAGTTTAATACTGCTAGAAAGCAACAGTCACGAGCAAGCTGAAAGCACACCCTGCTTTTCAGCAAAAACGTTATTTCTCCAAGGGCTTTGCTCTGTCCCAAGGACTGGGACAACCTGGTTTTCTCTGATTCCTCTGTGCCACCTTGCTCTAAACTGTGCTTCTGGGCAGTGAGATTGGCCCACCTGGTTCCACACTTTTCTAGTCTTCTGCTCTTTTTACGTCTGAAGTTACGTCAGGGTGTCTGAAGACAGACCTTTGTGCTTTAGAAGTGGCAATCACAGCATGAATGAAGAGATCTCTGTGTGCTATTGCTACACACAGGTACCTGGAAGTCCCCAGTGCCAGCCCTGGAGAGCAACTTACTTGTACTGGGCTTGAATTTTGTGGTGGTGGGATGCTGCAGTCATCAGAGACAGGAGGGATTGAACTGAAAGCACTATTTACAAACTTATCCATCTGAAAACTTTTAAATCAATTTATAACACAATCTTGATTAATTCACCAAGAATGTTATGAAAATACTGCATCCTAGATCAAATAAGTAATGTAGGAAATCCATCTCTATTAAGAATATTAAGTAAATTTAATAAGGAATGTACATACCTTCAGCTGTTACCATGGACAGGTAAGAAGTAAAAGAAAAAAAAAGAGAAATTTACATTTTCAGTTGTATAATTAAACAGAAATAATTCTGGCCCTATTAAAACATTGTTAAAAAAATTGAAACTGCTTGACAACTCAACTAGGTATTTTTTGTATTTTGCAATTCCAAATTTTCCCAATGATACAACTCAATTTTTGTAGATCAAACAAACATACTGAAAGTAAAATGCTGTTATGCAGGGAAGCAGGACTGCAATTTATTATGCATGAGACAAGAGCTCTATTTGTAATTGTTTTGTTGTTATGCCATACCTATATTGCAAAATGTTCCTTATTGGTTTTATTGTTTTGTGGTTTTCAAGGCATTTGAATGATTCTATTCATACTGACTGAATGATTCAGTAAATTGATTTCTGAATTGGGACTTCAGGTTGTGTAAAATCATTTTCTTTTCTTATATAGGGGCAGTGCTTTGAATATTTTCTCCTGTTACTGCTCTATACTTTCTATACACAGAGAGAATTTCCTTGGAAAGAGATTCAGAAAAGAGCCTCTGTACTACAGGTGCCTGGAAAGGGCAAGCAGAGAGATGAAGATTACTGAGTGGATGCCACTTCTGTCAGATGTTTGGGTTTTCCCATCTTAGGAAGGCCAGCTGCAAACTTTGAAGTCATTATGCTGTACAGTGACTTGAGTGTTAAATTAATCATGAAGAGTTTTCATGTCAGTATTTCATTATGACTGTTATGAAAAATAATGCAAAGATTTATCAGCAGAATGCCTAAAGAAATATTCAGAGTTGAGGGGCACTTAGGAATTCACTGGTTTCAGGACTTAATGCAGCTGAAAAAACCCTCAGTAATCTCCAGTATCTCTGTTATGCTAAAATGTCTTAAATTCCTATGCCAAACTCAGGAGATTAGAAAGTTTTCCATCTAGAAGGCAGCAGAGAGCACACACACAGCCTGCAAGGAACTTTTAGGGGCTCCAAGCAAAAGTTTGGGGAAAATATAATGGATGCTGATAGAAGAGACTGGAAAGCCTCTGTCAGACCTGTAGGGAGAGATGAGGGTGGCCCAAACAATACACAGAGAAGAAGTTAGCCTGGGGGCAGCACTGCCTTGCTTTGCTGAAGAGGAGTGAATAGAGCATTTGTTACACAGAGGTTAAACACAGAGGCTGAACTGTATGAAAGCACAATGTCTCACTGAGCAAGGAGTTCATAATTAGCTAAAGTATCAGAGGAGCTGAAAACAAATTGTGTACTTTTAATATAATTGCTTCTCTTTCTGCAGTATATATGAATACTGTGTTTTACATATGTAATCTCAATTTTTTACAACCTGATACATCCTGCCTGAGGAACAGCTCATGCAAATTTTCCCTTTTCATGTAGAAAGAGGTTGCTACATCTACCCCTAGGCTGATGCATGTAAAAAAATAAAGGAGAAAGTGACGTAAAGTCATCTGAATACAGCTGGATTATTAGATTAGAAATGCTTCTTGCTTTTTGGGGCTTTTTTTTCTGTACTAGTTTATATATTTAGTTTAAAATACATTTATTTTAAATTTATAGTACTTTGCCCATATGATTTAGTAAGGAAGGATAGTTTGATGGAAATGAGCTTTACAATGAAAAGTAATTTTGCATAAACCACACATGTGCCAGGCTTGGAAAGTAGATTTTTCAGATACGCGTTTAAAACTGTGCCCACATGAAAGCCTTTCTTTAGGGGAACATCAAAGGAACACTTGGCTTCTCAAATACAGTAGAATTGTGAAGATGTCTATACCTTCAGTGGGTTTATCAGCAATCCCTTCTTCATTGTCATTTTCTTCTGGTTTTGTTACCACCATGGATGTCAGTGGTGTTACAAATTTGTACTTTAGTGAGAGAGCCAGGGCTTCAGCTGTAAGGTTTTCCTTTTCTTCTCCTGTAGCTGTAATACTGAATACAGATAGAGACTCCCAGCATCAATGATTGCTGAACTACTCATCAAACTTCAGATTAAATATTTTACGTTAAAGTGAAGTAATTTCTCTACAGGTAATTTATCAATAAGACATATTTGTTACAGTCTAAGAGCACTTCTGATTCCACTGGCTATCCGAGAAAAAGGCAAAGCTGTGCTTTTTACTTGCAATAATATAAAATTGTTTAATTTGCAACCTGAAACAGGAATACTGAGGCTAGGGAGGAGAAAAGGTTGGGGGATTTTCCTTCCTAATTTTCATGCTTTCCCATTGGCACCTCAGTGCAATGTGAATGTCAGCTTCACATCCTGAAAGCTGCAGGAGCCAGATGGCATAAGGGGATCATAGCTAAGATATTATTCTACATATAATTACCGTTTTTCCAAGAGTTGTTCAATGGTAAGATAAGCCCAGAGCCTTTCAATATACTCTCCAAATATGTATTCTTGTTCTTGGAAAGCTTGACCTGTTTGCTCAGCATCTTGTTGGGTAGTGTATGACAGGGCATCATTAGCCTGTTGGGAGTAAGGAAGCTTCTTTGTATCATAAGTAGCCAGGGACTGTCAGAACTTCCCAAAAATTAAGACCTTCACACCCGAAAATCTTACTGATTGAAAAATAGTCTGGTTCTACACAGCACTTGCCCAAGAAATTGCCAGTGTTGAATCAGGAATTTTGTCCCATTGTTTCTGTGAGGTTTAGAGGTGTATTGTATGCTGCAGAACATAACCCAGTTTCCAAATTCACATGGCATTTTTGTTCATCAGAATTTGACTATTCAGGATTTAAAGAACTTTGATTGTGATACCAATTTCAGAGAGGAACATGTTCAAGCAGATATACTTGAACTGAATTTATATTAATACATTGTTTGTATTTGAACTACACCTAATTTCATATAGTAGATTGAATACACCACAGTGCATGTAGCCTATATGCAGTCTACAGTATTTATGACATGATCTAGAATATGTTTGTGTTCTGTTTCTTGAATATCAGGGGTAAATATTTTTACTGAATCCAGATGTATGGAGGTATTAAACTAGAGTTCTATTTAAGGGGAAGATATTTCAAAAATTCAGCTGCCTTATCCATCTCTTTTCTTCACCTATTGAAGAGAAGTGTCTATGAACACTGAACATTTTGCTCCTCAAAGAACCAGGTAAGGTATTTAGAGACTAAATATATATAATATTTATAAATATATGAAATATATTTTTATGTATATCTGTTAGCAAAACGAATCCAGTCACTGCACAAAGTTGTTCCAGACTGACCCTAGTACATCTGAGTTAGACAAGTAATTTGCAATTTTAAAAGCAATGACTTTGCCACGTTTAGTTTTTCACACGCACAGTAAGACATCCTATCACTGAGGTAAAGAAACATTCAGAGATTTTGTGTACCTTACATAAGTCAAAGAAATCCATACTTACACCTTCACCTCTCACATCTACAGTCAAATGGTTTTGGTTGCTGTCTACAAAACGTCCAGCCACCACAATCTCAGACCCATCATAGAAATGCTTAAAATTGTTTATAGTTAGGTCTGATATTTCATTTTCTGGGTAGTTTAACTCCACATCTATGAGCATGGGATTTGACACCTCATCATAAAACCCCTATAGGATAAAAAAAAAAAAAAAGAGAAAACATTTAACTATAATTGTTTCTTTAATTCATAGGTAGATCTGTAACAAGAAACATCCTGCTCTTTTGGCAATGAAAACTAGAAGTGTATTTTAGAAGAAATATTTATTAAATATTCAGTTAAATCTCAGAGTACAAGGTCTAAAAATATACAAATAATGGGAATTAGTCTTCAGTCTTGCTGAGAGGGAAAATATCTGAGAACATGATGATGAGTTGCATCAATATAAATCAAGAGGGATCCCATGCTTCCTGCTATTTGATAGAGGTAAGTTTCTAGGTCTATTCCCTGCAGAGACTGGCATGACAACATAATCAAAGGAGACTAGATATTTGATTTTGGCAGAGTTTGAAATTAAATCCAGTATCTAATTCTTTGGTGAATTTTTTGAATGGCTGCTATTGGAACGAGAGAAATAATAAAGGTCAACCCTGTATGGTCTATACCTGTTCTATGGTAAGATACACCTGCTTGAGTAAGTTTCTAATGACAGAATATCTAGAGCTTTATGATCTGTTATCCCTCTTGTCCCCTGACATGACATTAACCACATGATCTGTGAGGTACAGGAGATGTAATGACTGCAGCAATTTTGCTGCACACCAAAAGTGTCCTTCAGAACTGTGACTTGTGTCACTCTATGCCAAGTTTTGAACTCTCTGCCATAGCCCACAGGATCTCCCTTTTACTGTCCTTGCACTTCCTGCTTATATAAGGGAAGGGGAAAATTAAATGCAAGTAAAGGTCCCTTCCAACTCAAGCTATTCTATGATTCTAATAATCTGATTACAGCAGACTTGAGAGTATTTCAGTATCAGATTACACACTGGGATTTTGATTACTTGAAAATAAGAACATCTGTATAGTTATCTGAAGTAATGTATCCCTCATCTAATTTAAGTGGTAATTACTACACCTGAAGCTGTAAAGCTGCATCAGAATCAGGATAAATCCGACGGGCCAATCCTTTATTCTCCAGCGCCATCTTCTCCAGGAAGCTGTAGTCAACACCACTGCCAAAACCAAGATTGTACAAGGGGTATCTGCCATTAATGGCCTTTTTTACCTCTTTCTCAATGGCCGCAGTACTTGATACACCTGCATCAAACCAGGAAATGTTTGAGTTGTCTTCAAAACTAGACTAAATGATCACAAAATTAAATGTGACTCATCAAGTTCAGATTTCTTAGGAGATATTATCAAAAACTTGTTTTAGTATTATGATGCTGCTGTAGTAGTGTTTAAATCATGCTCAGAGATGCTCAGAAGTCAGAGATGAAGGCCAATTTTAACTAGCATTTTCTTTTAGCTAATTAACTCTTTATTATTCCATCCGACACAAACTTACCTACATTTGGCTGGCCATCTGTTAACATGATAATTATAGAAGCACTTCTCTTGGGCACAAGGTTTTCTTCATGAGCAGCATTCAGAATATCAATTCCTTTCATCAAACCATCATGTAAATTTGTCACTACAAGATAGACATAGAAATTTGGGTTCAGCAGAGACCATCAAAATAAAGGGCCATATTTCACAGGGATCTGAAGAGATTTCATTACAGTATGAAAATGAAAGATTTGGATTTACAAGCAGGGGGATGTTTAGATAGAAAAGCACCTGGACTTTGGAATATCATTAAGAGAATCATAAGGAGAAACAGATGTCACATTCTGAGTAAAATTCAATTTCAAGAGTGTTTCATCAGCAATCTAAAAACCCAACAAAGTGTACCATTGTGTTCACAGACTTAGTCAATAAATTAACTTACACAGTGACCTATTGGCAAGTCCAGAAAAGCACTTACTGCCTTCAGCAGAAATAAGCTGAACAAACTGCCTTGCTTCATCCAAATTCTCAGGAGTGGCCTTGATTAATGTTTCTTTCCAGCTAGATACTTTACTATTAAACAATATGAAATTGAAGAAGTCATCTTCTTTGATGTCATCTAGGATTTTTAGCAGTGCTTCCTTTGTCTATAAGACAAAGAGATTTAAATATATGATTCAACATTTAACAGAACAGGTGCTTACAGATTTTACATTATTAATCTCTCAGCATTGGGCTATTTTTTACTTCAACACAGTATATATTGCAAAAATTCTGAGCCTGTTCTGTTCTTGTCTGTCCCTGTGTCTGTTTCTCAGAGTAACTCTAGGGAAGTCAGTCAGCTGCAATAACATCTGGTAAATTTTTGTAGCTGAGATGAAAATCAGGTTTCCCGTCATGGTTCGTTGCTTACACTGAGATAAGCTGGCATGGCAAACGGGTAGCTACAGGTTGTAGAGAGGCTCATAAACAAGCAAGCCTGGATATTTTGATTTTGATGTAGCACCAAAGCCTGAAAATTCTGAGCATAAGCTTAGAATGAGGAGTCCCAACTATGAAAAGAGCTGCTGCTTCCTAGAGACAGAAGGATCAACAGAGATAATGCACATAATACTGTATGTACTGCTTAGTTTGGAACTGTCAAGCACTCTCTGGAAATGTTCATATTTAGAGTTTTGAACTAATTATAATTAAGTAAATAGAGCCTAAATGTATAGATTTTCGTTCTACAGTAAGACCTCAAACTCATATGTATGGTACTGGGCATTACAGAGGTGTCACAGCATCAAGCACTTGGTACACCTTAAGCAGTGCATGTGCACTGTAAGGCTCCCTGTCTCTCCCAGCATCATCTCCCTCCCAGCACTTTGTTCCAGCTCTTCCTCTGAAACTCTGTAGTAATGGAATAACTTACCTGTTGTATTGCTCTTCCATACATTGAGCCACTAGTATCCATTACAAAAATAATATTCTTGGGCAACTTTGGAAGATTTGTTGGTGCAAAGAAGTGCACAAAGTAGCCATTGACAATCTGAAAAATAAAATGTTAGAAAAACCCCCACACCACCACCAAAACCTTTGGTATATTATAAGGATAAAACAGAAAAAGGAGATATTACTCTCATTTAGTGCCTAGCCTCTGAGTGGACTAAAAAGTTTTAATGGCCCTAACCACTCTCATCTCTGTCCATGGGCCCAGGAGTGCCATTTAAGTGCAAGACTGGGCCTTTAGTCCCTGTACCGAGCTACACTGTCAGAACATCTGTCTCCAGCTGTATCACAGCCATACCTGTTCCTACCAATGGTCTCCACTGTTTTGGATCCCACCCTGAAGGCTGACTTCCCACCTTGACCTTGGGCTCATCACCACAAACTTGCCTGATGACCTGGACTCTCAGCTGAATTTATCTGACTGCCCTCTCTGGGTCTGCCTTGCCCAGGTACTGTGAGGAGTGGGCTTGTGGCTGGTGAAGCCCCTGTGCTGTCAGCTGTGTTGTCATACTCAGCTCCCTGTCCTTTAGGAAACAGCTGGCCCTCGCTGCTCCCTGATCTTTACTGTGCAAGTTAAACTGTTTAACAGTTCAGAATTTCAAGTTGTTGTATTTACCTGCAAGTTATCTGGAGTTGTTCTCTTCACATCATACCTTATAGTAAAATCCCCATCCAAGATGGACTGTGAGCAATTTGCACAGGTTCGCTGCTGGTCAAGAGTTGGCTTGAAAGAGATATGCCCCTGAAAAAAAAGCCTTCCTTAGATCTGAATTTTAATAGCTGAAAATTTTCTACAGAACACATCTGCACTTTTCGAAAGCTAGTATATTGATATTCACAGGCATGAAGGCTGCTACCTAGGGCTTTCTCCATATGCTTACTTTGCCTTGGGTCAGCCCTCCACTCTGAATGACACCTTTGATAAGGCTGTTTTATGTTTCAGGAATTCTACCACCCCCAAACAAGAGAAAACTACTTGTTACTGACTCAGTTCTTCTGTAAGAGATCATCTCACTGGTATCCAGGTTTCCAACTACTGCTGTGGGACAAGGCCTCCTACTTTGGGTGCAGTATCCTGCTGAGAGCTGCATGGCTTCTGAACTGTGTGGAGATGGCCTTCAACTTCCAACCTTGGAATTCAGGGCTCAGTTGCACAGACAAGCCTTTACTACATTTTCTCTATTTGTTTTCTCTCACTTCCATTGCTAGCACTGACATTATTGTTTCAGAATTACGACCACAATAAGTAACTTATGGAATGCAGTAATCAATGTACCTTTTTTCCTGAAAAAGTTTTTTTAATGGTATTTTGTAGCTCATTGGTGATGAATGTTCCTTCTGCTTCCAGATCAGTGATACCCTGGGGCTCAAAGATATCTACTTCAATCTGAAATATTAATTGAAAATGTATTGTCATTGATTAACCCACAATACATCAACTCAGCCATTTACAAGAGCATCAACAGGCAACTACAGATGTGAAAGAGGGATTTTCACAAAGGAAAAAGAAATTTACTTTTGTAATTCATAATGGCAGTGCAAATCTACACTTGTTTGGACGTATCTTCAGCCAAACAGGCCTTTTCATACATACAAGTGAAAAACAAAGCTAGAAATAAATAAACTTTAATAGAAATATAATTTATTGGGAAGCTAGATACTTGAATTCTAGCAAGGCAGATAGGAGTGATCAAAGACCAATTTTAGCACACAAAAGCTGCAGTATTCCAGAATGTGATATATGGGCATCACTGGGGATTTAAAGATGATGTTGCTTCATGGAGGTGTGAGAAAGATGTAGTCTATGATATAAAGGTATATACAAAAAGATTCTAGTCTTCTATTTTACCCCATGGCATTGTAATAGCTTCTTCAGGTTTTCCTCCATTATTTCTTTTGGAATATTCAGTAGATGAGCAAACTTGTCAGGTTTACAAATAAAAACCTGCACAAAAGCGTTCTGGTGAGGACTCCCCATGGGACTTACTAGAAATATTATCATGTGCTTTTAGGTCACCCGTGAACCAATGGGAATGACCATGGTACCCCACTTTAAAGAGATATACAGAATTTCATTATCTCCTAAGTTACAGTCAAGTTTGATCAGTTTTCTATTTACCTCAAAATCTTTGACAAGCTGCTTTGGTTTTACTTTGATGAACATTTCATATTTTCCAAACTGTCGCTTCAGCAGTTCCTCGTATGTGAGTTCAAAGGTGACTTTACTGGCTGCTTTAATGTTGACTGAGACAGTGAATTTTTCTGTTTTTCTTCCTGAAGCTCTGTATTTAAGTGGGTAGGAAAAAAACCCCTTTATTCTCTTTCACAATATTTATTGTTTGGGTTGGTGGCTTATGATTTTCAAAAAGAAGTAAAACAAAAATGGGAATTTTGATCTATTGCTAAAAGACATCAATTAATACTCAAAAAAACCCCTCAAACTCTAGAATTTATTCAAGTTTCCCAGTGAGCTTAATCCCAGGAATAGGTCACACAAAGTCAGCGAAAGTTGCAGAAAGAGCCTTTCCATAGTTGCAGATACTGCCTGGGTAGTCAGAAGTTGTATTTCCTTTTTTTACAATTTGTGCTACAACAACTATAACAATGATTATTCCTTGGTCCCATAATGTCAGTAATGTGCCAGAACACAGTATTTCCAATCTCACAGTTTGCTATATATAGCATGATGGTGTGGAAGCCACACAAGACATCATCCTTACTTAACAAGACCAGCAGTCTGTCCTCTTGAAACAGCCTTCTCATATTGCTTTTTTGCAGCTTCTTTTTCCTTTATAGTTCCAGGATAGGTGACACCATCAATTGTCCTGCAGATGAAAAAGCCCTCGTTTAGTTGAACGATACTTGAAAAGTTACTACAGAAATTCTCCCTTTATTGATTGGTTTGCTAATAAGCACTTTCAGAGACCTGCTATTGCCAAGATTTGAGCCCTTTCACTGAAGCCAGGTTCCTCAGTGAATGTAGCTGGAATGAAGAGCTTTGTGCTCAGTATCATAAAAAATCTACACCAATTTTTACTTTGAATTAGATCAAAACTGGCAGACAGCAACATGACTTACACCTGTCATATTCCTGCACTTCAGCAGCTTCACCATCTCCTCTCATCTAACGGCAAACCAACTCTATGGACGTGACTCACCCATCCAAATGTCAATGTCTACAGAGGAGCATTTCAGCCTTAAACTCCTTAGATCACTAAGCAGTCACTTCTCACAGGGAACTCACCTCATTCTACAACAGAAGTTCTAGCATGGATTGTGAGTGGTTGTGCCCTAAAGCTACTGCTTCTCTTCACTGGAAATAAAGCAGGCGTAGTGTGATTAGCAGAGATGGATGTGCTTAAACTGAATCATACCTCATCACAGTGGAGAACTGCTTATGATTGCAACTAAAGGTACAAATGTAAAGGAATAATTCTACTTCCTGTCTTTTATTCAAATATGATTTTTAAAAGAAGAGATAAATTAAGCTATAATGCCATTAGGGAAATTAAGTAATGGAACATTCCCGGTTTGATAACACTAGAGTAAGTAAGTAATATTTCTGAAAAGGTGGATGAATCTGCAGGAAAGGTCTCCCATTCCCTAAGGTTCCCTTTTATTCATGATGATTAACAGAAATAATTGAAAATTAGTCATCTTTTCTACAGATGTACCAATGTTTGCCTTTCTCCACATATCTTGCATGTTAAGTTAATAGTACCAGAAAATTACCCAGCAGCTATTTAGAAATCTATTCAAATGGCAAAGTAAAAATGAGCATTTGCATTCAGTTTCTCCCAGTTGAATTTGCACAGATCTTTAGTCTTCTTTAACAATATTGTAAAGATTACACACATGCTGAAGTTGGTAATGAAGGCTGTCTTAGGGAGTTCAACATCAAAGAAGACTTCTTTGGACACATTTTCACGATTGACCGCTCGACTGGTGATGACATTGTGGGCGAATCGGGAAGTTACTTTACTATCAATTTTCATGCTATAGATTTCTATCCCATTGACAACCTGTAGACAGAGAAATGAAAAAAGAAAAAAGAGCACTAGCTGTAACACTTGTGTGAGTGTTAATCTGTTAATTATTTTTAAAAAGAAACTATGGCAAGACTTCTATCATTCTGAAGCAAAAAAGGTAAGACCTAATCATAAGAACTGGAGCACAGCTGTGTTTCCTTGGATATCTGTTACACTGACATGATGGTGCTATCCCACAAGTTATAGCTATAAACTCTTTAACAAAATACTACCACCACAGCAAAAATACTGCCATTATAAGAATAGGGTTTTTTCTGTACTGCGAGAGTGACTTTTTACAGTTATTCCAAGAGCACAACTGTTTACTGCTGCCTCGCTGTATTAGTGTCTGTAATTATCAGGGCAGTGGATGACTCCTAGAGCAGGGATGTAAGTAGTTGTCTTGTTTAAAAATAAACCAAAACAATTCCAGATGGCTCCAAATTCCATTTTATGTTATTCTCAACTTCCTCACAATTGGCACTCGTTCTTCCTTAAACAAGGAAATGGGTAAGGCAATACTTATTTTCTTTGAATGCTCAGATATAAGGTTGCTGGAGACTATGAGAAAGCACAGGTAACAACAGATGTGACTCATTAGGAACACCACAACAAGGTCTGCTTCTTGCAGCATTGGAAAGAATCTTGGAGTTTTTATGGTGGGGCTGATCTCTGGCTGATTGATTAAGTAGGTCCCCAAACAATCAAAGCATTTAAGCATTGCTGAAGTGGAATCCAGGTGCCAAGTGGAATCAGCCTCAGAGATGAGGTCTCTTGTCTTCTTTAGTAATAAATTCAACATAATATAAAAGTAAAAACAACATAGCAGGAATATCTGCTAGAGATACAAAGGTGACTGCAAACAACTTAGCTATTTATTCAAATACAATGAGATTAAAAATCATTTGTTCATTCTCTTTCCTTGTCTCCAGGAACTTCCATCAGAGTTTGGAAAGGAACAGTCTAGTTAGTCATATTGCCTAAAACAGGCAGCTCTGGGCTATTTCCCTTGTCACACACACTCAGAAATATCCATTTGCTCAGACTGGGCTCACAAAAACATTTTATGAACACAGTAAGAATATTTTTGCCACTATAAATCTTTCTTAGTAGGCCAGACAAAACCAAGCCTTACTCACCAAGTCACTGTCAACATTTCGCTTCTGTAAAGAGAAAAAAAAGGGAAAAAGTCATGACTTAAGTAGGAAAGCTACATTTAGAAATAAATCTCTTAGCACCTGTGTAGTTGCCACAAGTCAAAAGAAGTTGTCCGGGAGAAGGAAGGCTTGAAAAAGGTCTTCATTGGTAGACTGAAGTATATTTGAGGGAAGAGCAAGTAAGGCATCTGAGGCAGGTGTGGTTATTTTGCTTATAGCATTTCCAGCTTTGGTAAATCTCTTGGTTTTCATTGGATGTTAGTATACCTTAAATACTGTGGTTTTGAAAGGTAAGTTAAACTTTGAATGTTGCTCATTTTGTATTTTGCTCAAGTGACACAAAAAATGTCTTCTTCCAGCTGAAAACAAACATGGACCCCTGAGAGATGAGGGGAGAATGAGAGGAAAAGAGGCTCGAGTGCTCTGTGCCATTTGTAATTAAATGCCATTGAGACTAAGAATGCACTAAAATCTGCTTAAATAGGTTTTCCTTGAGTATAGGTTGGCTGTATGGTGACATCAGGTAAAACCAGAATATCTTGTCCTCATAGTGACTTCTTTTTCTTCAGAATTCCTGGATCTGGGTCCTGAAATACATATTTTCTTTTCAAACTTATTCTCCTTTGGAAGAAAAAAAGGGGTTGTAACAAAGCATAAAACCCCAGTTTGCACATTTTTTTTCCAGTCACACACATCCAAAGTATCAGGCAGACCCACCCTTACACTTTTCCAGGCTCCTATATTTTTCCTGTTTCACCCCACCAGCCTCTCATCCTAACATGACCAGGTAGGAATGTAATTCAGCAGGATTACAGAGATGAGAAGCTGTCACTGTGAAAGGCTGCATGGAGGAGGGGGGAAGAAAAAGCAGTTAGAACTTTTTTTTTTTTGCCAAATTTGCTCCCAAAGTAGGTGCAAATATCAGAAGCTGTACAACAGTATCACGTACTCTCTTCTGAAAGAGAGAACAGGCATTAGACAAACTGACTGACTGCTGCTAAAATAACAGCTTGTGTAACTCAATTCCCATCAGCTCAGCTGCAAACGCCTTATCTTATTTGGCTTCAAGAGCCTCGGGGGCCACATTTTGTGGAATCATGTTTATCTGCTCCATCAAATAGAGGGGTAAGGACACAGTAAGTCAGATACACATCTCAAGCACGTTTAAGGCGTTCAGTACCTTTCACAGTTAGGAGTTTTACAAGTTGGAAACTGAGACACAGAGGGCTATTTTTCGTTTATTTTGGGGTTCTTTTCTTAAACTTATGGTAATGCAAGGTTTGACAGGGAAGGCTTCTCTTCTGCTGTAAGAGTTTGGCAAAAAAAGTCTGTGTACCTTTCCCTAGGTTCATCTTTCAAATTGTTATTGCCATACAGATGATTTCTGTGTGTACATCTCTCTTGTTTCACAAGGAGTTCTATTTCGATTCTGTAAATCTTTTGGGGTACTCTGCAGTTTTCATTGAAAAAGAAACTACAGAAAGATCATGTGCAAGGCATTACTCACTTTGTTCTTGGGCTGATCTTCAATGGAGATACTCAGTCCAGCTGGACATTGCCCAGCTACCTGCTCTAGCTGACCCTGATTTGCACAGGGGAGGGGATTACGTGACTGTAAGCCTGTGATTTTGTTCTGGGTTTTCTTCGTTTTTAATGATTCACTTGGATGTAGCTTGAGACATCACTAACATCAAGGTCATTTTAAGCTACGTGGGTAGAAAGCAATACCGTGCCAATCAAAATGATTACGCAATTCTACACCAAAAAGAGATTTTTACATCCTCTACCCTGGGTAATCATTACTTGATAAAATGTTTCTGTATTATTTTCACATATTTTCCAGGTGCACCAATTCTTAGAATTTTATTATTTTTCAGTTGTGTAAGAGCAACAAGCTCTTCTATTGCTTAATACTGTTTTGTTGTGGCAACAGAAAAGAACAGAGGTGCAAAAGATCTACAGAAATTGGAGAAGAAAAGAGAAATTTGAACTCTCAAGAAAATAGGGAGGGAAAGGGCTCCATTACTTGCTGAAAGAAACCCTGATTGTATGGCTTGGTGCTACACAGGAAAAACAAGGCATGAAAATTATTTCTGAATCTACAGCAATGTTGAAGATTTCATCACCCCAGGTGATGCTAATCGGGTGCCACAGAGAAGGGATCATAACACAGCTCAGCCGTGCAACCCAAACTTCCCTGTGAGTTCTGCAAGAGTCGCTGCTGCCAAAATGAGAGGGCCAAAAAGGCAAGGCTGTGTCATTGCTTCCTGTGCTTTGCATGCTTTGAATATGGAGTTCTACAGGATGTTTTTAATCTAGATAAAACCCTCCCAGCCCCTAATAGCTGCATGCATAGGAACAAGGTGTGCCAGTGCACACAGGGATCTCTCATTTGGATTTTTGTTCCATTTTCAGCAGAATTGGGTCTGACAACTGTGTTAACCTGACTGTGGCTCTAAAAGCAGCTTTGACAGCTTGAAGGTCATCAGTGAGAGAGAATTCCAGCCATGCTTCACCACTCCCCACGGGATCCTGCTTGCTCAAAAGGGACCAAGCCACGGATGGGCACCGAGACCTTCACCCCATAGAGCAATCTTCTCCATTTCAATCAATTCATATTTGCATAAAGTATATAACAAACCTGGGAGAATCAACTGACTTTTCCATAGTGTTCTGCGTGGATGGATGGAGCACTGCACAGGGCTTTGGCAGTTTTCCATTTAGAAAGGCTTTAGCATTGCAAGACATACAGAGAACAACAGGCACTATGGTAATCAGGAGGAAAAAGCTACATTATATCTGGGCTACATAATGTTTAAATAATAAGAAACCCTGGCATTTCCAGTTTGCAGCATTAAATCTTAAG
This sequence comes from Atrichornis clamosus, assembly GCA_013400975.1. Taxonomy (NCBI): domain Eukaryota; kingdom Metazoa; phylum Chordata; class Aves; order Passeriformes; family Menuridae; genus Atrichornis; species Atrichornis clamosus. The sequence goes on along the minus strand of WBMZ01010735.1, from coordinate 19,966 downwards.
TAGACTTTTAGAAGTTAGATATGTTACCATCCTGATTTTCAAAGAAAAAGTCTTGGCAAAGATCATAAACTAATCAACTGCAATCACCCATAAATTGCTTCGTCCTGTTCTACCCAGTAACTCAAAATACTCCCTAAAGAGATTTGCCCTCTGTAACTTTTTAGAGTACATAACCACTGAGAGAGAGGAAAATAATTTATGGAGGAGTAATGGCCAGCAACTTAAGCAAAGAAAATTAGGCAAAACATCAGGCAGCACCGCCTTACTCAGAGATCCAGACAAAACCAGATGGGTCCCTTTGAGGGACAGAGATATATTTTATCTTACACTAACATGCAAATCTTTTGAGAAAAATCCTACCATGTCATTTGGATAGTGGGCATTTATCTTGATGCCATGTTACATCTCCAGTTTCTGCTTCTTAGAGGCGTCTTTTCACTGATTTTTTTTATTGCTTAACAGGTGCCAAAGTCAGACCCCTGGCAGCACTGATGGCTTTACACATTTAAATATTTTACTAAAACATTTCACCATTATGTGGTGATGACAGGGAATGCAGAGGAAAGGGATGTTTTTAGAAATAGAGATAGAAGCACCTCAGAGCTGATTGAAAAGTGAGGCTGATTTGAGGTCAACCAGTCTGAGCCCCAGCTTTGATCCTGTGTCCACTGGTACCAGAGGACACAGAGCTCCTGCTGCCAGCATTGCATGAACTCTCTGATAAATGCTAATAAATTGCAAGAATTTAATCTATGAAGAGTGGGAGCCCCATACATGGTTGATTACTTACCTTGATGCTTCTGACATGTGTTACCAAAAAGTCTGATGACACAAAGGTGGGAATCAATAACAAAATACAAAGCAATAGATTATTTTCCATTTTGGAAAAAAAGTGAGATTCCGATTGGAATGATATGCATAAGTATATAATGCTTTGTTTACCAAGTGTTAATAAATAACCCCATCAGAAAAGTGGGATTAAACATTAGGCACTTGGGAAAAATCAAATGCTGAATTTTGAATTTGTATAATCTACAGAATACTGTTAAAAAATCTGTTAAAGAATTTACAGAATATTTCAGCAGTGTCTCTTCTATGTAATACCTCCAAACAGAAATTCAACAGCCATTTCAGTACAGGCAACTGAGATTAATCTCCACTCCAGACTCACTTCTCTTCCAAATGAAAACTGTCATCTTTCTGATACTTCCTCAAAGGCTCAAATTTACTGCAGCCATAACAGCTTGCAGGCTGTGAAAGCCATTTAAGCTCTACTTCAAAAATACTGCAGTAATCCTCCATATCACTCAGGTACCCGATTTAGGTGTCATTATTTGACATGTGTCCTGTCTAGTCCAGAAACTTCCCATTACATGGGTTCCTATTCATCTTCATGGCTGAAACCAGGTCCAAGATCTCAGGTCTTGCATTTTGCACCCTCAATGTCCACCCAACCTGCGGCGGCAGGGCCATTTGCCTTTATTAGCTATCTTGGCAGTGTTAATTCTCTTACACATTTTAGCTGGTTCACTTCATCCACTAATGAAACACAGACTTTGAGGACTGTGGTTAAATGCCCAGTGATAATAGAACACTCTGTTTTCTGGTTTCCCTGCAGTGTTATGAGGTGCTGAGCCACGGCAAGGACACGAGAGAGCTCTAGGAGCTCCTTTTAAACCAGCCTGGAGTTTTTTAACCAATTCTTTGCCCCATCCAAAGGGACGGGATGGCTCTGTGGAACAGCTGTACTCTGCCAGGGCTCGTGGTGGAACCTGCTGTGGGATGTTGTGGCACAGCGGTCACCGTGTCCCTGTCTCCAGCCTTCCCCGGTGCTCAGCACATGGATCTCACGGAGCAGCACGCCACGGACACGCCGTACACGGCGGTCGTGAGGGGCCAGCGCTGCTCCTGGGGCCGTAGCGTGACCCACCCTAATAGCAGCTTCGCCGCGCCTTCGCCGCGCCTTCCCCGCTCCCTCAGGCGCACTGCCCGCTCTCAACATGGCCGCCGCGCCCGCCTCCAAAATGGCCGCCGCAGCGCCGCGCCCGCGCCGTAAAGCTGCGCGCAGGGCGCTCCATGGCCGTGGCCGTCCCGGGCATCTCTATGGCAGCGGGCGCTGCCCGGGCCCGGCGCCGGGAGGATGCCCTTGGCTGCCTACTGCTTCCTGCGGGCCGTGGGCAAAGGCAGCTACGGGGAGGTGAGCCTGGCGCGGCACCGCCAGGACCGCAAGCAGGTAGCGAGCGGCTGGGCCGCGGGGCACGGGCACGGCTCGGCGTGAGGGGAATGGCCGGGGCTGGGCTGGGCTGGGTTTGCCGCGGAGTCTGGTTGGGCTGTGACTGACCCCGAAGTGTTGCTTGGCCTTAGCTGGTGGCCCTGACACAGCCCTGGGCACGACCAGGGACTTGGTATCGGGTTGGGGTGCAGCAATGACTATGGCCAGGTGTTGGAGTGTGGTTGTGATCATCACCAGGTGTTGGGTTGTGGCTGCAGCCACGTGAGCTGGTGTTCCTGTTCTCCATTGCCTATAACAACTTGTATTGATGTTAGGGAGAAGATTCTTGCCCCACTTCTGTCTTAGTCTCAGAAAAATCCCCCAAATAAACCAATCCCCCAAGAATCTTTTTTTTTTTTTTTTTTTTTTTTTAGTCTGTAATGCCATGTTGGCTTTTGTTGGTGTTGGCTTTTGTTGGCATTGGCTCTGTGGGAGGAAGATGAGTTCTGCGTTTGCTCTGGCGTCTGTGGCAGAACCCGGGAAGCTTTTGGTTGTGCCAGAGTTGAAGCACAAGCATTTTTATTGGAAAATTGAAATGACCTGTCTTGCTTGGCCAAAGCAGATGTGTTTGATAGGGAATGTGAGAGGCAAAGAAATGGCAATGGAGAACATCCACAGAACAGTACCACAGGAACCTTGTGTGAGCCTTATGCCCAGGATTTTACTGGAGGTTATGGGAGAAGATTAGTTCCCAGCAGGGATCAGAAGGTGTGTCCTTCCTGGATGAAGGCAGCTCCCTGGTTGGAATCCAGAGGTGAATCCCTTCGACCTGTGGGTTGGGTAGCAGTGATGGCAGGGCTTGTTTCCTGTAGGACATCACCATGGGCCATAGTCCAATGCCCTCAAAGAGTTGCTAACCTCATTCTAAAAGTAAACAGTGCATTGAGGTGACTTTCACTTGGATCCAGGTCCTTGGATTTCATTGTGGTGCTCCTGGTCATTATCATTGGCAAGAGCCTTGCTTCCTGTTTGTTGTTGTTTCATCTCAAATATTTGGTGCATTTTACTGTGTTTTATCTTTTGCCAACTTTTACAAACTTTCTTCTGTATCATGATAATCAGAATTTCTTGTTGTGGCTTTGGCATAGTGCCACATATTCTGTGAAAGAAATTATGTTTGATGTAAGCATATTTGCAGTTTACTGCTTTTCTTTTGTAGAGAAGGTCAAGTGGCTCTAAGTGTTTAAAACAAAATGAAATGGAATTTGTACACAATTTAGTATCAAATAAGGCAGAAGAGCGTTGCAATAGACTTAACAGAGAATCTTGCTAGGAGAACATGCTCATTAAACCAAATATAATCAATGCCAAGTTTAAAGTTAGGCTAATATATGTGCTTTTTGCATTTTGGTAGTATGTTGCCTAAAAAATGCTGGTATAAGCTAAAGGCTTTTGGTTTCCATGCCCAAAGATAGAGTTGTAGTTGACTTGTCACATAGAACACAATAGTTGCAGCATTTCTATTTTATTTTAAACTTAAATGATGCTGTACACAATTAGTTCTGTGATATTCCTCCTGGAAGTTTGGCATCATCACAGATTATTTCCACCAGGCTTCTGAAAAGACAAAGTCACAAGGTGCTGTGGATTTTCTGGGTAATTGGTTCCCTTGGTATATAGGGGCATCTCCTCAGCACTAATTAAATGTGCTGGGTTAATTAATAGGCCCAGCTTGAGGAGCAGGCACTGAATAATCTTCAAAGATGCTGAAATTCAGCAAGTAAAACATTTTTAGAAGTTTTTAATCAAAACTTGAGTGGGGTCAGGTGTAACCGTGACATGATTGTTCTGTGGATGCCCTAAAGTGATTACTACAAAATTTACATGAGAATGTGGCTGGGTCAGACCTAAATATTGGTGTTGTGAATTATGAAAGCGTTCTGCGGATTTTATTGTCTCATCTTCAGCTTTGTTAATGTTTTTGCTAAAATGTTAAATTCTTTAGAATTACATTTAATATAGTACATATTAGGGAGGTAAATAACAACTTCTGTATGTAGCTTTGGAAAATCGTCGACCCATTTTAATACAGAATAAAAGAAATATAGGAATGAGCATAAGACCTTCTGGCTCTTTCAGATGGCTTTTATCCTAGACATCCATAGTAACTTTTTTTGCATGTAACTACATACTTCCTTATTATATATTTAAAGTTATTATTGAAGTGACCTATTTTGAGAGTATCTGTGGTGCACAAACAGGTATTTTAGGCTTAAAAGGTGAATGACACACATTTAAAATGAGAGTGGGGAAAAAAAATAAATGTGAACATTAGTCAGAAGAAAGCAAATCACTACAAAATTCCTAAGCAGAGTTCTCTTCGGGTCGATGAATGGAAGACACGCATTCCATTTTTATGGTGTAAGGGTTGAAAAGAAGAAATTGTGCATAACTTTTAGATGAACTGCAGCCTCCACGTAGAATAACAAGTGGAGATTTCAAATACTCAATTTCTTTTAGGTCTGGGAAACTCCCTTGGGCTTCTGCAGAGTTGCTTTCATCTCTTACCATACACCTTGCCATTTCTGTTACAGTATGTCATCAAAAAGTTAAACCTTAAGAGTGCTTCCAGCCGCGAGAGGAGAGCAGCAGAGCAAGAGGCACAGCTGCTGTCCCAGCTGAGACACCCCAACATCGTCACCTACAGAGAGTCCTGGCAGGGGGACGATGGCCACCTGTACATTGTTATGGGCTTCTGCGAGGGAGGAGATCTCTACCACAAACTCAAAGAGCAGAAGGGCAAACTCTTGCCTGAGAATCAGGTGGTGGAATGGTTTGTCCAGATTGCTATGGCACTGCAGGTAGAATGAAGTGTAATTTTGTCGCCTTCAGATACAAACTTAATTTGGCTTTTTCTGCATTTAAAAATTCCAGCTAAGCTGCAGCCTTTGAATTCCTGCTTGGCTGGGTTAGCATCTAATACAATGGCTATTAGTACATTAAGAATGTTCACAGGTCATTGCAGTCAAATCAACTGTTTTAAGTAAGAAATTGCTGACATATTTTATGTCCACAATTCCATAGCACAGTTAACAATGGCTGCCTCCAGGATGTTTGCTTCTCTAGTCTGAAATGCTCCTCTGGTTTGAAAGTTTAGATTAAATTTACAAAATGTAGTTTTGGAAAAAAAAAAAAAGGCAGATTATTTCAGAAATATTTTGGTTTTGGTGTTTTTACTGCTGTTTCTAATGGTAAATTTAGACTACTGATTCATCATTTCTATTAAATCTTAACCTGCTTTTTTATATTTGTAATTGGAGATTATCAAACTTTAAAGGCAATTACTCTAGCAATAAATACCAGATACAAATATTAACATTAAAGAATCAGAAATTAAGATAGAATTGTCTGTCCAAAGTTGGCTGTTCTGGTCAAACATACATGAGTCTACTGTTCTGCCTGTTCTTGTTTATTATGACTAATTTTCTTCCCTGTTTACACAAAACTCACATTGTAATTTCCACTGAAATTTGATCCTTAGGACTCAGACTGCCAAGAAGTGGAAGCAGCAGAAAGTGAATTACAGTCTTACCTTTACATTTTTATTTCCCCTTTTCTGCTGACTTACAAGAGCCCCACAGGGAGATTTGGCTAAAGCAGTGCCAAGTTCTGGGCCCATGTCTGTCAGTCATTCTTAATGTTAATTCACCAGTATTGCCTTAGCAGGACCCTCCTGACTTTGAGAGTGATTTATGTGTCTCTTCTACTTTTGTATTTTACCTCTTTGACTTGTGCAATGAGATTTTTACTTTTCAGTGCATAAAAAACAATTAAGAGTTAATTAACTCTATCTATATGTTGGTTTTTTTCTCCCCAGTATTTACATGAAAAGCATATTCTGCACAGAGATCTTAAAACTCAAAATATTTTCCTGACACGAACAAATATAATCAAAGTGGGTGACCTGGGAATAGCCAGAGTGTTGGAAAACCAGTATGACATGGCCAGCACTCTCATAGGCACCCCATACTACATGAGCCCTGAACTCTTTTCTAACAAACCCTACAACTACAAGGTACAGTATGAAAATGTAACTTCTCTTTTGTTAGGCACCTTACTTTGTTTGTCTGAGAACATTGCAATCTTATCTGTGGTTTTTAATTTCTTCTTGCTTCCAAGTCTTTTTAATGTTCCCAAAGACCAAACAAAATAAGAGAGAGATTTGTAGGAAGCTTTATTTCTGGAAGTGTTTGGGAATTCATAGCATGTGATAAGTTATCACAACCAAGGTGTTCAGCAGGCTGCCTGTGCTCTGACAGCACAGCAGCAGGAATAGAAATATCAGTCTGTGTTAGGTGCACTTTCTAAATTTGTTATATGCAAAACAGGAAGCTTTATACTCAGAAGTTTGTATTAGATGTAACAGCAGCCTCAAAAAAAAGCACAAAAAGGAAATTTTAAGGAGAGGAATAAGCAGTGTTACTGTGAATTTAAAATATAACAGAATAAAGCAAATATGTTCCCTGTTCAGCTCCTGCTGCAAACCACACGCGCCATAAATGAGTGACTGCAATGAGCAAGAGCTGAGGGGAAACTGCTCTTCCAATGAAAAATAAAGAATTTTCATTTGCCGATTTGAACTGATGTTGTACTGAAAAAGGAAATAAGCAAGCTCCCATACAAATAGCTTATTTCTACATTTCTTTTTGAAAAAAAAAAGGGTGTTATTTGAAAGAAAATTGTTCTTTTGATCAAAATTAAAAATAATAGAGTGAGACTGAAACCAGAAGTTTGCAATGGAGTTTGGTCTCAGCTTAATGTCATTAAAGGTCTCTTTGAAAGCAGATGACTAAGTCTTGAGATAAAACTTGTAAAATTAATAAAAAGTTGCCAAACACTTTCTTTTCCCCTTTTTTCAGTCTGATGTTTGGGCACTGGGCTGCTGTGTTTATGAGATGGCTACATTGAAACATGCCTTCAATGCCAAAGACATGAACTCCTTGGCTTATCGAATTATTGAAGGAAAGGTAAAAACTCCTAAAATTTTTTTATATGTGCTTGGATTTTCTGTCTAGAAATGGAGGTTGTCTTTTCTAATCAGAAATATTGCATGGAGTTAAAAATGCATGTAACAAACATCATCATATATGTTACAAGACTGGTGTTGGTGGTATATGATGTGATATCAGACTGAGGGAGTTACTTCTTTGTAGATACTGCTAGAGTTTCTTATTGTCTTTTCATGTAATTAATATACTGATTAATTTTAAAAGCTCTGAGTTGATTTTCTCAATGTGCTTCTGCTTTAAACATTGCATAAAAATTACAGTACTGTCTGTGTGATGCCATTTTCCTATAATGTAAGATTAGCTTATTTAAGTGTCTTCTTGCTTTGGCATATAATTAAGTTAATTTGGATTTATTTTATATAAATGTTTAAGCCTATTTACAGAACTTTTACTGCTGATATTAATAAAATTACGCACAGTTCTTAGACAAACACTTGGAATTTCTATATTCTGTTTAACGTTAAGCAGTTGGGTAACTTTCACCATTTGAACAATGGGTCTATTTTTTAATGCAAAGTATGTAGCTGACCTTAACTGTCACACACACACCAGTAGCCCCTGCTGATGAATATGTTAAATAATATCAGGCTTTTACTTTCACAGCTGCCCTCCATGCCAAAGGATTACAGCCCACAGCTGGTAGCAATAATACAAACTATGCTCAGTAAAAAACCTGAGGAACGTCCTAGTGTGAAAAGCATCCTGCGACAGCCGTATATCAAGCAACAGATTTCTTTGTTTTTGGAAGCCACAAAGGCGTAAGATATTTTCATTTGAGTGATTCTGTGCAAAATATTCGTGTTATTTTGGTCTTTGTTTTACAACTTTTCCTGGTTTTTTAGTGGGCTAAAAGAAGTTTTCTTACCTGCCGCTACAAAGCATATGAACATGAGTTTCTTGGAGTTCTTTGAGAAATATGAGGGAATTAGAGTGGAAAATAGTTTTTTCTGAAAATGCAGTAGAAAACTGTGCAGTGGTTGGGAATACAGAAGTGATAGGAAACACACACCTTTCCATGTTTCTTGGTGCCATTTATCATCTGGGAGTTGAAAAATCAAGTTCCTTTTGGTACACACTGATATAATTATTTTTCTTTGTCAGGTTTAGTCAGTTGTTATACTGCTTCCAGACAGGACTGACCTTGGTGCTCTGCAGAACAAGTGTACATTGCTGGCAGAGTCTGAATTGTGTCTTTAAGCTCCTTTTCTGGAATTGAAAATGAGGATGTTGTGTACAGTCTGTGAAAAAACCCAGTATCTGATACTCTTTGTTGGAAAGCTCTTTAGAGGAGTGGATTTTTTTTTTTTTTAATTAGTATAAGCTAAATAAATATCTTAAGACCTTGTTGATGGTGATTGAATGAGCAACTTTCATTTTCTTTACAGGAAAGCAGCTAGAAATCATAAAAAACCAGTGACTTCTAAACCTAAAGATCCTGGTACTGTCACCTCAGCAAAGAACGAATCTCACAGCAGGAATGTTGCACACCAAAACCACGCCTCTGAGCAAGCCAGGAAATACGAAGTTGTGAGATGTTTTCTTCCCTTAAAAAAAAAAAAAGGCCACCAAAACCGAAATCCCTCTTGCTTTTTCTAAATAAAAAGTTTTATAAGAAGTGCCTTGAGCATTCCTGAGAACATTAGACCTGAATCCCGGCAATGTGAAAAATTTGTATTAAGAAAGGAATTTTTTTTAGACAAGAGTGGAAGTAATTAAACTGTGGATCAGTTAAACTAGTTGCCAGGTCTGTAAGATGTTAACTAAACAACATGTGGTTTTTAATTTGTAGGTCACTGTGAGTTACTCAGGGATTATTTGGGGTCAAATAATTTTTCAAATATTTCAAGACAAGTGGTAATAGTTTTCTCCAATCGAAACCATATATTTAAAAATTAATTATAGTTACAACGAAAATTGTTTATTACTGAAATTCTTTCTTGTGGTTAGAACAAATCTTTTGTAATGGTTAATCTTGTGCATGTTTTTTATTTTCTGTAATGAGTCTGCTCTTCTGGGATTGAGCTTTCAGTGTTGAAATGTGGTGTAGAACTTCTTAAAAACTGTTGGTGCTTGTTGGCTCCTCCCTTACAGAAGAGCCAAGGGAGTACAACTTTCCTTTCAAGCTCCTGGTGAAAAGTAGGTGTACTCCATGTATATAAATCAATACCTGAAACAGATCATTTGCAAATCTGTATCTCTTTAAAAATCTGGCTTGTGACTTTTTTGAGGCTCTTAATCTGTAATTGGTCATAATTTCCTTTCAGTTTATGTGCTCTGGTATGTTCTTGATTTTGCCTAGGAGCTTAGAGAATTCTTTCATATGTGTGTAAAACCTAGAAGATAATTTTTTTGGGGTTTTTTTTAATCTTAGGATGAAGAAGACTGCATCATCAAACATAAAGCCACCAAATTTTGTCCCTCAGAGAAACCAGCTGTTGAGTTGGAAAGAAAACCAAGCAATAATGATCTGAACAGCTTGGGAGACTCCATAGCTACAGTTAGTGGAGTGAACATTGATATCTCACTGTCTGAAAGGATGAAGCCTGGAAGTGAGAAGTGTGGCAGTGAGCATATTCCAGAGAATAGTAAAGCAAAGTATTTACATGTGCCAGGCCATTCTAAAATAACATCTAATAACCCACCAATTAAGGGAGACGGACAACAGCAAAGAGCAAAACAAGCTTGTAAAGCTGAGAGTGTTGAGTCTAAGCTGTCTTCTGTTGATTCTATAGAAGATGATGATACTTTGAAACTCCTGCAGCCTGTATCAAAAAACCAAAACCAACCTGACCTGGTAATGCATTTGTGCTTATTTGAAATAGATGTTGAAACAGATTTAACTAGTGGCCAGCTCTTAAAATTTGGAGGGCTGCTGCATATGTTTTTCTCCAAAGTAGGTTGTTGCTGATGCAGTTGAGATTCTTAAATAGTTAGGAGCCTTGGCTTCAGATTTGTAAAGGCAATGAGGTGTGAAGTAGTTTTGGGCTTTCCATTCAGGTGATGGAAATTCTATTTTTATAGGGAAAAACAATTTACTTTTTCATCTGAGAACAGAGAGGGTAAGAATTGTTTTGTAACTTCTTTGTTCTGTGTTGTAAATAGGCCTGACTAACCTTGATTTGAATGGGGGGCTAATTGGTGTTGTGTTTTCACTGCATTTTGGTCTACAATGAGATTTTCTAATGAGAAATCATTATTTGTTGTAGAGCTTGGATTCTACTGACAAGCTGCTAGCACCCTTTGTTCCTGTTGTAATTCAAGTAAGTGTTCTTTGAAGGTTTAGTAGCTTAAAAATGCTAATATAGCAGGTATTTTTTCTAACTGTCTATCAAGTAAGAGTTTATTGTGGTTGTGCCTGTGCTATGTCAAGGTGGTTACAGTCCAAATAGTAAAGTGGCCTGTGGTTTTGTTGGTTTTTTTTGAAGTGTGAGTGTGTAAATCTGGAAATGACATGTCTACATTTTTTTAAAAAATACTTTTTCTTATTAGGATGATGTCAGTCATGGAGCTTCAGAAGATGCTCAGGGAAAAATGACCTTCCACTTGCAGCCTCGCAGCTCTGTCAGTGAACCCTCTGTCTCACGGCAGCAGCAGCAGAAGAGAGAGCTGGCTGAAGGCTGCTCAGAGAAGGTGCAGATACTTGAAAAATACTTCTCCTCTTTCCTTTAAGACTCCTGTGTTTTTCCTCTTTAAACGTGGGACCTATTTTTAAAAAAAGGGTGGGTGTTTTAATACTATTTTTGTTTCATGTGTGTCTGTATAACTTCATTGGTAACAAATGCAGGTCATAGAAAGTGAGATTTAGAAGCAGCCTGAGTAAATCTTTGAAAATCCCAACAACCCTTAGAGGGGTGAGGTGGGTGTGCCAGATGGTCTTTGCCTTGGCTGGGCTGCAGCCTTTCCTGGGAAGTTCCATCAGGACTTGTCACTGTTTGTGACTACAAGTCAGTACCTCTCCTGACTGTTGTGGGTAAGACTGCTTGTGCTTCAGCACAGAGGCTGCCCTGAGCTTCTGAGGGCAAACTGTAGGAAGAAATTTTGGCATGCACATAGGATAGGGGTCCTTTCAGTTCCTCCACACTGACCAGAGAGGTTTCTTTGTGGAAAGGCAGGAGCTACGCAAGGATAGAGAAGAGGGTGATTGGTGATTGAGAACCTGTTTTTCTCTTGGGCTTTGCTAGAGTGGGGACAGTTGTTGCAAAGGCATTGGCTCAGAAATAGTCTGGGAGGAAGAGGACAAGATGTAGGGATGGAGAGAAAGGAAGTGGATGCAAGCAAAAATGTGGAGAGAGAAGGATGAAGTTGGGAGGTGTGAAGAGATTACAATAGTATTAAAAAACTCTGGCATCCAGCTTTACCATGCAAGAACATCTAGATTGCAGAATACTTAAACTTTAAAAAAAAAAAATCTTGCTTCTCTGTCAAGTTCAGAACAGTTTCTCCTCGGCCTCTACCTGTTCCTTCTGACGTGAACACAAAGACAGCCCAGAGGTGTGCAGAGCACCACGAGCCTGCAAATAGTGCCAAAAGCAGTCAAGTGGCCATTCCAAAGGTTAGTGCTGAATATTGTGTCTGCTTAGTTTTGTCTCTCCTTCCCTCTGAGCAATTTGTTCTCTGAATATGTGCACAGTGAGTAAAGAATTGTGTAGTAGCTTCCTGCCTAATGGAAGCCCTGCCAAGCACCTGCTCAGTGTGGGACGAGCAGCAGCCTTGCTGAGCCTTGGAGGTCAGAAGCCCCTTTTCTAGAGTGCAGATTAGTCTCATTGAAAACAGTTTTATAATGAAGCATTAAATATAGCTCTCTCTCCCATGTCAGTTGGAAAGGATTTTTTGCTTAATAGGTGATTAGCTAACAAAAGCCATAATGGTGATTTGAAATTAATATCAAATTAACTTCCTTTAAAGGAGCGGCCCTTGTCAGCAAGAGAACGAAGGAGGCTGAAACAGTCTCGGGAGATGTTTCCCTCTGGTAATTTTTATGTTTTCATGTTACATTTTATGTGTAAGTAGGCTAATAACTTCTTTGTGAAGAAATTATAATTTCTTGTCTGTTCTGCACTGCCTTCTTCAGAAAGATACACTAAGAGTCTAGTTCTGTGTTAAATAAAAATTTCTGTTAATGCGTCTGTGTTTTTCTGCTTCTTAGTCAATTATGTTGTTATGTTCTGTGGTGACAACTTGTCTTTGAAATGTACATGAAACGTAGAATATTCACCTTTCAGACAGAAGCTTCAATGTTTTCTCTTAGCAGAATACCTACCTACCTGTCTTCTGCCAGGTGATAGACTTTTTCTTGCATGAGAATGAAACTAATTCAAAATACATGCAGTAAAATTGTAAATATTGTCAAAATGTCATCTTTCCAGTGATTCCAGTAAGACAGTCATTAAATAGTGCAGTAGTTGAAGCGAAATCACTTGTGGAAAATTGTGTTGAAGTTCCTCAGTCCTCATCAGATCCCAGTATTTCTCAGGTAAACCGGAGTCATCTGCTTTTCAACTGTTTCAATGCAGGCATAATTTGAGAAGAAAGTGATGTTTTTAAAAAATCTGTGTGGAAGAAATCTCAGGGAAGAAATAAGGGAGGGTTTGCATTGAGTAGTTGTATGTGCACGTGCCCTTGATGCTTTTGCATATTATGTTTTACAAGTGGTTAACAAGTGGCTAAAATCCTAGGGAATGCTGGGAACTTACTGAACTGATGAAAATTTATTTAAATATTATTTTTAAATGTGTCTTAAAGACCAGTAGATAGACTAAGGATAATGCCTTTGTAATATGGTTGGCAAAGAACTGACAGAGATAAATGCTTTGATAGAGGTACTTGGTGAAGCATTTGCAGTGGTCTATGACTGAGATGTCAGCATAGTCACATAAGCGTTTCATAAAGTATCTTGATGATGTCCAGTGCATTAACTTGTTTTTAAAACCAAAGGTTATACCTTTTAAATATGTAAAAGGTAAAAATGTCTGTCAGAAGTATTTCTTTCATGTAAGAACAGTAATTCATGCCATCTTGCTAAATTACTTTCAGCTATTAGAATTTTTGTCATTTATTCCCTCTTCACTTAGAGAAAGAGAGAAAACCATTGCCTGTCTGATGATGAGTTAAGCTCTTCCACAAGCTCTACGGACAAGTCTGATGGTGATTCCAAGGAGAAGTGAGTATTTAGTTTAATACTGTACAAGAGTTTTCACTGCTATACTGGACCTTGACTTGGAGTGGAAAAAAAGAGACTTTCACGTATCTCTACATAGTGAGTGACTGAAGAAGTATGTGATGCATAAAGGAAAATAGCTCATTTAATTATTATTTCTCTGTGAATGTACACTTCCCATGCTGAACTTTCTGAGCCATGTGATTGTGTACTTTTGGTTTTGTAAACTGTAGCTTCCCAGGAAACCAGTCTTCTAGCATCAAAGGATATGTACTGTCAGGATGCTTAAAATGCACGAGTTAAAAAGTGCCAGTGTGCTTCCTTTCCACTGTGAATTAGACTGAGTTTATTTCTGACTTTGTCAGTGTAAGCAGCTTTTCAAAAGGTGTAATCTGGTGCTTTACAAGAGTCAGCAGTAGCCAGTAGGATTGTGGACTTTTGTGGTAACCAGGCTCTGCGCCTTTATTAAGTGAAATAGTACTGATGTTACTATTGATAAAACTGCATCACAGCAAGTAATTTAACATGGAATACTGACAAGGACCTCCCTAAACTTATTGAAACTCCATGGAACGCAGGGTGGAAGTTGCATCATGAGTGGTGACTGCATTAGTTCTTACTTCTCTCCTAGGAAAAGCAGTGTGAATGAAATGAATGACTTGGTGCAGCTGATGACATGGACACTGAAAATGGACTCCAAGGAGAACTCTGAGTGCTGTGTAAGCTCCACTCCAGCACCAGAGTTTAAACTTCATAGAAAATACCGAGATACTTTGATTTTGCATGGAAAATCACCTGATGAATCAGAGGAATTAAAAGTGGAAGAGATTCCTTCAGGTCTGTTGCTCTGGGATTCTGTGGTAATACTTAGAGTCATCCCTTATTCTTCTTCTGCAGAGTATGAAAATTGTCTGTACTGAAAGTAATTACTACTGCATTGATTTTTTTTTTCTTAAATTGTATTTTATTTTTAATAGATATGTTATCAGTCCCTGACAAGATTAGGAGAATGGTTGAAATCCTGAGATCTGATGTGGTACAAGGATTGGGAGTGAAACTTCTTGAGAAGGTGTACAGAATAATGGAAGAAGACGATGAAATGAAAAGAGAGGTGAATGTCTTTTTCATAATAAAATTATTTAATTTCTTTACAAACCTAGATAAATGAGCAGGGTCTTTACCCTATTGATATAGGGTATACCTTGATTCCAAAAAGTCTATACATACTCATGGGCAAGCAAGGGCCTAAGTATCTTATAACTTAGTCTACGTGCAGAATCAAACTTCTGTTTAACTGCAGATTCTTCAGAAACTAGCAGAGCTTTGGAATTGTACCATGGTCCCTGAGTTTGGGGAGGATGCAAAGGATGCAAATAATTTTACTCTGTGCTGTTTCTCCAGTAATAATTTCTTCTGTCCCTCAGATTTTTGCCTTCACATTACTTGCCTCATGCCCCTTATGCCCAAAATAAGACATAGTTTAATGTCTGTTCCCGATAGAGGTGAATGAGCAATACTTCCAGCTCCTTTGATTCAGAATTTGGTTACACTTACTCATGCAATATCTCATTTGTAACCTGTGAAAAACTGACTTATATTTTAAATTGTTGGGTGGGATTTGGAACTCTCTTGCCTTCGAACAACAAAGACTTTCATTTTTCTTCCCTCCCATCTATACTGCCAAGCTTCACATGCTGCTTTCGGTTGACTGCTTTGGTATTTTTTGGTTAATATTTGGTAGCTCCTGCTTTTTTCCAGTGTCAGATAAATTTTGTATTTTGTGTGTGTTCTCAACAGCTGCAGCTGCGGGAGCACATGGGAGACAAGTATGTGAGTTACAGCGCGAAGGCTCGTCACTTGAAATTTCTTGAAGAAAATGTGAAGCTCTGACCAGAATCTTTTCCTTAGAGAAAAGGACTGTTTTCTAGCTCATTTGATAGACTGGACCAGCTTACAAAGTATGTTTATCCATTGATCTCCTTTGCTGGAATAAGGAGGTGAACTTGCAGAAGGCATTAGAGTTTGTAGTAATATTTTTCATGTTAAAATGTGAACCAGGCTATCACTTTCTCAGAAGAGAAACTGTTTAGTTTAGTCTTTATTCTCGTAATGAAACTTTAAGAAGTTGCTTTTAATAGATGCAAATAGGGATGGATACCCAGTTTTGTATACTAAGAACTGTAAAAGAAAGATTATGGTTTGGTTTGAATTTGTCATAGCAAAAGGTTTTTGGTATGGTCACATACTAAATACAGTAACAAAATCTCTGCCAAGGCTCTGGTGTGATAAGCTATTACATCAGATAGTTGTGAAAATTTAGGATGAAGAAACAATTACTAGTTTCTGTAGAATCAAAAGTCCTCAGGTTCTGTAAATTGCCAAGTCCAAGTGCTGAAGCAGGGGGCTGTACTGCTTGTGAGGAGAGACTTTGGTCATGTGTTTTGTTGCTGAGGCAGTCACCAAGGTGGGGAGAAGGCGTTTGGTAACTGGGTAAAATAAGTCTGAAAATGTTTGAAAGGAATGCAGCCATGGTTACCATGGTCCCAGCTGGAGAAATCCCTTTGCCTTACAAACACTAATTCCTTTTAGGAATGAAAGTGCCCAAGACCAAATCACTTAGGGAAAAGAGATAAAACACTTACTTCTCTTTGTTTGCATCTAGACTGTCTTGCTACACCCCCCCAGGCATTGTTGTGTACCATCCCTACTGCAAAAGCACATGTTTTTTTAAAGGATAAAGAAGTCAAAGGGAATTGAATTTGTAAAATAAAATTCTAAATGAACAATCTCGCTCTTTTCCTGCCTGTAACTGAAATATTGTAACCTCCAGTACCAGCGAGGGAGGTTACTGACAAGAGAGTAGTAAAAAAAATGCCATACACTTGGATCCTGCTTGCTCTCATACATGCTTGAGTTACAATGTTTCCAGAGCTAGTGTATTTTGCAGAGGCAAAATGTTACTTGCTCTTCCCAGGGAAAGTTATTTTTAACAAGAAATGCCACTCTGCAGTCTTCTATCCTAGAATAGTTATTTTCAGAACTGTGGGCTGTGTACTGTTTCACAGTACTTGTTACAACCTGGCACTACTGACAGCTGGTTTTACACATGATTAGAAGTATTTCAGTAGAAGTCCAGCTGTTCATTATCTTTAAGGCCATGGCAACAGCTTAACTAGACTTCATTTGCTTCACTGTATTCCTTTTTACTAAAATACTTGAGATGTGACCCTGCTAGCCTCCTAAATTAATCCCCCCCTATTTCCAGTGACTTCATTGAAAATTCAGGTCAAATTGAGAGCCCTCATTCTCTCTGCAGAGCTTGGTGTGTTCATGGTAGTATACAAAGTACTAAGAAAAGACCCAAACACTAAGCCAAGAAGTATTTTTCCAGTGGAAACTCATTTAACAAAATTTAACAAAGTAACAGCATGAAGAACCACAATTTTTAGCTTTTAGAATGTCTCTTTGGCTTTCTGTCTGCTGACTTCTTCTCTTCTGTTCCTGACTCCTGGACAGGCAGCCACTTCAAGGGATTGCGGCGGTACATGGGCCAAGGAGGGAGTGTCAGCTGAGGGAAGAGGGATCGAGTCACAACGTGTAAATTGAGATGCCAAATAACTGTTTTGTAGAGCTGGCTAGGAAAATCTTAATCCCTAACTAATCTATCACTAAGAAAACTCACACAATTTCATATGTAAAGGCACATACATTTAGAGTTTACACTCTTCTACGCTTAAGTATGTAACTAAACAACCTCAGGTCCTTGCAAGGAGGAGGACAGCACCCATCCTGAAGAAAAAGGGACAGCCTCCTGAGCTGACAGCCTCCTGAGGTGACAGCAGCATCCCCGTGCCTTCCACACTGCTGTGAGACCCTCCCTTTGCCTGGCATCATGGATAAGTAACTATAGCCAGCCTAACTCAGGGATGTTTAAGTAAGGAGCAGATGGATGATGATGCCAGAGAATTACAGGGGCTTTTCAGAATAGTGGGGTGTCTTAAGTAGTGAGTGGTCAAACTGTGTTGTATCTGAACACTTGAAATGTGTAAGAACCACATGTAAAACTGGATTGGGAGTGCCCCAGTTGGAGTGGGACACCTCACGTGCATGAATAAGGAATTACTCCTGCAATTCCACACTCCTTGTCTCTCTCCTTGGTCAGCATGGAACAGCTGCAAATATTTCCTGACAAGCTGTCACTGCACAGAAAGCCTCACTGTCCTTTCTGTTATCAATGCTGTCAGCTGGACTTAACAGTAACATTTAATTGAAATGAAAAATGAACTCAAAAGTGGTATTAAATTGCAAAAATCCTGCTAGCATTTTAAAAAAAGCACTTGCTGACCTGCAAAGCACTTTCTGCAAATCAAAGGGAAGTACAAATATATTACAATCTGAATTAGCAATCTGAATTACATAGTCTGTGCATTAGTCTGTGCTAACAGCTCCTTAATTTAACGATTTTTCCAGATTAAATAGCACATGTATTTTCTGGTTTGGGGAAAAAACATTCTTACCAAACATGATAAAGCAAATCCAGCCATAACTATGTAGACAGTCCATCCAAACTGTTCAGTGATGTATCCATAGATGAAACCAATTACCTGGAAAAATATATTAAAAAATTCGAACTTTAAATGAAGAAAAACATTACCCATTAGATGATTAAGTGGCAGGGCATGGAATTTAGGTAGGAAATGCACAGGTCTTTCAAAAGCACAGTTCCTACATTTTTCTAACCTTTTCTTCTTCCCATCTTTTACTTTCATTGTTGCCCTGCAATTTTGAAAAGTTCTAATCTGTGACAGCCCCTCTGATTTTGTCTAAAGCTTTTAGTGACCCCACACAGTAAGAAAAAAAAATTCATTTGTAAGATCAGAAAACAAAACAGTCCTTTATGTTCTCACCCACAGTTCTAGTATACTTACTGCAGAGACAAGAATGATTCCTTGAAAAATCTGTTCTGCTAATTTTTGGCCCTTGTAGTCCTGTGGAAAGAGACACTTTTTAGTCAGTTATTCAGAACACAAACCTGCCCATTAAACTCTTTCAGGTTAGATCCTACAGTCTACCTGACCATGGGTTCTCAGCGTTTTTGTTCAACTTTCAAACCAGATTGGAATTATTTTTCTTACAGTGTCTGAAAACACCTCCTCTGCAGGCTTGACCTCACCACCTAGAAACAGAAGCAAGCACTGTCTGGTCAGGGTAAGTAAAGCAAGTTCAAACTATCATTGTAGTCAGCTTAACACCACTAAGTAAAAGCTGCCACACCACAGAAGAGTGTGTGCCTGAGAGGGCACGATGTGTATGGCACCTGTGTTTTGGAGAAGACTGATAGATTAAATATCTCTAAGGTAGGTGCCAAGAGGATGGTGCCAGACTCTCTTCAGTGGTGCCCAGCAATGGGATGAGGAACAATGGCCATAAACTAAAACACAAGAAGTTCTACCTCAACAGGAGGAAGAACTTCCTTACATTGAGGGTGGCAGAGAACTGGAACAGGCTGCCCAGGGAGGGTGTGGAGTCTCCCCCTCTGCAGACATCCAAAATCCACCTGGATGTGTTCCTGTGTAACCTTCTCCAGGTGACTCTGCCTTGGCAGGGTTGGACTGGATGATCTCCAGAAGTTCTTTCCAAACCCAGCTCTCCTATGTTTGCGTGACTTTAGTAAACGTGGCTGTGAGGGAGCACACACTGCCTTCTGGCTGGCTATAGCACAGGCAGAAAAGCACAGAGGGAGAAGCTTCCCTTACACAGCTGCGTATTACTTTACAGCACCGAAAGTAGCAATTCCCAGATCAAAAATCGGAGTTACATGGACTCATCCTGCATCCCCCCAGCAGTGTCTCGTACACGGGTGCCAACACCACCGCTGAACCCGCGCCTGGCCGTGTCGCGGGCGGGCAGGGGACAGTAAAACCCGCGCTCGACCGTGTCGCCCGCAGTGCCCCGGTGCCGAGGCCCGGGCGGGCCCTACCATCTGCGTGGGGATGGAGCGGAACACGCTCAGCATGGCGGCGGCGCTTCTCCGGCTTCGTCCCGCTCCTCTTCGCAGCCGTCCCCCCCGTCCCTGTCGGGGCCCTGCTGTCCGCGATGCCCGGCACGGCGGCTCCGCAGGTACCGGCGCTCGATGCGGCGGAGCGGAAGGTGACTGCTGAGCTGGCCGGAAACACGCCCCGTCCGCCCCGTCCGCCCCGCCCAGTGCTCCGTCGGCCCGGGGTGCCGCCTCCAGCCCGGGCCATCGCCTCCGTGCCGCCGCCGCTCCGGGGCTGCTCCGGTCCCAGCTCCGGCCCCGGTCCTCTCCACCCGCCGGGACGCGTCTCCTCGGCAACGGCGGCTTCGCCTCGCAGGACCCCGGCGGAGGCGCCTTCCCCGGCAGGTGCGAGGCGCCGCGGGGCCGCCTGTCCGTAATCCGCACTGACTCGGCAGCCTGCGGGCCGCCCGCCCGCCCGAGCCTCGGGCTCGCCTCACGAAGCTGCCGGGCACCGCCGCGGCCCCGGTGGCGCGGGAGGGTGGGCGCGGCGC
>WBMZ01010734.1:1007-60296 GCA_013400975.1 Atrichornis clamosus | reverse complement strand
GTTTAGCAAAACCACGACACAGTTCTTACCTGTAAAGGTGCAGGAATAGCATGGAGGGTCTGTGTGCCATGCTCCAGAAATGCAGGATGGTATTGCTGGTAAAGTGGGAGAGCAACTCTTGTCTTACCCTGTGGCCTTGGCTCAGTGTGTGAGATGGCATACAGGAACTGGCAGAGATGTCCCAGGGGATTGTTTCCAGTGACTCTTGGTTATAGGTGTGATCCTGTTCATGTTTGACTTTGAAGGAAGGCTGGTAGGACTGTGGCCATCAAAGCCTCCCTGCTTACCTTTAGCTGGTGTCTTATGTTGACTTAATGCACAATTAAAATTGGTTTGTGTAATGGAAGAATTTTGGAAAGGAAGTCAGCCTAACAGGAAAGGAAACAACTTAAAATCTGTTACAGGTGTCTGCACAAGTCTGTCACTGCTGTGACTGCAGATGGGTTTGACCGGAGCTTTGGCAGAGGGAGGGTGTCCCCAGAAAGGAATGGGAGTACGATCATGTCCTATTTTAATCAGCCTACTTGAAAAGCATGTTTGACAAACAGCCTTTCTTGATACTGATAACACAGGCCCTGGGGAGCAATTTGCACCAGGCCTCTCAGGGATTTCTGTAGCTGCCCACACACTTAGAAGTAACAGACAACTTCGTGCCTGATGGTCCCTTTGGCCTCGGATGGAGGAAGCAGTTAACTGAGGTGCCGGTCCCCAGGGTCTTCAGGAGTGTCCCTGGTAACAGCAGTCTGAAAAAGCAGGAGGGAAAGCATGTTGGTTGAGTGGAGAAGAGGCTGTTTTACTTGTGCATCAACACAGATGGATATCCCTGTCCCCTATACCGAGTCGACATCATATACCTGGAGAGCCAGGCTGAGACTACCTTCCAGCCACCACCAGCCTGGCCCTTGGCACTGGAGCAGAAGGTGACTTTGGGATACAGGCTGATACCACAAAGTCCCGCAGCATTTCCACGTGCGGCTCTGCCATCGCGCTGGGCAGCGAGGGAGGGCTCCCACAAAAGCCATTGCCGGAGCAGGGCTGGGAAACTCTGCCATGCCTGATTTGAGGCTGTCATGCTAGAATGTGTCTCTCCCTATTTCTGAGCTCCCTGAGATTCCTCTCTGTTGATGGAGATTGATTTTTGCCTTTGGGAACCTGAGGGTATACATTGTGCTCAGAATTGGCCTGAGCTGAACTAGGAGAAACTGCTGACGTGTTTGTTCTTTTCTGCAAGTGAGGGATTTTATAAGCTGCCTCATGGACCTTGTGTGGCTGAATGGAACAGGAAAGGGAAGAGGGGGAAGTAAGAGACATCACTCGTGGATGGCATTGCCTCCGTATCCACTTCGTTTTGGAACATTCCACCCTCAGCAATTAATATCTTCATTCCTATCCCATTCAGGGTAAAAATATAATCCCAGTCATCTAAATCTGTCGATCAGCCTTTTCTCTGCTGCAAATGCCTGCTGGCCATCAGGTTGTCTTCTTGAAGGAGACAGCAAGGAAAACAGTATTATCCAGCCTGAGCTGCTCCTGGTGGCAGCAATGCTGGTTTGAGCAGCTCCCGAGCTGGACGGCTGAGGTGGAAGCGAAGGTGATGGTCAAGGCTGGGGCAGGCTGGTGAGGTGGTGCTCAAAGGTTGTGCAGCGAGGGCTGAGGGGTCAGCCCCCTGGGTTAATGACTCTCCAGTCCCTAAGCCCAGTGCTCAGCTGGCCGCCTGCGCTGAGCACACAGTGTTCGCCCGGGGATTAAGATGAAAATATGTTCTCCTTGCTAAAGAGAGCACATAAACAACCCATAAACGGCCCATTAACCCACAAAATCACAATAAAGAACATGTGGTCAAGCGAGCATCGGGAACCTGTGACCCAGCAAACGCCTTAATGGGATTGTGAACCTTATCATCGGCGCTAAGTGCAGATAATGGGAAATGAGCAACAGGGGAAGGAAGAAGGAAAGAAGAAGGGGTGACGGATGATGGGCACCCAGGTTCAGGGAGCAAAATGTTATGGAATGATCATGTTATGGGTTGGAATATCAGGGTAACACTTGCATATAATTAAACCACTTCCAAATGACTCAAGAAAATTTTCCCATTGGTTCCAAAGGATGCCTTCAACAACTCAAGAAGCTCTGCAGTCCCTTATCTTACAGCTTCCTCCATGCAGCAGCCACTTCTGTGCTCCACCCAGCTTTTTGAAGCATGTATTTTATTTGGATATGTGTTTTATTTGTTTTATAGCTGGGATATTTGAATTCTGTTTGAATATAAAAGTGTATTGAGGTTCATTAGCACAGGTTGAGGGGGAGGGCAATGGAACACGCATGGTATGGATAGATACTCTGTCCTCTCGTTCATCTGCCTACCATGGGCAAGGACACCTTCCACTATCTCAGGTTGCTCCAAGCCCCATCCAACCTGGCCTTGGACACTTCCAGGGATGGGGCAAGCACAGCTTTTCTGGGCAACCTGTGCCAGGGCCTCAACACCCTCATGGACATGAATTTCTTTCCAGTATCCCATGTAACCCTGTCCTCTGTCTGTTTGAAGCCATTTCCCCTTGTGCTGTCACTCCAGGCCCTTGTCCCAAGTCCCTCTCCAGCTCTCCTGAAGCCTGTAGGAAGTCAAGTGCCTTGTGATGGGGAGGCTGCTGTAGCAGCAGGGCAAGGTACTTCGCTTCCAGGAACTTCCAAGAGCATTTATGATCACATATATGCTTCCAGTCAAAAAGAAATCTATAGTACAGAAGCATCATCGCTCTAACTGATGAAAAAGTGAGTTTGCGTCAATCTTTGCTGAGTAATTCAGGAAGAAAGCTATGAAGGTTTATTTAAGGAAAAGAAAGAGGAGTAAAGGGCATGTGTTTTTACTGGTTTCTTTTTTCCCATTGCATATTGAGACTCTGTTTACCCTGGAAAAACCAATGTGGTTGGACATCTGGTGTAATTAATTATTTTGCAAGAGACAGCCAGCTGATCTTTTGAAAAGAAAGGAGTTTTTAGCAGAACTGCTCAGAGTTCATAGTCTAATGTGTACCTCTAATACTGATAAACATCCAGCAGAAAGGATGCCTGTCTTAAAGTTTCACATGGTCATACCTTCGTTTTAAGGTGATGTGCTCAGAAAAAGGCTGTAAGTCCCCAAGGAGCCCTCTGGCAAGGTAACTCTGTGGTGTAGGCTCCACTTGTCTTTAGGAGATGCCCTTAGGCCTTGGGATTTGAACAGTGATGCTTTTGGGTTTGACTTTTGAATCCTTAACCAGGAAAGGGTTTCTGTTCCATTTTCTTGAGCTTATAATGCAAATAGGCTTTGCTTGTGCTGTGTGTTGAACGTAGTTCTTTTTCCTAAACAGGCAGTCTTTTCCAACTGGGACCAGTTGTTTTTTCTCAGTGCAGTGGTGCCTGACTAAATGCATTGGGTCGCATTCTTCATGTATAGATGAGAGAACCCTTCTGTTAAATATTCCTGTGTTTTCCAGTGGTGGGCTGGGGAGGTTCCAGCCTGCCTTGCAGGCCAATGGCAGCCCAAACCTGGCTGGCACGGAGGGAGGGGAAAGCCAGCAATGGGATGCTGTGCCAGCTAGCCCCTAATTGGTTTGGCTGGAACTGGTTTTAGGTCATATAAGAATGGGGGTGAAGGATCTGGGCTGCTCAGAGAGCAGCAGGTCCCCGGGCAGCGCCACAGAACACATTGGTTCTGAGCTCCGCAGTGCTTTTTTTTACAAGGGCTGCAAATTGCTGTAACACTGTTAAGGTCTGTAGGAAGAGACAAGTTTTCCTGAACTTTACTCCCAGCTTGAACTTGTAAGAAGTTCAGTGAGAGGCAAGGAAGGGGAGAGAGGGAGATAGAGGCACCCTTGCTCAAACGCCTGCGCCTGCAGCGACGAGGATGTCAGATGGCAGAGGCAGCCTGGAGAAACAGCTGAATGGCCTTGGGGAGCAGGGGAAGGAGAGGAGCCGGACGTCCCTGGTCATCTCCCAGGCCGTTAACCGCAGTATTTTCACCTCTGCAGTCTCCCCTGCTGCCGAGCGCATCCGCTTCATCCTCGGAGAGGAAGATGACAGCCCCGCGCCTCCGCAGCTCTTCACCGAGCTGGATGAACTTCTGGCTGTCGATGGACAGGAGATGGAGTGGAAGGAGACTGCAAGGTGGGTTGGTTTCCCTTTACCCAGCTGGGCTCCTGTGGGAAATTCCTTTTTTAGCATTCCATTTGGTAGTATCTGTGCTGCAGGACCACATGGGCAAGCCACAGAAAGGAGCTAGTATAGTTCAAATTACCATTCTTTGATAAATGAGAGAATTTGAGGGTTTGTTTAAATATTGTAAAAGAAAAACTAGGAAAAAAATAGAGTGCCACATTGATTGAAATAGTTTGCCTGTGGAGAGACGAGAATGGGCTCAGTAGTGCTTTGCAAAGGATGACGTCTCACTTGCCGGAAGTGGGTACCTGAGTCAAAACTGCTTCAGTACTCTTGCCCCAAGTAACTTTTGAGCCTGGTCCCACCTCACACCACAAGCTGGGAAATGTTGGCTGTCCCTGTCCTAGTGAGTTACTGATGAAATTCATTTTAAATAGGAAAAGAAGCTTAAAGGTTTTTTCTTGTGAAGAAATTATTTAAGGTGTGTGTTACATGCTGGATGGAGTTGCCTGCTTTGAGTTCCTTGGTTGGGTTCTTTGATACTCTTGTTAGTTTGGTCAAAAAGCCATGACAAAAAAGATGGGATGTTTTTTGGGTCTGATTGCCACAAGTGACATATAGTTTATGTCTGAACACCACTGACCTATTCCCAATTGCCCTTGCTGAGCCTGAAGATTTTGTTCTTCCTTTATGCTGGCTGGGCTAACCTCTTTCCCCACCTCCCACTCCTAAGGGCACCATCTGTGTTCAAAGTTAGCCCGTGTTTGGTTATCTTAATGTTTGTTACCTGGGATTTAATGAACTGCTCCACCACCTACCCCTTTAACCCTTACCTTGCTTTATTTTTACTTCTCGGTTGCTTGGGGAACTTCTTTAATGACTTTTCACCTTTTACTCTCTAACTTCTGACTTACTGTTCATCCTTTTCTCCCTTTATTGCTTTTCTTTCCTCTTATCATGAGTACAAATGATCTTTCTTTTCAAAAGATCAGTACTTTGAGTCCAGTACTTTCTGGATTTAGGTGTTTTTACATGTCTTTGGTAGAAGTTCTGCATTGAGCTTTGTGTGGGGTTCTCTCACAGGTTCTTCTCTCAAGTAACAAGCCATAGGACGAGAGGAAACAGCCTCAAGTTGTGTCAGGGGAGGTTTAGGGCAGATACTAGGAAAAATCTCTTCACTGGAAGGGTTGTCTGCCCAGGGTAGTGGTGGAGTCCCCATCCCTTGAGGGATTTAACGTGTACTTGATTCTTAGCAACATGCGTTAATGGTGGCCTTGGGATTGCTAGATTAGTGTTTGGATTGTATGATCTTAAAGGACTTTCCCAACCTAGATGGATCCATGATTCTTTGCATAAATTACACAGAATGTAGCAAAGCACCCTCTCAAGGTGCTGTGTAATTCCTAAATTGGCCCAACCTCCTGCCTTGCAGGCTGTTCTGTGGGTAGTGATCTTACAAAGAGTCTGATTGTTCAGGATTTTTCAGTATATTCCTGAAATGACTTAATCTTGCACCACAGAACCTCCCGAGAGCTCCTGAGCTGGCTGGCACTGTGCTTCAGCAGGCACAGGAGCTGCTAGCTGTTTTGGGCGTTGTTTTTTATCTGCTGCTGCAGAACAGCTCCCTCATAACTGAGAGGTTGCATGGGCAGGTGCTGAACACAGGAAAAAGTGCCAGGCTGTCTGGGTGCAGGAGAGCGCTGAGGACAGAGGAGACACTGTGGGGGTGATGTTGCCCTCACCCTGACGTAGAACTGCACAGCTCCCAGCTGGGGAGAGCAACACTGCCTGCAGACTGGTGCAGGGCTGAAGACTGTCTGCACTCTTATTTGAGGGAACAAACAGTCAAATTACCTTCCTCATCTCCCTCCCACTCTGTTCCTGACAGCTACACGTTCCTCTGGTCTGTCTGCTGCACCTCACTCCCAACAGCCATGTGAAAGCTGTGTTAATATTATCAGGTGTAAAAGGGTGAAGGATAGACATGTACTGCCTGGCACAGAATAAAAAAAAAGTTCACAATAGAAGTTTACAAAAACCTGATCCACCATCACACAGTGCTCTCATTCCTTTTCTCTGTAATCCTGTCACCTTCCTGCCATCCCACTGCCTTGTAGAACGACAATCCCCACGCTATGGTGGACACATCTTGGTGCCCAGAGATCCTCCACTGAGCCTCACAACAGACTGGGAGCTTCTAGGTGCTGCAGGTCTTTTCATTTTTCTGCTTCACTCTGTATCCTGTGACTACCTCTGGAATTCAGGCATTTCCATGTCAGTGCAGCCTGGTTAGTGGAAGGTGTCCCTGCCCATGGCAGGAGTTTGGAACTAGATGATCTTTGAAGTCCCTTCTAACCCACACTGCTCTGATTCCATGAATAGTGCAGTGATTAGTTCACCCAGGTTTGCCAGTTAATATTTGTTTTATTGTGTTGGGATTGTGGATTGTAGTGAGAAAAGTAAACAAAAAGCAAATACTGATAGTTGTGAGTAATCACTTGCCCTGGAAGGACAAACACTTGATAATTTGCGGCCTTTCTACTTTTACAGGGTAAATGTGATTTGGTCCCACATCACACAAAGCCCCTGAAAAGCAGAGATTTGCATCCACCCAGGTCCCTCAGGTGTCCGAGGAAATACTTACTTTTTGTGAACTAAAAGGACCTTATTAATTGGTGATGAAAATCAGCCCTGTAGCTTGAGTTAAAAAGCAGCTTTAAAAAAACAAAGTCTCAAAAAGAGATTATTGCAATTGTGAAGCATAATTGATTAATCCTCAAGTAATACATTTTTCAGGATTAAAGATAATTTAGCCTGCAGTTAATAATATTCTTTTGAACAAATTTATGGGCTTCCTTACCTTTATGTGTGTGGGGGTTTTTTTCTTAATAATCCCTTTGTATTAGTCACTGGAATTTTCATTTTCCACATATATTAAAATAGCATCTCAAGAGGAGATTAAAAAGCGCTTCTGCTTTGTCATTAGGGGTTATTCAACCACCTTTTCCTGCACCCTCAGTTTACATTAAAGCCTTTGCTGTGTGCTGTGGTAAAGGAAGACGGTCTGGGCCAGGTGAGATCCCCCCAGCCCCATGCAGGAGCAGTGTGCTGCATCCCAGCTGCCCATCCCTGCGTGCTCTGGGCTGAGTGCAGCGGAGCCAAGGGCAGAGTCAAGGCTGGAGAGGGAAGTGGGGGTGGGCTGCATCCCATGGAGGTGAAACTTCCTGCTTGCCTGCTGTTGGGATGTGATTTTAGGGGTGTAAAGAGTGTTTTGCACAGACCAAGACCTTTGCTCTCACCTTCCTCTACAGATAAGTTTTCTGGGTTTTTCAGACCTGCCTGGTTAAATCATTAAACAGTGACTGGAGGGAAGGAATGAGCCCCTTAATTTGTGCCTTCTCCTTTGGTGGCTCCTTTGTTCTCTAGGAGCACCTTCAGACGTGTCTGGAATGTGCTCCTCTCCTCCACCCTTTGCCAGCCTGTGGGCATGAGACAGCAGTATTCCATGCTGCCAGGTCTTGGCAGTGGCTGATTGCATATTTTATTGCCTGAATTTGAATCACAGAATCATTTAGGCTTAAAAAGCCCTCTGAGATAAGGGAGTTCAGCCATTAACCCAGAACTGCCAAGATACTCAAGGATAAGTCGCCTTTTTTCCAGAAATGCTGATTTATTTCCCTGCAAGGTGCCAAGAGCCTTAACCCAGTCTCTCTCTGCCCTCTCATAGGTGGATCAAGTTTGAGGAGAAGGTAGAACAAGGTGGGGAGCGATGGAGCAAACCACACGTGGCCACCTTGTCTCTGCACAGCCTGTTCGAGCTGAGGACGTGCATAGAGAAGGGCTCCATCATGCTGGATATGGAGGCCTCTTCCCTCCCGCAGGTTGTGGGTAAGTACACCTGCCTTGGCTCTTTCCCTCAATCCTTCCCTACAAAGTTTTATTTTCCCTGATACGGTTTTAGGGATGGTTTTAATGAAAAAGCGCTGCTTTTTCAATAGAAGAGAAAAAGAAAGAACAAAGGAATAAGAGGGAAAATGAGAAACTACCTGGAAAAGGATAACAGATAAATGCATAGAGTCCTTCTTGGTGCAGGAAGAAGAGTAAAAGACACCAATGTAATTTATGTTCACTATGGACAAAGTGAGAGGTGAAAGGGCCCTGTCTCTGAGGCAGAGATACCCGTCAGGTACTGTTCATGCAGAACGACTCAGGCCATGAACTGTGCTTGGGTGAGGTGTTTAGGTGCCCACTGAGGGCAGGCAGGGCTGTGTTTAGGATGGGGTGCCCTCTCAGTAAGGGAGAGGGGAGAACAGTCCCGGCACCAGCTGGTGCTCCACTCTGCAGAATGGGAGGGCAATTTTTGTGCAGTCAAAATAGCTGTTGCCTGGCGTGACGCTCAGTGACATTGCTGGGAGCCAGATCATGTTCCCTGTGGTGTGTGAGAACTTTTAAAAAATAAACTTTCCAAGTGAGCCATCCAGTGGAGGGACATTTAACCAAAATGCTGAGTTTAAGAGCCTTTACGTGAAGAGGTCTAAAAGAGCAAAATGAAATACCTCCCTTGCCGTAACTCAGTGCTTTGAGTTGCCATCTTGGGAAGCAAGGTCGAAATTGTCCTGGCATGGAATTCTTCCATAGACTGGTTTGTAAGTCTTGGAATTACAAAAGCTGCCTCTGGTGTTAAATACAGAGCTTTGAACTTAGTTTTGCAAGTGCTTATAGTGACAGTTCCCTTCCTTTGCTTTTGTGTCTGTGTAGTCAAATGCACAGCCTTGCTAAGTTTAACAAAATAAACCTCCCAAAAACCTCCCAAGTTTTCTACTGAAGCTGAACCTGCTTCAGAAGCAGCAGCTGATGTCCATGGTCCGAAACCCTAAGCCCTCAAACATTAAATTTCCTTCCGAAGTCCCTTCGAGATGTCACCTTCAATCTCCTTCTTCAACACCCAAATTAAATCTAAGTCCTGGGAGATTAAATTGCACATCAGTGGCTGCTGTTGCTGTGACACTGTCCTGAGCGGGATTTTTTGCTGGTCCAGACCCTTAATCAGACACATAGGGATATCCAGAACTGGATTTCCAGGCTGATTTAATCACAGTCACTTGACTGGTGTCCGGTAGTGACACACAGGAAAGGAAAACTCCAAAGGAAAACTCCCTTTGTGTTTTAACAGGAACAGGGAAAGGAAGGTACCAGATAGAGAAGGATAATCTTGAGTGAAGGTTCTGAAGGAAATAACTCAAAAAATCACTAACCAAAATCATGAACAAGAGAAGCTTGTAGAAAAATAACACTTAAAAAAAAATCAACCTTTTGCCAAACATTTTGTGTAAGGGTACTTATGTGCATATACCCACCCTGTCCTAATTTGGGAGGAAGAACTAGGTTCTTCCCTAGGGATTTGGAGAGGCATTAATTCTTGGGCAGCACGTAGAGGATGACTTTCTGACTCACTGAGTTAGCAAATGTGATGAGTGTCCTGCCTCCCCCTTGCTGTAACTTTTATTATTAGCACAAATAAAAGTTACCAGCAGACAAATAAGAGCTGCCACTTGCCCTCGGGGGACAGTGCATGAACTCAAGTCATCAAGGGAACAAGTCCATGCAAGATGTACTGCACAAGGGACATTCTTCATAAGTCTGGCCACCTTTTTGCCTTTTTCCTGTGGGACAGGAGAGCAGAAAGGAGGGAATTGTTGGGAAGTGAACAGGCTTTGAGGAGGCTGGGAGCCTTTTTTCCTGGTTACTCCATGAAAGGTTAAGCCCTATAATAAATCCTGTGGTAACTGGAGCAGGTTCTGCCTTTGTAGTTGCCATCACATCAGTCCTGCAAGTGAGGGATTTAATTAGTGGCTCATCTCCAGGACTTTTTCCTATCTTTAGATTAGGTTTTATTGGAGGCCTGTGAGGTGAACTCAGGCCTTGTTGAATCTGATAGAAGTTTTGTCCTGTGATTTTTGGGAGCATAATGGAACTTGCAATTGAGTTGTAGCATCTTCACAAAAATCCAGACTCAGAGAGGATTCCCTTTCTGAACTAACAACTGTGTTACCCTGGTATTTGAAATAGGCTCTGTGGCATGTAGGAAATAGCAGAAGAGGATCTCAATGCAGTAGGTGTGTGATGGTGGCTCGTGCTGGATGGAAATGCTTACGTTCTGTTTCAGAAGCAATGTCTGAAAAAGACTTTCATACAATTAAAACCTGGTTTTGAGATAATAAGAAAGCCTTCACAAAAGCAGGGTTAAAATGGTCCATCCCTCTCCCCCTGCTCTCCCTGGAGTCAGGTGAGGTTTGAGCTCTGTGGTAATTTTTCTCTCCCCTGCCTCCCCCTTCCTGTGCCTGACACAGAGATGATCGTTGACAATCAGATCGAGACGGGGCTGTTGAAATCTGACCTGAAGGACAAGGTCACCTACACACTGCTCAGGAAGCACCGGCACCAGACCAAGAAATCCAACCTGCGCTCGCTGGCTGACATTGGAAAGACCGTCTCCAGTGCAAGTAGGATGTTTTCCAACCCCGATAATGGTAATGCAGAGGCTACCTGGCTATAGCCTTCTCTGTCACAGCAACCCACCTGCCCAAACTAACCTCATGGCCCTGACAATGCTTTCCTAACCCCGAGGGCGTAGCGAGCCATGGCACATCAGCCGGCCGTGGCACCACGCTCTAACTGCATCTTCACTGGACTGACAGGGACACAAGGGCAGGCAGCCAGGACGGCAGGGGGTGCTCTTCCAGCTGGTATCTAGGAGATGTTTTAGGAGCAATGACAGGAAAGAGAAAACTCTCATGAGGCCTGAACTTTAAAAGGCTCATCACCTGAAGCGTTTGGGCAGAGACAAAGCTTCCATGCACGTTCCATGTCTGTAACAGATGGTGTTGGTGGCACTCTGAATCAAAAATGACCTGGCAGTAACACCTAGCTTGCATTTTATTGCCATACAATCATTGTCCAGTGGGGTAAAGCTGATTTCCACCTTGCTTTATTCATTTTAAAATAGTTTTGTGGTGTGTGTCATGAATATATCTCTTTTTCTCGCTAAGAAAGGTGCAACAGGTAGTGCCGTGTTGGTAGTGGTGTCTGTAAATGTGTGTGTGTGGAATCAGATAGCTACAGAGGCCTGGGCACTGACTCAGTGCTTACCCCAGTGTGGAGATTTGGGGTCTTCTTGCTCATGGTAATAAAAAAAGAGGAGTTTTAAGCCTCTTGTCATGCCTTGGAATTCTCTCAGCTGTCTTCTGTGGCAGTCTGGAAATGGGACTAAAGGTTGCCATTTTAAAATACCCAAAGTAAAAACAAGTGAAGAAATTCTGTTCTTCTTGCTCCACCACAGGCCTCTTAGCTTGCTGTGTTTGGCTCCTAAAACTCACCCTAACAGTTCTCCCTAACCTGTTCTTGCATTTCATTAATATTTCCTTCTTTGGATTGTCCTTTGCTTTTGCAACAAGAGTATATGTGCATGCAGAGGCTCTTTATTGCTCTGGATCATGCCTCTTGTTGTGTACGAGTGCCTTGATAATGTGGTGATTGAGTGAATAACACAAAGGTGCAGTAATGTGAATGTTCAAGGTGAATATCCCTGCAGGAGTCCAATGGAGCAGAGAGGGACTGGACTCTGGGGAACACTGTGAGGAAATTCCAACTCTGGGAAGGGGCTCGGCGTGGCCAGATGAGTTCTAAAACTGGAGGAGCCATGGGCGGGGACCACTGGTAGTCCACTGGCCTTGCTGGATGCCTTCCTGTGGTGTGCTCCCCATGGTTTGGATGGAAAGCTTCTGCTTTCAGTTACCACCTCTGTGACTCTGTCTCTTTGTGGACCTTTGATGGCCAGGTTTGCTGTGAGGAGCAGGATCTGGGGTTGTGGCCATGGTGTGTGGGAGGCTGAACATCAGACAGACACGTCTTCAGCTCCTGATGCCCGGGCACTTCAGTCGCCTTGTGTAGGGAATGCCCTCAATTCTTGGCTGCACACCACTTTCCTGCTCGTAGGCAGAGCTTATCCCAGGAAGGGTGATGCTGACAAAGGGCTCACATTCTCACTCAGCCCCTGCTCGTTTTTCATGGTAAAGAGCCTTCTTTACTTGGATTTGAAGTGATTTCAATTTCATTGATTTCTTGTTCTTGTTTGAAGGGGCTGTGCAGGTCCTGGCTCAGTTGGCCTGATTCTCCAGGAATTCTTTCCTGGTCTGGCCTTCAGCCACTCCTTTTATGTTGTTCTGTCTCTGTTCTACCACCTGGGATATATATGTGCTCTGAGAATGTGTAACATGCTCTGTTTCGTGACAGTACAAGTGCTTTGAGAGTTTAGGAAGGCGAGAATGACATACAGAGGGAAATACCTCATGTATATTTGTTACTGTTATTTATTATTTACACTTTAATGAAAAAGTAACTACAGAACGTATTTGATCAAGTTATACCTTGGATTCAGTGAGTGCCTCTCATGTCCTTTAGACAGATAAAATTTTTATGAGGCCAGCAGGAGTGCACCTGTCTCTTAACATGGCTAATCACCATAATGAATGTGCCGCCAGCCCCAAGCACTCCTAAATTTCCCTAGAGTTTCTTTCCAGGTAGGTGTTTGTTTTCATTTCACTGTCAGTGGAACTTCCATCCAATATTGATGCTGCCACCAGGTCTGAGTATCCTCCTCCCCTCTGCACAACAGCTTTATGGGCTGGTGTAGCTGCTGCCCTTCTTGGCTGGCTCAGCAGGGGCACCTTGTGCAAGCCTGTCCAACCTGGCCTTGAACACTCCCAAGGATGGGATCTACTTGTTAGATCTGAAATTTGGAAATACC
This sequence comes from Atrichornis clamosus, assembly GCA_013400975.1. Classification (NCBI taxonomy): domain Eukaryota; kingdom Metazoa; phylum Chordata; class Aves; order Passeriformes; family Menuridae; genus Atrichornis; species Atrichornis clamosus. The sequence goes on along the minus strand of WBMZ01010734.1, from coordinate 47,353 downwards.
CCCTGGGCCATGGCTCAAAAAGATTCTGCAGTGCCTCCATCTCAGTTCAGAGCACTGAAATAACTGAAGTCTTAGGGACTCCAAATGTTCTTATTTCCAACTTCTGTGATGAATGAGCCCTATGCAGTTACCCCACATGCATGTAGAAATTCAGTAACCTAAGAAAGAATGATGTACTTCCCATCTCCCTGCCATAACTAATCCTGGAGCATCTCTATCCCTGCCCAACCCTCCCCAGGAATGGGGGTGGCTCTGTGGTCCCTGGGAGCAGAGTCATCCTCAGCCCCTATGTTTCGTATGACTGCTCTGTGTGAAGGTAGGGTAGTGATCAGATCGGCAGAGACACAGCCAGGGTGTGCTCTGACTCCAGTTCTTCATTGCTGCATCATAGGGGTTCACTTGGGTCACGCTGTGGGAGGATATTTTCTCAGGAATCCTTTTGCTATGGGAAAGGAATTGGACAAAAGAGGGTAGTTCCTTGTGTACCATGAATGAAGGAATATAGATCACAACACTCCTTTGTTGTCTGTTTAGCAAGAAAAACGTGATTGCCAAAATCCTGGGCAGACAAAGCCAGACTAAGCAATCCCTCCACGTTACCTTGCCTTTGCTTGCTTCCACTGATAGAAGGTTGAGCTGTATGAAGTGTTCAACAAGGATATTCCATGTTACATGTTGATGGGACTCCTGCAGGGGTTTTCAACAGGTTTTTGTCTGTGTCTGGTTTTGCTGAGTGGCTTTCGAAAAATTCTTAGTGTCCCTTCCTGGCACAGCCGTTATCCTGCACCCGTGGAGCAGTACATAACACCTGGGCTAGCAGCTCTGTAGCTGGCACACCTTGGGGTTTGTCATGGTATGACATGGGATCTGTGGTCACCATCCTTTCTGCAGGTGCCTGAGGACTCTGATCAATATTTACCAGCCTTCTGTGATGACATTTGCTATCCATGTTTGACATTTTCCTTTCAGAGCTTTGTGCCTGCCAGCGTTTTGTATAATTTAACACCTGTGGGTGCCTTTGGCAAGTGAGAAACGATTGAATCGTCATCAACCCAAGCTGGCAGAGGCTGTAGAAAACTGTGATGTGTTCAAGTGTGTGTGTTTAATCACCATAAATAATGGCACGGTCCCATCACTGTGTGGGTGCTGCCCAAACACCTCCTGGACAGTTTTTGTTCACACTATTCTGGCTGTGTGGCTTGGAAACAGTTGAGTTGGAATAACAGGCTATCAGCAAAGTGTCAGCTGATGCATGGACAGGAGGGTACCTGGCTGTGGGGGGGAAAAAAGGTTTTATTCTACGGTAGAGTCCTAGAAGGGTTTGGCTTGGAAGGGAACTGAAAGTCCATCGTGTTCAAGCCCCCTGCCACCTGGTTGCTCCAAGCCCCATCCAGCCTGGCCTTGGACACTTCCAAGGATGGGGCAACCACAGCTCCTTTGGGTTCAGCATTAACCAGTTCAGTGCTTTTCACATGAATTATAACCTTGGTGTCTTTATAACTGAACAGTGGTGTCACCTGAGTAATATCAGGACAGAGGAGAGGAACTGAAGTCAGAAATGTGGTGTTGTCCAAAGAATGCTAGGAGGACCCCTACCAATGTATATTATTAGCATTATTGGAAGCACTGCATACTAAGGTGAGCATCTCCAAGTCTGGATTGGTGTGCCTGGGTACGTCCATATGGAGTCAGGATACTCACAGTTGGCTCCTGGGACATGATCTGATTTTTGTTTTCAAAAACCTGTTGTTACTGATGGTGCCACAGCCTGGGATGCTCAGCACCACCAGCACTGCAGCTACTCACTCACTTCCTTGAGATCTGCTTCAAAGATGCCTGAATTTTAGACACCAGGGATGGAAAACTGGCTCCAGCCCTACCAAGTGAGCGCTGCGAGGTGGAGATGACTGGATCTAGATAAGGGGCCTTTGGTGACCGCACTGTGCAGCTCAAACCCACTCTCCTGCCTGAGTTCCCTGTGCTGCTTGAGCCTTTCTTTCTTGCATAATTTTATTTTGAGCCTTTCTTTCTTGCATAATTTTCTTTTCTTTTCTTTTAACTTTTCCCCTTTGCTCTCTTGCTGCTCTTTGCTGCTCCTGTCTCCTGCTTGCCTGGCACAAGCACGCAGCCCGCTCGAGAGCTCCGTGCCCTGCCTGGCCACCCGCACCGCGGATGATGAACTGGGAGTGCAGCGCAGCCCCAGCGTGGGATGGCTCAGTAAGTCCTGGGCAGGGCTCAGGGTGGGCAGGCTGGGGGCCAGGAGAGGAACAGGAAGAGGAAAAGGAAGAGGAAGGGAGAAGTCACACCAGCCAGGCTCCTAATGCTTGCTGCTGCATTAACAGTGGGAAGAGTGCAGATGCATTCCATGGGGAATGGTGCTGCTCTGGCTGTTTGTGTTACCTCTACTGTCCCTTCCACAGCTCTGTTTCATTGTATTTTCCTTTCTTCCTTCATCTGGGATAAAGCAGGTAGGTCAGGCCACACTCCCCTTCCAGGGGAGATCTAAGTTGTCTGCGTTTTTCTTTTGTCTCTTGAAGGATCCTTTGGCTGTTAAAGGGCCTTAAATATTTATTTTAATTTCCATATAAATTAACCTCAAAAATAGTCTGCCGGCTTGATCTCTCAGGGATGAGTCAGACAGTTCTCCGGCACCACCCCTTTTCCATTGCCTCTGTCAAACACGGCTCACGGGAGCCTCACTGATCCCAGAGGAGCTCACTGCTCCTCTCAGGAAGGCACATCTTACGGCACTGGTGGCACAGAGGTGTTCTTTGGAGGCCACAGCAATTGGCTGAAGTGTGGATTCCAGGATATTCCCCATGAAAGATGACTGTGGAGCTGATGAGTAGGATGAGATAATAGCACAGAGGGGTTTGGACTGCTTACCATAGTTCCCGCATTGGTCCTTGGCTAAGTGTGGCCATGGACAGGCTCATGTCGCTTTTGCCAGAGAGACAGTAATGGGAATTGGGCCTGGATCAGCGAGTTATCCTTGGTTAGCAAACACCATAAGGGTGAGCATTGTGTGGCAAAAGTCTTTGACAGGGATCTCAGCAGCAGAAACTTTGTACTCTGCCTGTTTTTTTGGAGCTGCTCTGAGTTTGTGTGTATATGTGGAGCCTGTGAGGAGAAGGAGGCTGGTACCAAGGGGTGAGAAAGTCACAAGCTGCCTTCTCTTGGAAGAAGGGCCATTATCTCCCAGGGAGCAGTCAGCTTGGACTCTAGTAAAGCAAACAAGTGGTGTAATGTGGAAAAAACAGCAGCTAAGTGGGTCTTAAATAACAGCAGGAAGAGTTGAAGCTGGGGATCCCTCTTTTGTAATTCCTGATTTGTGTAATTGTGCTTGGCTATGGCTGTGCTGATGTTCCTGGATGTGGCAGTAACATATAGCTGGTATAGTGTGGTTCCAGGTGGCTCACAAGAAGGAATACTTTCAGTCTATCCCCACATATGTTGTGAAGAAAACCCAACTCCGGGGATTTCAGAGCTTTTTCTTCACACTCCTTTTGTTATTTGCCTCTGATGCTGATTGATTATTGAGTTTGTTTGCGCTGGGAGCTGATGAATAGTGAGAACTTGGACATCCCTTCTAATAGGAATATCAAATAAAAGCTGTCTCAAAACACAGCCTCAGCTGGAAAATGCCTCTGTGCCATTTCTTTTGGAGTATTTCCTCTCTTTCCAGTGATGTTCATGATCAGAAACTCTGGGATAAAAGCTCTTGGTGGTGTGCTTCAGGTGCCTGTAAATGTGATGAGAACGGATGGGGACATTTCAGGATAATTTATAAAAGTTTATACTGACTGCTGTCGTTTCCAGTTCTGTATCTGTCCAGAAGCCTTTATTACTGATTTGTTGTTTGTTTGTGTTTTGGGATGGTTTAATTTAATTATTCTGCTGTGTCTCTGGGGAGTTTCTTCACCTCTCTGGCAAGTCTGGTGTCAGGAATTGGTGACTCTTGGCCCATCAGTGTGGCGCACACATTGTTTTAATCAGTGCAATGTTTAAGGTTAATGAGCTTAGCTAATGAGCTTTCTTGGAGCGAGGGAGGTATTTATTAGGGCCTGTCTCAAAGGACCAGGAGCTGCTGCCCTCCCTCTCTGTGTGAGCTGTGTGCAACATCTGGGATGCTGAGGAGGGCAGATGCCAGCCATGTAGGAGAGCTGAGGCCAGGGATTTGCATGCTGGAAGGTCCCAGCCCTGTGGAGGAATGGCTTTGTGGTGGGTCCTGGGTGACCTGGCATCATCAGCGTCAGCAGCCTGGTGCTGCTTTGCTTTTTCTCCCACAGGCAGGAATTATGGGAAGTTTTTGGACTCTTTTGCTGTCCTGGAAGTCACAGAACTAGTGTGGGTCAGAGATGATGAAGTGTTAGCATCTTAAATTGCCCCTGTGCCACATCAAGTGACAGAAAGCTGCCTGTCAGGGTCTAGAATTCCCCATATCAACCTCCCAGGGAAAGGTGTTGCTGTAGCCTTGAGCCTCTGAGTTCTGACCGGATCCAGGCAGGTGCTTTAACTGGTGTCAATGTTGTTGTTACAGGCAGTCCAGCCATGGCTCACCGAAACCTGACTTCCACCAGCCTGAATGACATCTCAGATAAGCCTGAGAAGGACCAGGTAAGCTCCAGGTCCAGCCTTCTCTCAGGGGTGTGTTTGGAGAGGAACGGGATGTTGAGGAAAGGGCTCTCTATACCTTAGCACTGAAAAAGAAGAGAGTGAACAAGGTGAGTGGAGCATTTTCGAGTCCCAAGCCTGGATCTTCCACTTCTTGAGCACCAGCCCTTGAAAACAGCAGGCTGAACTCTTACAGAGTCTGAACAAGTGACCCCACATAGATACCCAGGGACTGATGGATTTTACATCTTCTTCCTGCTGAGGGCTTGCGAGGGCCCACAGAGGATCTGGGGTCCTGCAGCACCTTGGGACCAGTGTTCACAGAGACCGTGGGGTAGAGGAGGAACACGCAGGGGAACATGTCCCTGCTGCAGCAGCTGGTGGAACAAAGATGCCTTGTCCCCCTGCACAGCACAGCACAGCAGGAAAGTAGCTGTACTGACAGGTGATGTGGGAGAGCAGCTCCAAAATGGAGTAATCAAGTTAAAATTGGCCTTTAGTGACAAGTCTCCGTGGACTTGACCCCTTTCTTAGACTAGGGTAATGTTTGTGATATGGCATACAGGCTGTCTTTGTGTGTGTTTCCGTTCTTTCCAAAAGCTGCTGGGTCTGAGGGGCAAGAGTAAGTTTATTCCAACTCCTGGGAAACTGGTGGCTGAATGAGGTATTTGTGCAAGTTTCAAAAAACCTTTGTCTGGGCTCAAAAAGTGGGTTATTCTCAAAGTCCCGCTGCTTCTTTTGGAGAATCTCTTTTTCTGTCTGTGTCTTTCAGCATTCCCTAGTCCCATGGTGATTCTGAATGCAAATGAGAGTCACTTTGGAAAATTATTTGGGTAACACAGCGTTGCGGGCCAGTTGAGGATGACTCCAGTCCTTCAACAATGGCTGGTCATAATCTTCTGTGAGTGCATTTTAAAAGGGAGGCACAGCAACATAATCGAGGTAGCAGAGTGGGTTCAGAGTAATTAAACATTTTAATAATAAATAGATATTTGCCTAAATAAATACACTTTCATGGAGAGAGAAAGGGGACAGCATATTTTTCACTGACCTCAGTGTCATGCAGTTTAGTAGCATCATCTGTGTTGGTTGTGTTTCCGAAATACCTGTTTCCTTTAATACATGCAGCCATACCCGGGGAAGGAGGAGGATCATAAACCAGCTTTTTGTGGTTGGACAAACTGCTCTTTTATATTTTTAATCCCATTATAATTCGGGTTTTACAGCTAGACCAGCCCAAAGCTGGGGCTGAGCTTTTCAGCAGCTCTGCAGCTTTCAGCAGTGCAGACAGTCCCCACTGCCCCTCCTGTGTCTCTGGACGTACAGATAATGGACTTTTGTGGAGAATTGGGTATAAAAGTAGATGTTTTGGTAGTGCTAATAGAGAAATCTGTTAATAAATCCAGTTGGGAGCACCTTCCAAAGTTTTTAACTTCCATTGTACATAATGCCTGGCTGTTGGTAGTGAGAAGCGTTACTTGATAAGTGTAGAGTTCTAAAAATCCTCTCAGTTAATAAGCCTGTGTCCTGCTGATGAACTTTGCACAGTTGGCGTCTTGTCCTCCACATCTTGAGGTATCATCTTAGAGCTCAGTTTTCGTTGCTGGTCAACTCAAAGTCCTTCCTGCCTTGATAAAGTTCATGGCGTTATGGTGATGCCTGGCAACTTCCTTGAGCAGAACTCAGCATGGCAATAATCCGTCGTGTTACCATAGCACAAGCTGGAGCAGGTTCTCTTGCCTTGGCAGCAGAGAGACTGGCTTTTGGTACACGGGCATCTCCTCTGGAAGCTGGACAGTTAGTGAGGCCATACAGGGAAGTGGGAGTCTGCTGGAGACACAGAATCACAGAATATTCCAGTTCTTATTTATTCGTGTATGTGTAAGAACTGACGGATGAGGTCAGTTCAAAACAGTTGCCTGGAGCAGGTCTGCCTTCCTACATCCTTAATCAATCCCTGATTTTGCACAGATAGAGGATTGTGTGCCTGTGTTTTAAAGGAAGAAAGATTTTGACCAAACTTCTTCGTAGCTTCAGTAGCTTTCTTGTCGTCCTACATCCTTAATTTTCAGTTCTGCAACCTTTAATGCTGTTTGGAATGGTGCAATTAATAATACGGGGAATTTATAGCCAGCATACTCCTTTAATCTGTAGCATCCCTGCTCCTTTCCTCTGGATGTTGTAAGGTTCAGGTTTCACATGCCTGTCAGAGATCTGATCTGTCCGGGAATCCTCCTGGATTCATCCTTCCTGCTGGGAACTCAGACAGCTCTGCCTGGCTCAAGGGTGTTATTTATGAATAGTGAATCAAGTAGTTTGCACCAGCCAGCTCTCTATGCCATGGGAATGATGGTTTGATCCCTTGGGATTGCAAAGAGGCTGGCTCAGCATCCCTAGCATCCTGCAGAAGCCACCAGGGCCCTGCCTCAAACCACTCTAATGAGAAATGGCTTCAGTAGTGGCCCACAGATTTTGGGTTTGCTGTTTTGTCTTGGTTTTTTTTGCTTTGGACTTGTTTGATGTTTTATAGGGATAATTAAGGGAAGAGGAGATGTATTCCCTTTCATTGTGTTTGCTTTGGCAAAGCACTGCTCCTAAGGTAGCAGTGCAGAGAAGGGATTTGCCTTCATTTGTCTTATTTTAGGAGGTGTTGGCTGCAGTTAATGCCCTGGGCATTTGCAGCTGGAGAGACAAGTAGTGGCATTTTGGGACAATTTATTCTTCTTTTCTGTATTGCAATTAATAAACGAGCATCTAGGCTTCCTGCTCTCTCCTGGGCTTCCGACTATTGCCAGATATATCAGTGGTGCCGGAGCTATGTCCATAAGACCGGGACCTCTCATGGCAGAAGAATCCTCCAGCTCCTGAAGGTCAAGTTGTTGGATCAAGCTTTTCTCTAGCACCATATTCATGGAATCCCAGAAGCATTTGGGTTGAAAGAGATCTTAAAGATCATCCCATTCCACCCCCAGCCATAGGCAGGGATACCTTCCACTAGACCAGGTTGCTCTAACCCCTGTCCATCATGGTCTTGGACACTTCCAGGGATGGGGCAGTCACATCTTAATAATTTAAAAACATTTACATCTCTTTTTTTCAGCTTATGTGTGAAGGAAAGTGACTGAAAATACTCAAGTAGATGCTTTATCAGCCCCTCTGGTGCCATAGTGCCAGCAGACCATAGGAAGCTGGAGAAATTACTACTGCTGTTCCCACTCTGATCCCTCCTCCTGTGAGAAATCCTTTGGCTGTGCTCTATTAGAAAGTCTGTGGCAGCTCCAAGTGGCTGAACCACCTTCAGTGCTCCACATGCAAAACATTGGGGACATGGAAGAAAATCTGTGTTCCCTGAGACCTGCTATTCCCACAATGATGCAACAGCATATAGAAAGGGAATGTATGTTGGTATAAGGGGAGTTTCCTGACCTGGTGTTATCTCTGCTTCCAAAGGGCTTGGATGTGGGACGAGCCTGGCTCTGAATGAATGTGGTCAGTCAGAGGGAGGCACAAAACCCTTCTTATTTGTTGTGGTGTAGACACTGTGTATTCAGACCAGTGTTTCCATATCAACAGGGGATCAGTGCCAAAGCCAGCGCTGAAGTTAAAAAAGAAATTGGCCTTGTTGAGAGAAGCCTCCTGCCTTTCCTGGGGACCAGTGGACAGGGAGGCACTGGCTGAATCCAATTCTTGGGAATGCAGTCCAGTGATTGATTGAGTGATTCGCTGCTTTTCCTGTTGGAACATCTCCTCATCTCCACAGTTGCAGGCAGACATTGCTAATTTTGAGTCTGTCAGCCTGGGTGACCTACTTTCACTCCATGAAGCTCCAGTGAAAATTACTGTCTTCCAGTACCAATCAATGCCACCTCTCTGGAGGAAAGGAAAAGTTTCTAGGAAGTTTAGTTAACTGGAATTTCATTTACTTTTGCCATTTTTCTTAATACAGAGAGCAGTTTTGCTTGCCTGGTTTCTCCCCACATATCCACAGCACACCTCTAAAGCATCCTTGGGTGATGGAGCAGCCTGGAGCCTGGAAGGTATCCCTGGAGGCAGGTGTTTATGGGATAAGTTGTGGGAAGGTGATCTTAAGCCTATGTGTGAGCAGATACAGAGAAATGGAGAGAGAGAGGCAGGCTCAAATTCCAGGGAGAATTAACCTTAAGTGCTACTTAGGAGTGGCTTTCATTTCCAATCGATCCAAAGTGATGTTGTTGATCAGAGTGTTACAGTACATTTAAGGAAATTGGGATTTTCAGGCTGCTGTGCCTTTTTGCAAGTACAGTGCTGGAGACCTGTGGCTTCTAACATAACATTAGTGATTGGGTTGGAATGATGTTCAATTTGGCATGGGAAAGTGAAGCTCCCTCCTCCCTCCCTGCTGCTGAGGACTCAGATCTTTCCAAGGCTTTCTCGGGGAATGGCTCAGAATGGATTTCAAGTGCTGACTGCACTGATCAGCAGTCTAATAAATGATTTAAGAAAGTGGCGAGTGGTGCTGCAAAACTCACTTGGAGCATAAAAACCTCCACTGTAATGGCACCTCTTCAAAATTAGTCACTGTGGTTTGCTGTGCTGGACAGGGGGGAGGCTGAAGGGGCCAGAGCCTTAGGCCTCAGGAGCTGGGCAGCCACAGAAGTGGAGACCCTGCAGGTCAGTTCTGGGTGAGAAAATCACCTGGATTTGGGCCAGGTGTCAAAACCAGCCCTAGTGTTGCTGGATGGTCCTTGTTCAGCAACACGGCCAAGCTGGCGAGGTAAGTTAAATGTTTGTTGTGGATTTGCCACCTTTTCATTATTTTTTTAGACCCCAATATCCTCCCAAACACTCTCTGTGGAAGAACTGGTAGCACTTTTCCAGACTTCTTCTGCAGAGCCCCTTGATGCTTATTTGCTATTTCTTCTGGTGATAATGCTTATTGAAGCACTCAGGGATAGGATAGTTCCAGTAGTTTTCTTCCTGTTCAGTCAATTCATGTATTTTCCTGAGACTTTTTCCCTTTTTCTCCTTCCTTGAGTTGCCTGACACAGCTCATTAGGGATTCATAGCCCAGTTCAGTGCCCCCCTCGTTGGTGTTCCTGGCAGTACATCCTCCCTCTCCATTCACCCTTTGCCAGGCACACACAGGGCTTCTCCACAGATCACCCAAGGCAGATTGGGAATCAGCTAAGGGCAGAGTTTTCAAAAGCTTTCAACTCCAACTTAATTCTGTCACTGCTGAAGTTTACACAAAGGCATCTTGCAGAGGCAGATTTTTAGAACTCAGCGCTGCTGCTGCAGTGTTTTCCCATTCCCTGTTGATGACATTTCTCCATAGCTGGATCCAGCTCGAGGGTCCACGCTGCGGTGCCCATGAGGACGCACAGTTAAAAAGGTGCAGAGATGAGAAGAACGTGCCCAATGCAACTTAATTTTCTTCTCCTTCCTCTTTCACTGCTGCAGCTGAAGAATAAATTCATGAAGAAATTGCCTCGTGATGCCGAGGCCTCCAACGTGCTGGTCGGGGAGGTGGATTTCCTGGAGAGCCCCTTCATCGCCTTCGTCCGGCTGCAGCAGGCAGTCATGCTGGGAGCTCTCACTGAAGTCCCTGTTCCCACCCGGTAAGAAAACCCAGCCCCAGGCAGAGGGACCAGGCAGGGAACCTCCATTTCCTCCTGTTAAAGAAAATAACCCAAGTCAGAAGGAGATGTTCGCCATTGCTATCCCATGACATGGATAAAGGTCAGGATTGGTGGTGTAAAGTAACAAAACTCATTGAAGCTGCTTCATAATTTTCAGGTCCTGAGTTTGGTTATAAGTAAACCATTACACAAACACACTGACATAACAACTCAGCAGTAAAGGGCACTGTCAGTGTCAAATTTAACTCCTGGGGCTTTTTTCCTGCCCCTTCCGTACAGATCCCAGATTCCCCTCTGCACATTTTTGCTGCACATGTTGTTCCTCTTCAGCTCAGATCAGATGAAGGATTCAATTCTGGCCCTCCTGGGGCAAAAAAACCCGTCAGGTAAACTGGGACATAGAGTTCTATTGGGACTAGTTGCTTTGTAATGCATAATGGCTCAAGGAAAAATGTCAGACAAATATTTTATTTATTGTGACTCATGTTGCAAATTAATCTCAGTCTCACAAATAGCAATATGTCTTGTGTTCTTAAATATTTGAAGTCACTGCTTGAATATGCCTGGCTGTCTGAGCTGCCCTATGTGAATTCATAGCAATATCACTTGCTGGGTGTTCAGGTAGGCCTGAGGAGGGGATCCAGACGTGACTTCATTTTGTAGCAGGTTATTAATTCCTCAGCATTCCTGGGCTCTGTGTGCTTCAGTATTTCCGCCTCCAACCCTAATCCCACTGACTGTTTTTTAAACCTATCTCCAAATTCTTTTCAGCAGTTGTAAAATTAGGTACTGTTTGCTGTGGTGGTGGGAGCCAGGAAGTCAGATCCAGGATTGCTGGACAGCCTCATTACTCAGTGGTGTTAATCAAGGCAGTATGTCCTTCCATGCCAGCATTTTCCCCAGGAAATAGTATTATCCATTTGCTGTCCTCCAAAGCAAATGCTGGCCCTAATCAGAGCAGGAAGGCTCATTAGATGGCTTTCATGAGTGATGAAGAGCCATTTGCCATGGCTGCATCCTACCAAATTCAATCAAGGAAATCCCTCAGGGCTATGAGGAGCTGTGATGGAGCATTTCCTCCTGTGCCGCCGGCATTCCTGCTGTGGGCCTGCACTTAAAGCCCACAGACTCCGCAGGATGCTGGAGCTGGAGCCTCTGGCATGCCCACCCTTCCCTCCCATGGGGCTTCTCCTTTATTTTGTTAAACTGCCGATTCCCTGGTACAATTATGGCCACCCCATGGTCCCAGCTCAACACTGCGCAGCCTCCCGGGGTTTCCAAAGCCACGGGAGCTGACGTTTGGGCGCTCTGGGCTGCACAGCTGCAGTGGGCCAGGTCTGGCAGTACTGGCAGCGTGGCCAGGAGGGAGTTAAACACACAGGTTTTGGCTCAGGGCTAATCCAGTCCCTCTGTCTAGTGTACTGTGTTAGGTGAACATCTCCTGCTCTCCAGCAATTGCAGATAGCGAATCAAGGAATGGTTTGGGTTGGAAGGGACCTCAAAGACCATCCAGTTCCAAACCCCCTGCTGTGAACAGGGACACCTTCCACTGTCCTGGGTTGCTCCAAGTCCCATCCAACCTGGCTTTGAACACTTCCAGGGATAAGGCAGCCACAGCTTTTCTGGGCAACCTGTGCCAGGGCCTTACCACCCTCACAGGGAAGACTTTCTCCCTAATATCCAATGTAACCCTACCCTCTGGCTGTGGGAAGCCATTCCCCCTTGTCCTGTCTTTCAAGGCCCTTGTCCAAAGTCCCTCTCCAGCTCTCCTGGAGCTCTTTAGGCACTGGAAGGGGCTCTAAGGTCTCCCTGGAGCCTTCTCTTCTCCAGGTGAACACCCCCAGCTCTCCCAGCCTGTCTCCAAAGCAGAGGTGCTCCAGCCTTTGGAGCATCTCCATTGCCTCCTCTGGACTTGTACTAGGAGCTGCATGTCCTTCTAATGTTGGGTCCCAGAGCTGGAGGCAGCTCTGCAGGTGGGGTCTCACCTGAGCAGAGAATCACATCCCAGGAACGAGCAAAGTGCCTTGCCCTTAAGAGATGGTGGTTGTTGGATCAGTGGCAGAGGGATGAGGAAAGGCCTTCCGAGGAGCTGGAGGAAATAAAAAGGGAGATAGCATTCCTAGCCAGATTTCTTGTGTGGAAAGGCCTTTTACTTGGATCCATATATTTTCTCTATATTTTTTCCTTCATGCTTCCTTGCAAAGTATTTCAAGTATTTCCTTTACTTAAAAGTAAAATTTTACCTAAAAGAGACCAGCAAGATCTGACAAACTCTCTGGAAAAATTATCTCTGCAAGGTATTTTCATTCAGCGCTAGTAATAGAGAAATCAGGGATATGCAGTTGGAATAGGGAAATCCCAGCCTTTCCTGAGTTGTCTTCTTTTTACTGGTCAGATTGAAAAAAAAAAAAACCTTTAAGGCCTTTGGTTTTCTTGTGTAGAATTTAATCCCACAGCGCTTGAGACTCTTCATTTGGGGAAGCCCTGAGCTGGTGGCATAGCTCGGGAATGGTTTTGTATTTTCATCAGAGCAATGCGCAATCATGTGTTCAAGGCTGGTGTTTAATGTAATGGTGATGAGGAAAAAGATGAGGAGTGAGCCAGGAGAAGATGTTTTTTGGAGATAAGCTGCACAGACTTGCACAGTTTGGTGTGCAGACCTGGGAAAGGCTGGTGTCTGCAGGTCTCAAATGAAGTGAAGTAACTTGCCCGAAGGTCACTTGGGAAGCGAGTGGCACATCCAGGAGTCAGGTTCTCCCTAGCCTCCTTACTGAAACTTTTCACTGCAAAGGCACTTCTCCTCCAGGACTTGACTGAGATTCCTTTGTGCAAGTGCCTTTAACCCTCATGAAGTTGCTCTTTCTACTGCAGGCTGGAGGCATGGATGAGCAGGCTGGACTCAAGTCTTGGTTTAGCTGTTCTTCCTCTTTCTTTTATTATTTTGGGGACAAGGATGAGGGAATGGGACACAGGATGACCTTGTCTCCTGCTCTGACCATAGCAGGGTGTCAGCTCTGTAATTCCAGGTTTCTGAGCTCATACTCCCTGTTGCTGTGGTGCTACCTTAGGTCTTCAGGGTGATTTTCCAATGCATTGAGAAAACTACTGGATTTTGTTACTACTTCTGAGAGACTCTGAGCTTGGTGGAACCTCACATTCCCTGCCTTGGAACATTAGCAGCAATATCAACTATCAGATATGGGTTTTGGGTAACTCAGCATGTGTTGTGTGCAGCAGGAATTCTGGGCTGACCTTTAGCAGAGGAAGAGTATGACACAGCTAGAAGTGAGGGCTTTTGTAGGTGGAAATGTTCATAACTAAGTGATATTAAATGCATGCAGACATAATCTAGTTTTCAGACCACTAAAATGCATTAATGTTTTTGTGTTTGTAATGTTTGGCCTGTGAAAAGATCTTGTTCTACCCACTGAAGGCAGTTCTGAGCTGAATTAGGATAAAGAATTTGGAAAATGCCATAGACTGCTTGTTTTCAAGAGAGTTTTAGTAGTGCAGAAGCATTCAGGTGCTGGAAGAGAGCCAGCTGGTGGGATTATTGCAGAAGACGGTTATAAAAATGCCTGGTTCCCCTGGAAAACCGGGAGAATGCCAAGTAGCAACTCTTGAAGTTATGAACCCCCTTTTTAAAAATATTAATATATTTGGCTAATTTGCATCCTGGACATTGGAAAGAGTTGGCTGAGGAACAGTTTGTCTTGAATGTTGTTTTATAAGAACTGGTAAAGCAGGGAAAGTTCCAGGAGGTGGGAGGAGAGCAGAGGACATGACCTGGGCGTGTGTGGCTTACTCACCTCCCTGTGAACCTCAAGGAAAACACTTGAACGCCTGGTGAAGAACTCGATTAAGAAGCGTTAGGTAGTAATGCCAATCAATACATATTTATGGATCCTGTCCTACTAACTTGCTGCCTCTTTTCTTTTAGGACTCTAGATTTTTTTAAACAGAAAGTACTTGTTTGGATATAATACTCCTCAGAAGCCATTCAACTTAGTACCTCATGACATTTGAGTTAGAGAGATAATATTTAATCCAATCCTTGGAAGGGGAGAGGTGCTTCTGATGAGGTTATTTCATCTGTACGTTTGCACTGACAGAGGTTTCATATCGTGATGTTTTTCAAACTCTTCAGCAGTGACTTGGATGTAGCTGCTGCCCAAAGAGATCATGTGAAAAATGAAGTGTCCAAGGCCAAGTTGGATGGAACTTGGAGAAACCTGGCTAGTGGAAGGTGTCCCTGCCCACGGCAGGGGACTGGAGCTAGATGGCCTTTAGGATCCTTTCCAATACAAAAAAAATCCCTGTGGAGGTGGACAGGCTTTTGTGGGGCACAGGGCATGATGGGCCACAGGGTGTAACCTCTGCTTGCAAGTTATCTGGAGGCTGCTGGCAGCCTCCAGATCTCTAACAAGGACCACAATTTTTAACGTCAAATTTCTGTCTAGGTGTTGTATAAGTAATAAACAGTTCTTTCTTCCATCCTAAATGGGAACAACCTCTTGGTTTTGTCAGATTTCTCTTCATTCTGCTGGGACCGAAGGGCAAAGCAAAGTCCTATCATGAGATCGGCCGAGCCATCGCCACGCTGATGTCGGATGAGGTAAGTGTCTTGGCATCTCCCATGGGAAATGGGGTCTCCCAGGTAATGATGTCTTTCCCTCCAGCCTGGTTGACAGGAAGGAGCATTCATGTAAAGCTGAAATATCCAAATATTACCTTCTAATTCCATCTGTTGACATAATTATTGCCTCTGGCTTCATGTTTTTTAAAAGGAGGGGTTTGTCCACCGTGTGTATTTTCCTGCTGGTGATCACTCTTTCATATCAACTGTGAATTAATTGTTGAATTTATTCCGTCATGGTCTGCATCTTGTGTCCTGTTCTACCATCCCTGTATTCTGCAGCCGTGCTCCAGGTAATCCCCTCAGGATGGGTTCCCCACAGGACATGGTGTTGTGTGTGACATTGTGTCCCAAGCACTGCTCCAGCAGTGCTCATGTATTACTCAGGAGCAGCTGGCCATTCCTCGCTTCTCAAGCACCTTGCTGGGATGGCTGGGCTTTCAGGATTCATTTACTGCTTCGTTCTTCCCGTGTCCCTCGGGCTCTGCGTGCCAGGGGCTGATTCACATTATCTTTGTTTCTTTTCATTGCTTTGCCCTCATACAGTTCCTTAATTACAGCTCATCTGCTCCCAGCTCTTCTGGTTTCTGTCACTCAATGCTCTGGTTTCCATAGACCCAAAGCCCCTTCCTACCACCAGCTTGTCTGTTGTGTGCACTGATCCACCTCCTCTCCACATAGTCCAAAAGATTCCTATAAAATTCAGCATTAATGCTTTTTTCCTCCCTCTTCTCTCATTTGTTCTTCATGATTAATACCAGGCCTTTCACTAAAACTAGTTTATGTTGTTATTTTTGAGTAAATATTGTCATCATTTCTATATCACAGGATTGAAAACAAACCTGGGTTTGATAGACTGAAGTATGTGGCTGTGTCAAAATGTCTTCTCCAAGAATATTTGAAACTCCTTATGTAGAGGAAAACTTTTTTTGCATAAAAGAAATAGATAGTTGCTTTGCTAACATTTTTAAAGGTTGGAAATGTATGTTATGCTTAAAATTAGAAATATGCTGCAAGGAAGGAATCTCTGTCGTTATCCAGCCAAAGGAAGAGGCTTTCTGAGGGTCACATTTCAAGTGTCCTGATCCTTTTTCAGAGGTTTCTGAGAGGAATTTAGTTGGTTTTGTAGAACTCAGCAGCTGCCTCTGGAATCAGGGCCACAGAACATGCAGCCCTTTTCTATAGGGAGTTTCTTTCCCTTGCAGGTATTTCATGACATTGCCTATAAAGCCAAGGACCGTCAGGACCTGATTGCAGGCATTGATGAATTTCTGGATGAAGTCATCGTGCTCCCCCCTGGGGAATGGGATCCAGCCATTAGGATAGAGCCCCCCAAGTCTCTCCCTTCTTCGGATAAGAGGTAATAGCAAGAGAGAGGCTCCGTGATGAAGGACAGTGGGCATCAGGGCTGAAAAGGGAATGGGAAGAGCCTATGTTTTGGTTGTGCCAGGTGTGTGGAGTGAGCTGCAGCTGTTGGCCCATATTTAGAAAGTCCTGGAGGTATTTCAGGTCTTCTTTAGTAGCTGGAGGGAGGATGTTCCTGAAATTCTGTACCTTTTGAGGTGATGTTGTAGGCACAAAGTAACATACCTGGTGGTTATCCAGACTCTTGGGGGTTCTGCTTGGCCCTTGTGATACACTGTGTCCTTGCCCAGGAAAAACATGTACTCGGGTGGAGAAAACGTGCAGATGAACGGGGATACACCTCACGACGGGGGACACGGCAGCGGTGGCCACGGCGACTGCGAGGAGCTGCAGCGGACAGGCAGGTGGGTGAAACCTCGCTGTGACCCGGGCAGGTGGCAGTGCTTCCCTTGCCAAAACGTTTCTACCCCAACTGACTGGCTGTACAGGTTGAGCTGCGACCCCAAATTGTGTCCTGGGGGCTTTTGGTGTGGGACGTGAGGCTGCCTGAAGGGTTTTGAACTTCCGGCTTCAGCAAACTGCCAAGTGTCATCAATGAGATGCTCATAGAATGATTAAAAAGACATTAAAAAAAGGACAGAAGGCCCAGGTAGGTGCTGGCTGTTGAGAGCCTGTGAAGTTAGGCAACCCGTAGGGGACATAAACATGACAGGTACAAGCCCCAGTTAAAACATTTGGATTGCTGAAAGTGCTTTAGCCAAAAGCAGAGATGTTCTGTTTTCCAGACTCTTGCAGTTGAATTGCAGAGATGAAGGCTTTTATGGGATAGAAATAGAGAAGGTAACAGAGCCCCAGGCCCTACTCTCTGCTTTATTACTCTGCTTTGTGCCATGTAAAAGTCCACTGGAGTGGGAATGTGGCCAGCTCAGGTGGCCATAAAACAGCATGCTCAGCGTTTTAAGGTCAGTACACAGGGTTTTGTGGTCACTCTGTGCTCTCCCTCCCACTCTGTACCTTCAAGTTCTAGTAGAATATCTAAATTCTGGGAGAAAAGTCTGGAATTCCACATTGGTATGTACAAGGCAGTGGAGCGTCCTGATTTGGGGTCAGAAAGTGGCGTGTGTCTGTCTGCCACAGTGTCTGAGCACTCCTGGTATTGATGGGGATCTGTGAGCAGAGGAACAGGAGGCTAAACAAACACTCTTCATGCTGGCAGTGTCAGAGTCATGTGGATTTTATAAGAGTTAAATACTCTCCTGTCTGTGATCATACAAAAAGGGATGTCTGCAAGTGAGTTCTTTTGTTCCCCAAGATTATTTCCCTTGTGTTTTTACTTCTAGTTCTTTTGCTGGTTAACCATTTGAAGCATTTTTCCATGCAACAGATTGTTTGGCTCACCCAGCCGTGTTGTCTGCCATGTGGAGAAATTCAGGCAGGGATTTAGACTAATCTGTTTTATTACATCACGTAATAGCATTGGGGGAAGAAAAAAACACCACATGAGCTTCCTGAACTGCAAACTGTAGTGATCTGTTTCAGCAGAAGCAGGGCTTGTATTCCTGAAATTTGTCTCTTTCCAGCTGCATCATATTTGAGATACTATCTCAACTATATACAACATTCTCTCTGAGATCCCTGGACCACCACAGCTGTGATAAGACTGTTTGGAATATGGTGATCTCACTCCTTTGAGATAACACTTCATTGCTGACAGTGTCTCTGATGATGTACCGTGGTGACTTCCTCTGTGAAACATTTTGCACGAGTCTCCTCTTGCTTGTTCCGTGCAGGTTCTGTGGGGGCTTGATCAAAGACATCAAGAGGAAAGCACCATTCTTTGCCAGTGACTTCTACGATGCTTTAAATATCCAGGCCCTCTCAGCCATCCTCTTCATCTACCTGGCCACTGTCACCAATGCCATCACTTTTGGGGGATTGCTTGGGGATGCTACGGAGAACATGCAGGTGAGCAAGAGCCTCCAGAATCAGCAAATACAGCATTTTGCTTTGCATTGTCCAGTCAGAGCAGTGTTTGGACACCAACAGAGCTGGAATTCTGGGTACAATAATGGAGGTATCCTTTGTTTTCACTGCTTCCTCTGCTGTTGTTGGCTGTCCTGTGACAAATTGTACAGCAGTTCCCTTAAATGGTGATTAAAAGCAGGCCTAGGAGACAGCGGTCTTTGCTCCTGTTTTAGAGAGAAGTTCCTCTGATCTCCTCTGTTTTACCGTTTCAGTCCCATTAAGTTTGCTAAGTCTGATTTCCATGTCTGAATTCTCTGCCTGACTCCTACAATCCCTGGGCTTTGGCCTCTCTGGTGAAAAGAAAAACCTAAAATTCATAGGAAAGCAAGTAAACCAGGAGATGTGGCACAGAACAGAAATACCAGGTCTTTAGAAAGATGAATTTTGTAGTAGTGGGAGGTCAGATCCTGAGAACGAGCCACATACCCATGGACAGGCTGGATCAGTGGCTTAGCTCAGGCTAAAGGAAAGGGATTCTATATTAAGAGTGCTGTAGGTGCTTTGTGTTAGTGGAATAATAGGAAATGGAGGAGGTTGTATTTAGATAGATTCAGTTTAGCCACATCAAATCTCCTAACAATAATTAAGCTCATGGTGACAATGACTGAATTACTAATTTGTGCATGTTTAATTAAGTCCAACATAGGAAACAAGGGCATGTATCTGGAACTCTGCACCTCCCTGTGATGAATTACAGGCTAGAGTAAATCCAGCAGCCTGTGAAGTGCCCAGCTCCCCTCTCTCCTGTACAAACAGTTTGCCTTTTCTGAGACTCACGGAAGTCGGGAATGGAGCGGCCTCCAGGACCCACCAGAGAGCAACACTGGACTGTCATGGGGTAGCAGAGCAAAGCCTGTCTGCTCTGCATCTGCATGAGGTGCAGTCTTTAAATTAGAGGAGGAAGGGGAAATATTACCTGAATCCAAATTCAGTTCAAATTGATAATCACTTTATTGTGGCCAAAACTGTTTTCTGTTACCTTTGTACCCCATGAACATTTATTACCAAGTAGCAAAAAAACTCCCAACCAATCCCACAGTATTTCTGGGGCTCCCACATCACAGTTCATGTGTCTTGTTTATTGTAAACAGTGATGTGGCTGCTGCTGAGACAGGCACTGAGCATGGCCCATCCATGCTCCCTGCTCTGGGAGCTGCCCTGGCCAGTGCTTACTTCACAGCTCTCTCCCGAGTTTTATGTTTCTGAGAAAGTACACTGTTCTTAGCTACAGACACGTGGAAGAATGCAGGGAAAAAAGATTCCAGATGCGCTGGCCACAAGGACCCTCTTCATGAGTAATGCAAGAAGAGTGGAGGGGATCAGCTGTGTGAATGCTGTTCTTTGCCCCGGGTGTATTCAGCTCATCCTCACAAGTTCCCCAAAGGCAGCCAGCAAATACTACTTTCCTCACACATGTAAACACTAACTTGTGTCTTTCCAAGGAAGAGAGACACAAATCTGGATTGCAATTTTTGCAGTACCCCTGCTAAGTCAGGAAAGGTGCAGCCTGATCCCTGCAGCATAGATGAAAAGAAGGATCTACATATGCCATTAATTGCCGGCTGCTCGGCATGTGTGGTTATCCTGAGTAACTGTGAATTGTGTGGGACCAGCACATCTTGGTGTGAGCTGCAGGAGAGCCAGAGGATGCTCTTGTCTTGGCATGGACGTGCAGCACGCGGCCGGTCACAACAGAACTGCTCATTTAGAAAGGGTTTTCCAGCAGAAGTGACTCCTCTCCATGTCTCCACAGGGTGTGTTGGAGAGCTTCCTGGGCACGGCTGTCACCGGTGCGATATTTTGCCTTTTGGCTGGACAGCCCCTCACCATTTTGAGCAGCACAGGACCCGTCCTGGTCTTTGAGCGGCTCCTCTTCAATTTCAGCAAGTGAGTACGTGGCAGGAGAGGGCACAGGGCAGGAATGTCCCACACGAATGAAACCCCAGCCAGGGAATGAGCTCCCTGCTGGTGGGGAAGGAAGGGATTTAGTGCACAAAATGAAACATCTTGTTCCTTGTCGAGATCCAGGGCAATCACAGCAGGGATTTTCCCGGCACGCATGTCCCAGGGCGCAGCCCAGTGTGTGGCTGCCTGTCTCCATGGGGCCTCCTGGAAAAAAAACCGTGGCCGCTTCAGTCCTCCATGAGCAATTTGCTCTAGATACAGTGTGCTACTTCTCCCAGTCACTACTTCCCTGGCTCCCTTAGGGGCAAAGAAATGAATCCAGCTCTTCACTAACAAAATCCCATAGATCTCAAGGTTGCCAAAAATTTGCCCTTAAATCAGAAGTCATTTGAAATAATCAGTTTTATTTATGAAAGCAAAAGTGTCTGTGATAGAAACAGCCCTCAGAATTCTATGGTGGAATTTTCCTGCATTTAAAGACGCTTGGATTTTTTCCTTTTACCTGGTATAAAGAGGTTCTGCTCCCTCCATGTTGTTGACAGCTGAAACCCAGAGCTAAAGAGAGCCCATTTTGTTAGGTGTGCTCATTTGCCACTCGCACATCTGTAGTAGCAGGAAAATACACTGGAATCTCTAAAGGAATCCTCAGTGTCATGGATGATTTTATCCATAGGGCTGGTGATCCTTTGGCTGGTGTTTTGCAAGGAGATCATTTTAGATTACACAGAATACACCTCAAATCCCTTGTAGCCCATGTTCTCAGCATAGCGGGCTGTGCAGGACTTGTGTTCCTACATGTAGGGAGGGACAGGAGCTATAAAAAACGGATGGAAAATTAGGTTATCCTGGGGAGGGAAACTGTAAGATGCCAAAGGGTGAGAGCTCTACAGTGGAGCAAGAGGGGGGCACCTTTCTTTCCTTCCTTCATCTGGATTAAATGGAGTCAGAAATGGACATGCTGCACCAGTTGGCGTCTGGTAGGCATGGCAAAGCCCAGGTGCAGCACACAGCAGGAAAAAAGCAAAATGGAAAAGCACTTTGTACTGTTTTAGGAGGGTGAAAGTGGTTATTTTTAACCCAAGGAGGAGGTGGTGGTTTTAAAAGCCATTGTCCTAACAACCTGCCAGAGCAGAAAGGCAGGAGTTTTCAAAGGAAGCTTTTCTTACAAGGAAATTGGAACTAAGTACTGTGATTTTTCAGTAATGCGTTTGTGGTTGTTCATGTTCACAACATGCTGTTCCCTGCTGGGAGCAAAATTAAAAAGACTTCCCATCTACTGACTCATTTAAAGTGTAAGTCTGTGTGTGTGTCTGGAGAGTTCCCTAAAAATGCCTTGCAGACCCAGCCGTGTGTCTGTCCTTGGGTGCTCCGTGGTGCTGGCATGGGGAACTGATCCTACAGGGCACAGTGCTTTTCCAGCTGCTCTCTCAGCTTCAGAAGTGCTGCAGGAATTTGAGGGGTAAAAGCCAAAATAATATAGTTGAAAACTTTCTGAAGTTCTTCAGTGATGTGGAGTCAAGAGTGTACCTGAGTTTCTGCCAGCCGTCTTCGGGTGGATGGCAGCTCCTGCCCCCTCAGGCCCTGACTCCGGATATTTCAGAGTCGTCAGTGGGATCTTTTTTTTTTCTCTTCTCTTTTTCTAAATCACTTTGTTTCTTACTTGTTCCTTATCCTCTTCCAGGTCAGGGCTCCTGGTTTCCAGAGAATTACAGCTGGCTGGGGTTGCCAGCCCCACTGCCTCCTGCTCCTTTCCCCAGAACAGGCAGTGGCCTTCCTGGGAGGTCCTTATCTGCTCCAGCATTCATTTTTGGCACTCTTTCACTCCTAAAAGCCCGCCTTTGGACTGTGCACCCACACAGTCTCAAGCAGCAAACAAGGGGCCATCGTTCCCAGGAGGGAATGATGCAGCTGGCTCCATGGTTCTCCACAGCCTGTAATTCCCAGCATCAGGGCTTGTCATAGAATCATAGAATATCCCAGGTTGGAAGGGACTCATTAAGGATCAGGAAGTCCAACTCTCTGCACCTGGCAGGACTACCTAAAACTAAACCATATTACGACTAAGAGCACTGTCCAGATGTTCCTTGAACTCTGACAGGTTAGGTACCGTGATCGCTTCCCTGGGGAGACTGTTCCAGTGCCCGGCCTTTTATGGGGGAAGACCTTTTCCTTATGTCTGATCTCAACTTCCCCTGACGCAGCTTCATTCCACATAACAGCTGCTTTGTATCTCTTAATCTTATCCAACCCAGTGTTTTCCTTTCTTGCCACCCTTGTCTTGTTGCAGGGACAATGATTTTGACTACCTGGAGTTCCGCCTCTGGATCGGCCTCTGGTCAGCCTTCCAGTGTCTCATTCTCGTAGCCACCGATGCCAGCTTCCTGGTCAAGTACTTCACCCGCTTCACCGAAGAAGGATTTTCCTCCCTGATCAGCTTCATCTTCATTTATGATGCTTTCAAGAAGATGATCAAGCTGGCGGATCATTATCCCATCAACTCCCAGTTCAAGGTGGACTATATCACGCATTACTCTTGTGCCTGTAAACCACTAGATCCAGGTAAGAGAGTGCTTCATTACCTCCAGTTTGCAGGTAGGAGGTGACCTTTACTCTCTTTCTCCTTAGGGCTGCAGCCCAGATAATAGGTAGATTATTCCTTCTTTATCCGTTGTCTTCAGATATCCTATCTTAGTCTGTCCTCTGAAGCTGAGAGGTAAATTTCACCCCACGTCCCAGCTGGAATGTCAGTATAGCTGATGTTCCTGGGACTCCTTCAGAAAGCATCATGACCAGTGGAGCAGCTGTTTCTGCACCCTTGTCTCCTTGCATCTCTGTGGCTGTCAGTTCCAAATGGCATTCCTGTGAGAATTCCATGAAGTGGCGGCCAGGTCACTGCCATGGAGCTCAGGTCACTCCTGTTTCAAGTGCCAGAGCTGGATTTATTCAAGGCGTTACCCAAACATGGGTAGTTCCCACTTCCTGGTTGCATGGATGAGTGGGAAAGCACAAACAATTCCTCACTAAGTGGAAGGGAAGTGTATCCACAGGGCAGTCTATCTCTGGAGTGTGGGCTGCATGGCAGATAGAGCCAGTGCACTTACAGGTCTGGGAACAAAGGGTTACAAAACCCACATCCAAACAGAGTGACGCTGGCTGTACCATTAGGGAAGCGGGGACCACTCCTAGGATCCCGCAAACAATGGGGAATGAGTAAGAAACTTGGTCTGTGCCCAAAGTAAACTGCAGGTTATCTTGGCACACCTGTCCAAGAGGAAAAGTTGCTGGCTGCTCCTCGCAGGTGTCGGGA
Source organism: Atrichornis clamosus (assembly GCA_013400975.1). Classification (NCBI taxonomy): domain Eukaryota; kingdom Metazoa; phylum Chordata; class Aves; order Passeriformes; family Menuridae; genus Atrichornis; species Atrichornis clamosus. Next base: position 23,883 of record WBMZ01010734.1, on the reverse strand, counting down.
GCCGGTTCCCTGGGAGCTGGGTGCCTGCTTTCCCTATTAAACACAGGATCTTGGTGAGCACGTGAATGTTGGTCTGGTTCTGCCTCCACTGGAATGGCAGAGTGGTTTCCTTTTCAAAGCTAGGATGATGGGAATGGTCATTGCCAAATTTGAAGTTTTCACTTCCCATTGAAACACTTGTGGCTCTCCAGACATCCAAGTGAAAAAGTTTTATTTATGCCAAACCTCAGTAAGCCGTGAGGACAGGGGCAACAGGCCCATTCGCAGGAAGGATTGCATTTCTAAGTGACATTTCAAATCCAAGATTCCTAATGCCACAGAAACCACAGGAAAACGTGTCCCTGCCACAGGGAATGCTGCCCCTTCTTTCAAAGAAATGTTCCGCATCCTGTTGATTTCAATTACTCACTCACTGTCTTTTTTCTTTTGACTCAAAAATGTGTTTATGCTGGACACTGAAACACATTTTGCTTTTCTGAATATCTTTGGGGTTGTGTTTGAATTTGAAATTAATCATTAGGAGTGTTCTGTGGATATTTAATTTAATCCAAAAATCATTAGAAAAATATTGGAAAACTATGAAATATTATATTGTCTCTCTGGTTTTCTGTAATTTTTTTTACCATGTACTCAAAATGAAGCCCCAGTTGGGTTTGGATTATGTTTCACTTAACCTTTTCTCTTTCTGTTCTGTGAGTGATTGATGATTATGGCTTTTGAGTCTCTCTGAAACAACACTTTTGACTCACTTTACTGGAGCAAAGAGGTGGCAGACAGCTTAATGGAGTCAAGAAATTATTTAATAATGGGAATTTGCTCTCCTTCCTAACTGTTTCCTGCATCCTGCTCACAATATTCCCTTTTTTTCTCCTCTCTTGCAGTTAATAGCTCATTAGTTAACAGGACAATGGTGTCGTCAGACTATGAGCTGGTCTCTTCCTCCTCCGAGCTGGTGAGTTCCCCTTGGGAAGGCAGGGATCACAGGGGCTGCAGAATCTGGCAGTGCCATTCTGCTGGCAAGCTGTGAATGATGAGAAAGAAGTGGAGCTTGATGGATGATATCCATGTGTGGGGGAAGGAAGCTGAGACACAGAACAGTGTCTCAGACCCTTTTTATTCAGATACCAGCAGCAAAATGGTCTCACCCAAACCATTCGGTGATTCCATGGATTTTTAGCCTCTGCACTATGCCTCCTTGTTCCTTCCAGATATTCTGCCATTCCTGTCCCAGCATGAGCAGATTATATACATCCTTATGGAAGCATTCCCTTTTCTTCTGCAGGATAACACCACCATTGACTGGGCAGCTCTGACAGCCAAGGAGTGCTTGAAGTATGGGGGACAACTTGTGGGCAACAACTGTGACTATGTCCCTGACATCACCCTCATGTCTTTCATCCTCTTCTTTGGCACTTACACCTGCTCCATGGCCCTGAAGAAATTCAAGACCAGTCGCTATTTTCCCACCACTGTAAGTACCTCCTGTCACCCCAGCAGTCTGTTCGAGGGCAGAGGTCACCCTTCCTTTCTTAGCAGCTGTCTTACACACAGGGAGGGGTGCTCTGCAGGGCAGCCAGGTTGCACTGGTTGGGGTGAAAGCATGGATCTGGTTAACCAGGGTGTGCCTGAGATTGCTCTCAGTGGTTCTGAAGAGCATGGGTAAGGCAGCAGAAGAGCCAAGAGGAGCCATAATCTGTCGTGGGAACATGGCAGGGATTTTAAAGGTGCTAAAAGTGACACTTCCAAGCTTACAGGCCGTCTCAGGTGCATCTGCTTGTTTTGTCCCTCCATGGTGAGGCTCCCACGCCAGGCGTGCGAGCCAGCGCTTCCTGTGTGTGACAAAGCCGTGCTTCTCTCTGAGACTTGCCCCGTTTCTGGCATTCCAACACACAGGGATTTATCCTGCATGGATGTTTACTGTTCCACTGTGTTACAATTGAACCTCTCTTACTTTTAATAAAAAGGAAACAAATTCCATCCAGGCTGGAATGCAACTCAATTTATCTGTAACCATGTGAACCCAGGAAACCTGGAAGAAACAACAGCTCTGGAAAGCTCACACAGTTCCAGGCAAGCACAGTGGCTCCTGCCTGGTTAAATTTTGGGGTCTGACCAGTCGCAGCTTTAAGTTGTTGTATTCCAATGGCTTCAGGAGAACTGCGGTCCTAGGGATTTAGATGAGAAGCCTGGTTTGTTTTCCTGTCTGCTTAGTTGGATTTATTACTTGAACAGTAAACAGTGTAATCTCTGCCAGTCATTCAGAGTATCTAAATTGTGGAATTTTGTGGTGTTTTCTTGCTTCCACTTAGGCTTTCCAAGCACACAGTAAAGAATCAAGGCACATGTAGGCAAATAACACTGGACATGACAGTGGGAATCTTTGTGGAAGAAGAAATGATGAGCTTGTCTTGCCACGGGGCCTCCCGTAGACATTAAAGCGTGGGTGAAATGGTGTTTCGTGGTGCTGATGCCTGTTGTTATGATATCACATTCTCTTTCAGGCCCGGAAGCTCATCAGTGACTTTGCCATTATCCTGTCCATTTTGATTTTCTGTGGAATAGATGCCCTGGTTGGTGTGGATACACCAAAACTAATTGTGCCAAGTGAATTCAAGGTATGTTATTGTCAGCTTGTTTGGTGGCCTTTGGAAGAGGTTCCCCTTCCCTTGCACCTGCCCTGTATGGCGTGACTTGCCCTCAGAATGGGAGTGTAGTCAGTGGTCTGGAAAGGGACAGTTTACTCAGACGGTTAGGGTTGGGATGCTTTTTGTTAGCATAATTTTGGTTGGCTGATTTATCTCCTAAATCCTGCCTCCATACTTGGAACCTTTCATTGGTGTTAAGGATGGGAAGGTTGAAATTGTCACAAACCTGAAGTGTCTTCCTGAAGCTGGAACCTAAACCTGGTTTTGGTATGCCATCACCCCTATATTGCACCTCTAACACAAGCTGTCTTTTCTTTGCCCTTCAAAGCCAACCAGTCCCGAGAGAGGTTGGTTTATCCCACCTTTTGGAGGGAACCCGTGGTGGGTGTACCTGGCAGCAGCCATCCCTGCCCTGCTGGTGACCATCCTCATCTTCATGGACCAGCAGATCACGGCCGTCATCGTCAACAGGAAGGAGCACAAGCTCAAGGTGAGTGTGCTTTGTGCCTTGAGCATGTACAGGGGCTTTTCCTCCTGCCACCTTCCCCTCTCATGGACACGAGCCTATTCCCTCTCACTGGCTGCTGTTTTTAAGTAGGAAAAGTGGCTTTGTGGTCAAAGCTATATGGTGCTGTCAAATACAAGCAGTAAGCTGGAGAGATTTGAGACATACCAAGGGTATAGCCCCAGTTGGATGTTATTTAAAGAAGAGCTGAGACGTAACAGCCTAGGATGTAGTAATGTTTTTAAAATAAACTTTCCAGACTGGTGCTATGCAATTTTTCATGCCTGTAGGGATTTTTTTCTTTTCCCTGCACGGTGAGTTCTGTTAAAAAATATTAAATTCCTGTAAAAGAAGACTCTCCCTTTCTGCTAACAGGACACATTTCAAGTGGTCTGACCTGTGGGAGTAATGACTCCCTCAAAACACAGGTAATAGTGGGTCATTATTTAGACACCTCCTTCATCAGTTATAGAGCTGTTAGAAATGCGAAGGGAGCTTTTGCTTGGAAAAGAGGAGAATGTTTCAATTCATGTGGTCACTGTGAACATTAGACGAGTAATGTGTGATTTAAAATCATCTTGAGCCCAATCTGGAGTAGAGAGTTGGAGTGCCAGGGAATGGGAAAGGTTTCTTGTGTACAGTGATGAGTGCTGGCTGATGATTTAAAAAAAAACCCCAAACCCTCAGAACATCCCTGTTTGCAATCTGGATCTGGGCGTATAAATTCAGTACTGGGCCCTCATGTTCCTGAGATTTGTCTCCTGTGCCTAACTAAGCCGACATAGCATTTTCTTAACCAATGGAAGAATATATTTGCTGTTCTCCCCTCATGAAGAAGAGGCCCCTCATCTCTGCAGCTTATGAACCACTGAATGTGATTCTGCTGTCAGCCAGTACGGTACTGGCTGTACTTTTTTAGTAACAAAGTTATAAACACTCCAGCAAAGTACTGTTTAATATAAAAGATGTATTCCCTGATTCCTTTCCTACGGTGAGAGCATGGTATTTTGTGGAATTGGGGGTTCTCAAGTCCCATCCTGTTGTTCCGCACCAAAAAACACCACTATACACAAAATCTGCTGTAGGAAGAAGGGTTTTTTTCTGCTTATCCCTTGCTGAAGTCTTGGCAGGGTGTTGCTGTGTGCCCATCCTGGTGCAACCGACCAGCCAAGGTAAGCAGCACATCTGTGAGGAAAACAGTGAGGACTATTCAAGAGAAGGATTGCTTTCCCTCCTGGGTCATCCTAGGCCTGGATAGTTCATTTTTTCCAATAAAATCAAATTGAATGGGATTAAAAAAAGGTTAATCTGTTTTAAAATAGCAAGCCTTAGAGGTTTGTCCAGTGTTTTTCTGAAGATCCCTTTTTTTGGTGACTCTTTTGTTTCTTCACTTCTTCTCTTGGCACTTGCTGGATTTCCTATGTTAGTTCATTAAAGGATTTTAAAAATAGAGGATCAGAGGTGTTTGAAAAGGAGTCAAGAATGAGGGCATCTTTCTCCTTTGGGCAGGGAATGAGGCTTCAGCTGTTCTTGTTGCATTCCTCAAGGAGCCTGGAGTTGGGTCTTGAGGGAGATGCTTTTTTATGCTGTTTACAAGATCTGACGTATATTTGGCTGGCCAAGATGTTGCAGAAACAAATGCTGCCTGTCTGGTGTGCCTCTGCCCTGCTCTTCAGGCATTTGGAACAATTAAGCTGAAGGTTATTTGTCTCCCTCCACAGAAAGGTGCTGGATATCATCTGGATTTGTTCTGGGTAGCCATTCTGATGATTGTCTGCTCCTTTATGGGGCTGCCCTGGTATGTGGCTGCCACCGTCATCTCCATTGCTCACATTGACAGTTTGAAGATGGAGACAGAGACTTCAGCTCCTGGAGAACAGCCCAAGTTTTTGGGAGTGAGGTATGTCCAAACAGGTAGCCTTAATTATCTTGTTTGCCTGCAAAATTCTTCTGTACCAAGAGTTTTGTGCTGCTTTCTCTCTATTTCCAAAAGTCAATTCCTTGTGCAACCTGCCATGTGACTCCTCTGAAGTTTATTTGGCCACATCATATGCAGTTTTCTTGTGTTAAAGCAGATGAATTTCCTGCAGATTTCTTTATTCATGGAAACTATGCATTCCTTAGCAAGTGTAATGGTCAAACGTGCAAACCTGTCATGGTGCAACCAGCTCTACTTAATGAAGCACTTTTTCCTGTGTGTCATTGCCTTAATTAAGTGGTCTGAAGTGCTTCCGATGGGAGCAGTCCTGGAAATCAGGCTGCTTGCTTAGGCAACTAAATAGAAATGTTATGGCCTGACTTTGGGTGTTCTGAAATATTACTGGCCAAGGTATTTTTGGATGTGGGAAGCCCTGTGGGCACTGCTGAAGGCACATGCTCAGCACCCCATGAAGGTCTGAATTATTTATCTGCCTGTTGGAGTGCTCTGGGCAGAGCTCACAACATGTGACTGATCTTAGCGTGGAGAGCTAATGATTTATTGCCTTCTTCTCTGAGCATGGCCATGCGGGGAACTGGGAGTACTGGCAGCAGTTTGCAATGTTTAATGTGTAAACTCACTCCTCCTTGCTCAGTAGCAGTGCTGTGTTGATCCCCAAACTGTAACAGAACAATCTGGGGGTTGAAAACAGAGGTGTGCAGGGCTTGGTCAGGATCCAGCCACCTGCCTGGTGCTGTTGGCTGAAAAATGTAGCTGCAGAAATGAGCTTTGGAGAATTCTGTTCATGTTAAGTCCTTGTGGTCCTCACCCAGTGATGTTGTTTCAGGGAGCAGAGAGTCACCGGAGTCATCGTCTTCATCCTGACTGGGGTGTCTGTCTTCATGGCTCCCATCCTGAAGGTAAGGACTGTTTACAGTTCTTTGTAAGCTTAAATCCAAACTTTTTGGAAGGAATAATCAACATGGTTGTTGTGTGCTAGAATAGTGACCAAGTTCAGGGCTGGAGATCTTTGGCACTGTGGATTTTTCATTTTAAGATTATTCTTCCATGCGTGCATAAAGTTAAGTTCCCTTCTTTTATGATTCTTTTTATATCTCTGCTATGCCTGTGTTTTATGGAAAACATATTGTGGATAGAGCTCAGAGTATGGAAAACGTGTTTCTGGAGGAAGCAGTGCAATTAAGTGGCATTTCTTCATCTCCTGAACCGTTTTTTCCTGTGAGTTTAGCCAAGGCTCTGGACAGATGTGCTGCTGATGGACCATGGGATATAGGTAGGTTGCTATTTTACAAGACCAGAAATATGTTGGCATGTAGCCATGGCAAAATACATCCTTAGTGGTTCATCAGATTGTAGGAAGAAACTGGAAAACCTGCTTATTCCTATCTTGTGGAGGACACTGCCTTCTCTGGGAATGGTGGTGGAAGTGGTGCTCAGCACAGACATACTGTCCAACAGGAGATGTCAGCTGCAGGAGTCCTTATGCATGGATCCATAGGCCAATGGTGTGAGCAGAACATGTCAAACCAGCAGCACCGTGTGTCGTAACTCAAGGATGAAGCAGATGGGTGTCTGGAGGAGCATTCCTGGAGGCTGCAGATGAGTTTTTGGAAGCTGCAGGGGCTGTAAGGCACAGTGAGGTGTGAACCTGAGGGGAGGAAGCAAGTAGGGAGCAGAGATGCTGCCTGTGGAGAGAGTGGAGACAGTGGCTTTCCAAAGCCACTGCGTTACTATTCTTCATTTTCAGGGTTGTTTGTACAGCTCGAATTCTGGTGTCTTGGTAACAGTTTCCACCTCCACACAAACAGGCGTTTCCGTGCCCTTAATTTAATGCCTGATTGTGATAATCCTATTTTTTAGTTAATGTGACCTTTCCCTGCAAGATCCCTCTTCCTCTATTCCATTGGGGTTTGTTATTTCCCTTGCTATTGCTTCAGTCATTAATTATTTGCCTGTGCTTCTCCTAAGACAGTGTGTGGGGAAGATCCTCACAGGAGGACGCCTGAGGATAAGTCAGCATGCTCCTGGCCCATGTGCCAGTGGGAAGGACCTGGCAGGATTTCAGGACCTTTAGCAAATTCCAATGGCAGGGTCCTGCTGGAGAGAGCTGCTCTGCTAAATGCATTGCAGAACATTTCAGTCTTTCCCTGCCAGTGGCAAGTTGAACGCTGACAATCCCAAATTCAATAAACCAGGCAATCCACAGAATAATCCCAGCTTTGTTTCCTCAGGGGTTTGTGGTGGTTGTGCTGGTTTTGGATGTCACTGGTGTTTCTGCTCAGCTATGGCAGATCTCCACAGAAACATCCTTGGCCCTGCTAGGAGAGTGAGAGGCACTTTCCTATAAATACAGTTTTAATCCCATTGGCGTGCAGCAGGTTTGCTCAGAGCGCTGAAACCAGCAACCCCATTGTTGGAAAATACCTTGCCAAGAGAAAGTCTTCCAAAATGACAGTACCGCTTGCTGCCCTGCAGGTTTCACCTCAGGGTGATCTACAGGATTAATCATCAAGGAATGGTGAAATAATATTTGGACATCTTTCTTACTTTTAAAAAAAACTCATAGAAATAAATAGAAGAGGAGGAGAAGAGAGCAGTGAAAATGAGCTAGAAAGCTGAACTCTGATTACTGGAGCTACTACCTTGTCTTGTTGCATTCCTCAGATCCAGTGAGGGCTTTGAATCCCATGATCACCCACAGCTTTGTGAACCACGCGCCAGGTCCCCAACCCTCCCACAATGGTGACGGCAGACCCCATGCTGTGGAAAAAGCATTTGCCTTTTAATGGGAAATATCAGTGTGGCTTGCTCAAAGAAGGAAATAAATCCAAGAGAAGGATGAGTTAGCCATTAACAAGCTTGCAAGAGGCGATGGGCAATGAGAATCGGAAAGGAAGGAAAAATGCAGGCAGGGAGGCTTTGGATAGCACGTGGCCAGGTGACTTAGGTGCTCATGTGCCCCCAGGGAAACACATGCAGCAAACAATGAATAAGGTGGTGGGAAATATGCTAAAATACTGGATGGCTGCTGTGTTACTTGCCTCTTTCATGAACCCCATGCAGAGGTTGGAAGGGGAGGGTTCCCAGCACAGGACTGCTGAGAACAGCGGGCAGTGTGGCCGTGCTGTGGCTGCCATTCAGTGGCAGCCACTTGGCACTGCATGAGGGCTGTCCTTCGGAGCTTGTTCATTCTCCTTGGGCTCCAATAAATGCCACAAAGGCTGTTATTCAGCTCCTGCCTGTGGTTTGTTCCAAGTGTCCCTGTTCCTGTCACGCCAGGCTAGCTGCCCAGTTCTGTTGCAGGGGGTGGAGACTCATTCTGGGGAGTGTGTCTGATGTTCCCCTGCACCTTCCTCACTCCCAAGGGGACACGTGCCCCATGCAGGGATGTAGAGGAATGGACAGCACTTAGCACTTTGAGGGAGCAGAAAGTGATGTTTGAAAGGACACATCCTGGCAACAAAGAAGGGAAATGACAGTTCTGTATTTGGGAGTAATTATGGATTAATGTGTGCAAGAGACAGAGCAGGCAGAGATTGGGTTGATGTAACTATTGTTGCTGAGGTGGGACTCTGAAGAACAGCCTTTCTGCATGGATTTGTGTGGCTTACTGAGCTGGACGTGGAATCCCAGGATTGTTTACATTGGAAAAGCTCTCTAAGATCATCCAGTCTGACCAGCACTGCCAAGGCTACCACTAAACCGTGTCTCCAAGCGCTCCATCTACCCAACTTTTAAGTTCTTCCAGAGATAGTGACTCCACTACTGCCCTGGGAAGCCTGTGCCAGGGCTTGACGACCCTTTCCGTGAAGGTGTTTTTTCCTGATATCCAACCTAAACCTCCCCTGGCACACCTTGAGTCCATTTTCTCTTGTTCTATCACTTGTTACTTGGGAAAACAGGAGATACCACAAACCACAGGATTTTGCTGCCTTTTCTTCTCTTCCTTCTGCTTCCAGTCACAACACAAATCCAGAGGTGCAAAGCAGTTTGAAGCTCACTGGAACATCTTTCCTCACCTCTTCCTTAACTTGCTAAGTGACTGGTATCATTCCCTGTGGTCCTTGACAAGATGCCCAAGTCCTGGTGAAGTTGGAGGGTGTGACGGCACAAACGTTCTTGTGTCTCTCAAAACACAGCAGAAGGGTTTATTATTACTTATTCAACTTTATTTTACTTTATTATTTATATAGCTTTGTTCTTCCATGTTGTCCACTCAAAGGTGCAGTTTGAGTTGATCACAGGCTGGGAATGATGTCCCAGCACATGTTAACAGCATGTGGCATAGAGGGAGGTTGTTCACCTGGTCTCTCCTGCTCTTCCTCCCACAGTTCATTCCCATGCCTGTGCTCTACGGTGTCTTCCTCTACATGGGTGTCGCATCCCTCAACGGTGTGCAGGTGAGTCCCTCCAGCCTGCTGGAGTCATCAACCAGTACAACCCTCCAGCTTTCCCCTTCTCTTCCTTCCCGAGGTACCTATGGAGGGTGGCAGCTGTTGACAAACATTGCCACAGGCTGGTTCTCCTGATATGGAGACCAAGGGAGAGTGGCCAAGTTCTGGCACTGTCAGTGCCAGGGGGTGCTTTGTGAAGACCCAGGTCCATCCTGGGCAACCAAGATAGGGCTTGGGGCAACCTAGTCTAGTGGCAGGTGTCCCTGCCCATGGCAGGGGGGTGGAACAAGATATCCTTAGGAGTCCCTCCAACCCAAACCATTCCAGGATTCTACAGACTTCTCCCCCAGCTGAGACTCACTCCCAGAGTGGTTTGGGTCCTCTGTCACAGAGTGAAGGCAAACAAGGAAGATGATTTATGGCAGTGGGGTTATTCTTCAATGCTAACGAACAGGAACACTGTTCTCCAGGGAGGGGAAGCCAAGCCCCTCTCTTTGTCATTGAGGAAATCTTACGTAAGGAGCTGTTCTCATGCCCAGTGCCTGTAGCTGGCCCAAGAAGGCTGGAAGTGGTTTTGTTGCTTTCTGGCGCCCTGTTAATTGTGGCCTTTCTTTTTCACACTGGGTTGTGCCCTAAGGGGAAGGGACAGCCTGTTCTGTGAGCCCCAAAATTCCCTTGGCCATTCTGTAAAACAGCCCTGGCTTCCATTCACTGGTGTGGGATCCGTCTGGTCCCGTCAGTGGGCAGAGAGCCCGTGCTCCGGCAGGGGACAACGAGAGGATTGTCCTGTTGGCCCTGGGGCTGGCTCTCCCGAGGGGGATTTCCCCTGCTCCCAGCCTAGGTGATGGGGGGACTAGGATCAAGAGTGTTTTTCACTCAGTGAGAAATCCCCATTTTGATTTAACTCCAAGTCCATCCTGTCCAGCATGGGGCAAAGAGACACTGCTGAGAACACTGCCCGTCTCCCTTGCTCTGCGGTGAGGTGCTGTTCTGTTCTCTGGCAGTGTCATGTCTGTCCTCGCCTCTGTTGACCTCTGCTCCTGTTTTATTTGGGGAAAATAATAACTGTTCCTAAATGCTGAATGTCTTTCCTTGGCAGGAGCAGGGAAGGGGAGAACAGCAAAAGTGCCCGAGAGTGTGATGCTGACCCTGGTTTAGGCATTCATCTTGTTTTCTCTCTTTTTTGTGCATCCTGGGTTTTATGTCAACGTCCCTTTCTTTTCCTTTCCAGTTCATGGATCGTCTGAAGCTGCTCTTGATGCCTCTAAAACACCAGCCTGACTTCATTTACCTGCGCCATGTCCCACTGCGCAGGGTCCACCTCTTCACCTTCCTGCAGGTGGTGTGCCTGGCTCTCCTCTGGATCCTCAAATCCACAGTGGCTGCTATCATATTCCCTGTCATGGTAGGTGACTCTCTCCTTCACATCTCTCCCTTTCACCACAGCCTGCACCTTCCATGGTCGTACCCTCCTGTAAATGCATAAATCCAACCTCTCCCTGTCAAATCTCTGGCTCAGGGCTCCACCCACAGCATTGATGTAGGACTGCACGGCGTCAGTGTGGCCGTGGCTGCCTTTACGAGCCTAAAAAGTTAATTTTTTCCCAGAAAGGTGTAGTTAGTGTTGACCATTACTGGCTGCCCAGGTTAGATTTGCTGTGGTTTCTCCTTGAGCTGCATGAACCAAGGAGAGTGGCTTAGTTTTCCTGTTTTAGTCCACAGTAACTACTGGATACAAAATGTCTGCCTGGCTTTTGAATAGCACAAATTGACAAAACCAAGGAGGAAGGCTCGGTGCTAAGAGGGGTGCCAAAGGGAGCAAGAGGATTATAGCAAAAAAAGGAATGTCTCTTTTCCTTGAACTTGAGTAAAAAATGTTGTTTCTCATCAGAGGGTGATTATTCAGATTATTACTGGAGCTATAGACACAGCAGTCAGGTACTCTCTTGCTTGGAGATGGGTCAGACTGCTGCAAAGGCAGTTATGAAACTCCTGAATCAATCTTGGCCCCAGGTCACCTAATTTCAGGTTTATGGACAAGTAAAATGTCAGTTGTGGGGGCAGGTAGGAGCTATAGTGCTTATTTAAGAGACAGAAGGAGGGAAGACAGAAGCCAGATAAAGAGCAAGCTAGTGAAATGAGAAAAGATGATGCAAGTAAAAAAAATCCTCCAAATGTTCCTTCTGGGACATGTGCTCCTGTAAAAGGCGTTAAAAATCAGCAGTTCCCACTGATGCGGCATTCTATCGCAATTCCATGGCTGTGTTGCACTGATGTTGGAAGCTGAATCTAAAATCTCTTTGCCCGTATTAGAATCTGAGCGAAACCCAAGTCTGCCAAAGTTTGTTAGAACAGTGCAAACTCAGGGAAGGCACAGCCACAGCTTCGATGGAGCTGGAACTATCTGATGGCAAAAGCTCAATTTTCTGCACTTGTGAGCAAAAAGACTACAAACTTCCAGTTTGTGAGGATCTGGCCAATAGCCAATGCCCTGTTTATTTGGAGGAAAGGCACTTGCAACATAGCAGTAATTCATAGTGGGACGATCACGGGTGTCTGCATGGCATCTTTCCACCCCCGAGTAATTCCTCCCATCGGTAATGGTCTTAAGTTATGCAAGTCAAAGCTTGAGATCTTTTCCTGGGATTTGTTTGTGCCGTTGATCATCATTGCTTGGGACAAAGTTTTCCTTAAAGGCAGCCTGTTGGGAATGGGTTACAGCTTCCAGCCTGTTGATGCACCCATTGGCCAAGCTTCTGTGGGATCTCAGTGGCCTCTGATGGGGGTGTGAAACCCAGTGTGCACATAAACACCCATTTCAGACATGTCCCTTTTTTCCTGGTGCTTTCAATTGCAGTCTTGCACAGAACAAGCTTTTCCTCCAGTTTCCTGCTGCCACAATCCAAGTAAACTTTATCCTGCAAACTCTGGGGGTGTAGATGGGTCCTTGTCTGACTTCTAAATAGCTCTTGCATCCTGGGGAGGTGGTGAGAAATAAGTCAAGGTTTTATTACTCAGACTGTCCTGTGAACCTGTATCCAAATGTAAATGAAAGTGCTAATTTTTTATCTCTTTATTATTTAGTAATACAGGAGTACTGAGTGATTACAATACTGTTTTGTGTCCATTGCTTCTGTTTTTTTCTGACTTGAAGCAGTCACAGCACAAGCTTTCAAGCTGACACAGATGTCCCAGGTGTTCATCACCTTCTTTTTGTGTTCATTTATAGCCAGAATTCAAGTGTGTGGGCTTAGAAGCAGAACTGAGAGGAACACAAGGTGTTTCCTATGAAAGGTAAAATGTGACAGGTAATCCCTCTCTGCCGTTGCAGATCTTGGCCCTGGTAGCAGTCAGAAAAGCCATGGACTACCTCTTCTCCCAGCATGACTTAAGCTTTCTTGACGACGTCATTCCAGAAAAGGACAAGAAGAAGAAAGAGGATAAGAAGAAGAAGAAAAAGAAGAAGGGCAGTATGGACAGTGACAATGATGATGTAAGGAGCTTCCTACTCTTGTCACATTCCTCCGTTCTAGGTAGCTAACCCCAGGCACATTCCATGCCCTGCCCAGTGCTGAGGCTGGACATTTTCCAGCCACTTTTGGAGCCGACAGCTCAGTCTTTTGCTGCTGAAGCAAATGGGTCCCAAAGAAAACTACTTTACTACATTGCCTTCCCTTTTCCAGTCTGTGGTGGGTGGTTTGTGCATTGCTAGGAATGAAATCACACTTGCCAAGAGCACTAGGTACCTGCTGAGATGTCATGCCCCTTGCTAGAATGCCTCTCATCACCCTGCCTCCTCCAGCTTCCCTCCTACACCTTCCTCCCCATCGTTGTCTCTTACATTTTAGGAGGAGAAGCTTTTCACCAGCAGCTCTGGTCCTTCTGGTTTTCCCTTTTTTTTTTTTTTTTTTTTTTTTTTTTTTTTTTTTAATATTTTTGAAATGGCTCTTTTTGAAAGTACAAAATAGATGTGATTTGTCATATTGTGGGAGAAATTGCTTTGTGTTGGTAATATTCATCACCTAAACGTTTCCCGAGCATCTGTGCCCTCTGCAGTACACTCTGGTCCTACCTCAGGTGGCAGCATGCCCTAAAGAGTGAAAAGTGATCTGGCTAGAGCAGACCCATGTGCCTTTGACTCTTCTTTTTCCTCCTGTATATATCATAAGAAGAAATATAGTCCTGGTGCCTTTCAACGTTCTTCTGCTCAGGTCTAACTGAAATCCTTTAAATTTATATTGAAGTGCTAAACACACTCCATGAGGAGTTCTAAGCACGGTGTCACTTCTCCTGCTCATGTGCCCACCTAGGGTCCATGAAGAAGGGCTTTTCCTGGGATGTAGGGAGAGGTAAGGTCACTGAAGCTGGAAAAGAATCCCATTTTTGCACAGGAAGACAAACAGCTGGGTGGATTGGCTCTTAGTTCAGACAGCAAGCTGCCCTGTCCCGTCATCCCTCCAGTTCCCAGGGCCACCTTTGTGCAAACCAAAATGAGATTAAAAGAGCCCCTACTGAGTAATCATCAGAGGTTTGACTCCATCCCCCCGCCGACTGGTTTGAATCCAGCAGTGTTGTATCCCAAGCCATGGTTCTCCTCTCTCCAGTACGTTTTAAGAAATCTCTTCTCTTCCCAGGCTTTTCCTGAATTCCAGGTACAGTAATTAATCTAACGGGCAAGAGATGTTATGCAAAATGTTGGTTCTTAACTCTCGTTGGGTTTTTTTCAGTGCTTGCTTTTACCAGCTTCCTGAAGGTACAGCACTGGGCATTATTGGTTGGATTATTTTCACACTTCTATTTTACAGAAATATCCACCCCCAGAGTTAATCCGGTGGGATTTGGGGGGCAATACATGGATCCAAGGGAACTGCCAAGGGAACTGCTGGGTGTTGCTTATGCTTTATTTGAGTTATGCTTGTCCCTCAGCCTCATAAAAATAGTCCCAAGGAAATACCTTGCTGTTGGGCTATGAAATAAGGCACTGGATATCAGTTATGTTAAAAAATAAATTAAAAATAAGTATAATAATCCAGGAAGAGCCATTCTCTGGCCTCCTTAAGTGTTTTCCTGCCCTTACTGGAAGGTCTCTTCCCTCCACCCCAGTGTTGTGGGTCTGGTTCTCTTCAGGAACAAAGAAGTCCCTACATTTCTGGCAAATCCCACCTTCCTGCCTTTGCCAGGTTAGGCAGTATCAACCTTTCCTTGACTATGAGATGTTTCCTTTATTTTTAAAAAAGCAAAATAATTCCAAGTACCTCCTGCTAAGCAGGTGGATGATAGAAGGCAGTGGGGTATATATCCTGCTAGTACTCCAACTCTGGGGGACCCCAGCTTTTCCCTGTGCCTCATCCTGGCCTGGTTGCTGTTTCTCTGGCCAAGCCAGGGTTATTGAATTCTTCAAGGGCCCTGGAATTGATGAACTAGAGATGTAATTGAGACTGGGTTTGACTCCACTTGCATTAAAGAGGGAGCTGAGCCAGCCCAATGTAAGGAACCTCTGCTGTGTCATATCTGGGCCCCTTAGAGCAACTGGGAACAACCAAGGGCTTTTACAGAAATTGCCGCAGGATACAAGGTTTGGATGAGCTTTTCCAGCAGCCAGTGCCCTGCTATGTCTGCCCACAAATGCATTTTCCATCTGTATTTCCTGCAGCTGCCCCAAGCAGAATGGGATGGTCTTAATAAGCCGGTGGGGTGGGAAAGGGGGAGATTCATTACAATTTACAATTCCACAAGATTATCGTTTCAGTCTGATTTATTTTTGGAGTGTGAGGGATGAGGGGAGATGGGGAGCAGTGGGGAACTAGTGGAATCTATCAGGCAACTAAGCTGGAGGATGCTTTCTTTTTCCTTCTTTTCCCCATTCCTACAGAACTATGTGAAGGATAATTTTAATATGTGGGAGACAATAAGAGAGAGAGCAGTGGGACTATTCTAAGACCTTTTACACGTTTCTTTCACAGTCTGACTGCCCCTACTCAGAAAAAGTCCCAAGTATTAAAATACCAATGGACATCATGGAGCAGGAACCTTTCCTAAGTGATAGCAAACCTGCCGACAGTGAGTAGAACTAACCTCTTGCATGCCTGCTTGACTCTGACTTGCACTACAAAAATATATCTATATATATTTAGAGGGGTTTTTGTATTTTTAATCTTTCCTTTTACTTAAGAAGTACTTGTTCGGTTTTTTTTCCTCTCGTTTTTAATTTCCAGGCCCCTGCTTTATGACAGATTTTGGTTTTCTGAGCTTTTTTTTCTTTGCTGGTTACAAAATCAATGTTGTTTCTTCTGGTGCCTCCAGTTTAAATGCTTTTCTCCAGCTCCTGACAGGTCTCCTGGCCACCCACTCTCTCCTCCTCTCCTCACCCTCTCCCCCTTGGTGTTAACCTGCTGATGGTGGGATTTATTTTTTTTCCTCTGAGCCTGGTGTTCTGGATTTGCAGCGCTGTCCTGTCACTGTTTGTTCCCTTAGGTGCCAAGCAGTTGCAAAAATCAGCATTTAACAGTAAATAATTACTTGTGCCATTAAGCTGCACAGGCAGGGATCAGTTGGCCATTAACATATTTCCCTTCGTAGGTGGTTTGTGCTCTTGTCTTTGTTTTTAATTTCTCATGTTAATAGCCATATTTGATGAATATAATCTTTATTTTCAGTCGATGCCACTTCACACTTTCCTCTTTTAAGTGAGGAATCACAGCTGACCTTGGTAGTTTTGCCTTTGGGCTGACTTTTTAATGTACTAAGGGTGTCATATGCTGTTTTCTTCTGAGGTAGGAGGGTAGAAATACACACTAAAGTAATAAATTAGTGCTGCTACCAGGCTGATGATTCCTGGGAGCAGGACCTAAACCCCCAGATCTTTAGATCCTTAAATTATCCTTAGGGCTTAAGAGGTGGGAGCCAAATCGTTTTCGTTTTGGTGGCATATAGAGGCCTTAGAGAAGCATTGCCCTGTGGGTTTTAGATACACTTAAGAGACTGGGATTATAAAACAAAACAATTGGAAAAGGTACATTTTCTTGGCTATTTAGATCTCCTCAGTGTTTTGCTGTTATCAGCAAACCATCCAAAATCAGCCTCAGTCAACCGCACATCCTCCTCATTCTGTGAAAACACCCTGATGTACTAAAACCAAATTGCATGCTGAATATTGTTACACAGAACTTTACAATCAGATGCCTTGTTTGCAACAACTTTATGGCTAAAATTGTTAAGGAAAAGTTAATTCTTCCATCAACCTGTTTGTTGCAGTGCCCTTGGAGATGGCACAGGGTAAATCACCCATGAGCTGAGCTGTGATTGGTTTGTGTATTTATACATTTTTATAATCCAATATTTTATTTGCTACTTTGTAATTAAAAACAATGAAAAATCAAAATTAAAATATATCAGGCCGCTGGAACAGGAAAAGAAAGCTGGAACCCAGCACCACTGTGGGATTGTGATCCAGAGTATATTCCTGATAATACCACTAACGTCAGCTTTCCTGCAGCAAGAGCAGGAATAGGACTGTTACTCCCAGAGAACAGGCTTCCCACAGGGTCAGGAGAGACAAGCCAGTCCAGGCCACAAGCCACCCTGTTTCTCCCAAGGAATTTGGGCACAACAGTGGGTGCGCAGGATAACTGAGGGGGGTAGATCCAAGGTAAGTGTCAAGCCTGAAAAGTGGGGGAACTCCTGGGAAACGGGCCCTGTTGACACCCCACGGGGTTTTATCTTGGAGGAGAGAGGGGAGGGGAGTGGAGTGTTTCCTCAATAAGCTGTGAATCCATCTGGCAGGTAGCAGGAAAAGAGCTTGGCCTATAGACGTGGGTTGGAGAAACTGAAGCAGGGCTTGAGGAGCTGTTGGTGCTGCAGCAATGACAGCTGAGGTTTTCTTCCCCCAGGAGAAAAATCACCAACATTCCTTGAACGCCACACATCGTGCTGATACAATTCCCTTCCTTCAATCACACACCATGCCAAGGTAGGCACACGGAAAATGCACTTTGGAATGATCCAAAAAAAGGCACCTCTACTCCCCCTCAGCACACATTGTTTCCTATAGGGAATTCTTAAAAAAACACTTGGAGACCGTTCCCTGTGCTGGGTTTCTGCATCCCAAGGTGATGATGAACAGGTTGCTTCCATAGTTATTCCACCCTGGCAGAGCTTGGGATAGGGAGTGGAGAACTTGTGGGAGACCTGAAGGCTCCACTGGCCTTGGATAGACCCTGCAGCTGCAGCACTGAGGACTGGTTTGAGAACCAGATCAGCAGAAAGATGTGGAGCTACTGGGAGGAGTCCAGAGGTGTGTTGCCAAGAGGAAATAATCCATTTTTCTATATCTGTGTTGGAAAACAGAGTAAATAATAATCTTAAATTGCAGCAAGTAATAACTGGTCAGAGTCCGGTCCCTTGGGGCCAGCTTGGGCCTCCCAGCTCCAGGAGTCAGATCTGGACCAAGGCAAGTTTAGTCCTCTGAAATATCCAAAATGTCTCTGTGCTTCCACATGTTAGACAGGGTCTGAAATTGATCCCAGTGGTGGTACCAGGATTATTTCAATGGCAGTTTGTATTGCCACAGCCCAGGGTGAAGCACCAGGATGCCCCATCCCTGGAAGTGTTGAAGGTCAGGTTGGATAGATCTTGGAGCAACGTGGTCTAGTGGAAGATGTCCCTGCCCATGGGCAGGGCATGGAACTGGATGACGTTTAAGGTCCCTTCCAACCCAAACCATTTTGGGATTCTGTGAGGCACAAGTGGTGGACTAGACACTTGGAGTTGCTCGATCAGTGAAATAGATGAGTTTGCCTTCTGCCATGAGCGGTGTTCAGACCAGCTCACACAGATTATCTGTGTGTGGGCCTTACCTTAAATCCAGCTGTGTATTTCCAAAGCGCGGAGTTCATCCTGCACTGACCTTGCCTTTCTTGTTCTTCACAGCCCTCCACGAACTCCAGTAAAAGTTGTGCCTCAAATTAGAATAGAACTTGAGCCTGAAGACAATGGTTACTTCTGGAGGAGCAAGGGAACAGAAACTACTTTGTAATTTGTCTGTCTGTCCAATCTTTTACGAATTTATTTTGTTACTAGCCAAATGTTAAGAAGCTCCCTGCTCCCTGCCTGCAAAGGTAAATGAGCCGCCCCACTGCCCCTCTCTGCCCATGCCCCCAGGTCTCTCCGGGCCCCCCAGTCTGCCCAGGACTTGGATTGCCTTCTCCTTGGCTCTGATGTGCACGAGTCTCCCACTGCAGCGAGGGCAGGAGTGTTAAGGATGTCACGTTGGACCTGTGGGAAGTGCCAGAGGCCCTGGCCATTTTGCAGTGGTGTTCGTTCGTCTGGCAGAACAGAGCTGACCTCCAGGCTAATTCCATATCTGTTCCCACTGCTCGGAGATGCTGGAATGTGCTGCTAACCCTCACACGCTCTCACCTGTAGATAAAAGAGAAGGTACTTCACTCCCAGCACAGACAGACCATTGCCATTGCTGTAGCATGTTTGGAAATATCCCTTTCCTATGCAATTTTTTTTCTAAAGAAACACTTTAATGGACTTAATCTGTCAGGTACGTGGAAGAGTGTTATTTTCCTAGATTATTTTGTTTAAATTATGGGGGCCTAACCTACAACTTGGTTTTTTTGACAATTTTTTTAACCTTTTTTTAATTACTGTAAAGAAAAATGAATTTTTTTCCTGCAGCAGGAAACATATAGTTATGAGTAGTTCTACCTCTTATTTCTAGATGCCAGGCTTTCTGTAAAAAATTTATTGTACCGTATATAATGTGATTTTTACAAAAAACAAACCCACAACACCACAATCTCTAGGACGTGGCATAGGGCTGGATCAGTTCAATTAACACCTTCTTCTCCAAAGCATCTGTTTTTTCTTAGGGTTATGTTGGTTTTTCGAGATTTTTTTAATGAGTAATCTCTGCTGTGAAGGAGACAGGATGTAACTTAAATCTCTCGTGATCTCAGAAGAGTCTTAAACGTGTTGTTGATCCAACGCCATGGACAGATGCTGGTTTTATCCCTGTTGTTGGTTTCTGATGTGGGATTGCTTGATGATTTCCTTGAACACCAGTGTGTGTGCAGTGAGAAGACCCAAGGTGTGTGCCTCAGGCACAGCAGAGGAGGAAGATGAAGGTGGCCTGCTGCGATGTTCATCCCAACACTTGGATTCGCAGACATCCTCCCACATCCCACACTTGTTTACCATCATCTACAGAATTTACCCTAAATCTTGGCTACTCAGCCCCAGACCTGGTGATGCAGCAAGACCAAGCATGCCAGACATGGGCATCCCAGGATTTTGGGGTGGAACCAAGTGAACGAGCATCGCCTCAGGAGAGGGGTTTTTCTCTCCATAGTGTGTTTCTACTGTGTGCATCTAAACATGCATTTGGGAAACTGGGCTTCACCAAGACATGAGGGAACACTAAAAGCTTCATCCAAAAACTAAAATAAGAAGAAAAAATACCCCAGCCCTCCTGGCGAATTCCCTGATGGAGACAAACCCATCACAGAGGACCGGCACGTGCGGCCACTTGGTCCTTGTGAAACCAAAGTCTGGGTTGGTGAAGTCAAGAGGATTTTCTGATGGTGCTGAGACCTTAAATGCCAAATTTTAGCATCTGCTCCCACATAGAAAACATGTACCTCTGTACAGCCCCCTGCTTGCTCTTGAGGGAATCTCTGCTTTTGTTTGCATGAAATCTGTGTTGGGTATCCCAGGAACCCAACTGAAACCTGCTCTGAAAAGGCTCTCCCAAGGGGAGACTTGCAAAAAGGCCTGAAGGGGAGCAGCTCTGGGATCCCTTCTGCTGCCAGACGACTGGTAACTTGGGAAGTGTGAAGCCAGCTTTAGCCAATGCTCTCCCTCCCTTGGTGAACGTCAGTCTGGCTCCCAGTGAGGACACAGACTTGAGCATTGCCAGCAGAGTACATGGGAGCTGCTTGTGTCCTGCCAAGATCTTGGATTTGTAAGCAGTCGCAGAGGAAGGATGCAATCAGGTGGATCGCAGGGGTCCCGGTTGGTTTGACAGGCACAGCTTCCATCTGCTGGTGCCTGGTGACCTGTCTCCCCAGAAATGAGGTCTTCTGCTTCTGAACTGTGTTAAATGCACTTCAGGTGTCCTGACTGCTGATCTAGATCTTCCTCTGTTTTTTGTGTGATCCCAAGGGAGTGGTTGTGCCGAGGGCAGCACTGCCTCGGATAAAGGGTTCTGTGGCTTTCCATGAGAAACACCCAACTCTGGCAGCAGGGAAGAGCCAGCAGCATGGCAAGGAAAGGTTCTGTGTGCATCATATGCCTTCAAAAATAACGAAAACATCATTTCAATCCAAATTAGGTATTTCGTCAGAAAAGCCTGAGTGGGCGCTTCAGGGAATAGGTGTGAAGACTGACCCAAAGCCCTCCAAGATCAGAGGCAGATGTCAAAAAATGACCTTTCTCCAGCAAATTCAAGGTCCCAGCTCCTGGTGGGACCCACAACAGCCACAGGCCACAGCCAGCTTTGTCCCAGCCCTGGGAGCAAGGTGGCCGCTGGCCTGCACTGCTCCCTCACCTGGGCCCATACACCTTTGTATTTGTATTTGAATCAATTCGCACTTTCAGATACTTTTATTACTGCTTTTAATTCTCCTAAGTCTGTATTTGCTTTGGAGGAGAGAATGAGAACTTGAGATGAAATGAAGTGGATCAGGATGGTGGAACTAAAAGGAAGAAAAAAAAGCAGAAAACATTTCAAATATATTAAAGTGATTTTTTTTTTCCAGTAATGTAAAACATGAAAATCCTTATAACATTATAGTATTTTACAGTTTTATGAAGCTTTCTATTGTGACTTTTATGGAATCAAAAGATGAAGATGATGAGATATTTTAGCATTTATATTTTTCAAAATTAAATGTATACTGAAAATAAAGTAACTTTATGCATTTATGGGAGAGTCTGTGTCTATTTTCCCTGATTATGTGCCGAGTCTTGTCTGATTGAATTGAGGTTCCACAATCGTGGTGATACAAGGGGTCCTGACACCCTAGTGCTAGAACCACTGAAGAATGTTTTGGGGTACCGGGGGGAGCAGTTGGATCCAGAGGGTGGCCAGAACATTCTGGAGTGACACAGCATCTCCCTGTCCAACTCCATCACCTGTGTGCAGTGAGGATGAGGCCAGCATGCCTGGGCTTCTCCACAAAACCTCTGGTTTCTGGGCTGAAACTTGTCATGATCAGACTTGTTTTCTGAACTTGTTCCTTGGCCAGGAATAACCACTAGTGAGTACTTGGAGGAACAGCAACCATCAGAGCCTCTCTGGCTTCACCAGTGTTACAAGTGCACATCCCTACATGTCCACTGGACCCCCACCAGCCACTCCCCTCTGGGCCCCTATCTGTGCAGGCAGGATCCCTACTTGCACACCTCTCCCAGCTCTGAGCTCACCTGGAAAAAGGGCCTGGCCAGAAAGCACCAGGTGGAGGTGAAGGCAACTCAGGGAGTGCCAGGCTGGGGGCATGGGGTAGGATGAGCCCCCAGAGACCCTCACTGTCCAGCAGGTGGAGGGGTCCTTGGTGGAGCAGCATTCTCCCTGGATTTTCTCGGAGGTATTGTCAAGCTTGGTGAGGACAGCATCAGGGAGACTGGGGTGCCTCCGTGCCAGCTCAAACAGGGACGTAGACTGGGAAAATGAGGCACCATGAGTTTTTAATTAGAGATATGGCTCAGAAGGGGATGGGGATGCTTTTGGCATCTTTGTGCAGCCCCTGGAAGTGTGTACCTCTGAAGGAATTGAAGCTTATCCCCTTAATAACCAAACCATATAACCAAGGGGAGAAGTAAGGGTCAGGAGATGGTTGGATTCAATCTTGGGGGTCTTTTCCAACCTAAATGGTTCTATTCTGTGATTGTAACCTGGCCAAGGAGGCACCACTCACCTGGTGGCATGAAGAGCCCCCTTCTCGCCACTCAGCTCCTTTTTGGTCAGCTCCTGCGCCTCTGGCTGTAGCAGAGTAGATGCCACTGGCACGGTGCTCACCCAGCTTCCTGGGGAGTGAGGACGGGGATGAGCCCGGCAATCTGACAGGTCTCACCTCCTTCAGGCAGCTGGCAGTGGGTACGGGAAAGATGCAGCAGGTGAGGACTATGGAGAGGAAGGTCCTGGTGGAGCCCGGGAGCAAAGGCAGGGACGCCTGGCTGTAACTGCTGGCGCACTCATACAGAAACCTGCGGCAGAGGAGGGATAAGGAGATCCAGCATCCCAGAACCGGAAGCATGAGATGTAGAGTTTGGAGGCATTGCGGCTGCTCGGGGATGGGAGCCTTCTCCAGATAGCGGCCTCAGCTGTCAGCTCATTGCACGGGCCAGTGCCGGCACCCACCTCGGCTAAACGGGGCGCCCACCCTGG